>SNVD02009736.1:0-39660 GCA_013180625.2 Boswellia sacra
CTAGTTAATAAAACACCAAACGTTGCAAGACGTTTGATTAGTGACATGGCAGCGAACTCCCAACAATTCAGCAGTCAATTTGAGCCACAACGACCAAAAAGAGTAAATGAGGTAAGTACTTCAAACATTAAACATCAACTTTCTAAACTTACCACTCTTGTAAAAAAAAAAAATGGCTATAGGACATATGCAGCAATCTTATGCATGTGGAGTATGTTCTGCCATGAACCATCCAATCGACATGTGTCCAACTTTGCAAGAAGGAGATACAGAACAAGCCAATGCCTTAGGTGGATTTCCAGGACAACCAAGGCAAAGGTATGACCTTTTCTCCAATACTTACAATGCTGGTTGGAGAGATCACCCTAATTTAAGATATGGGAAAATTGCCCCAATTGCCATACCAAATCGACCATCAGGTTTCAATCAACCAAGGGTACAGCAACCATTTCAAGCACAACCATAACCAGCTCCACAAAATTCAGGTATGTCTCTCCAGGATATTGTTAAAACACTTGCCACTAACACAATGCAATTTCAGCAGGAAACTAGGGCAAGTATCCAAAACCTGAAAAATCAAATGGGACAATTGGCCACTAACATGAGCAAATTTGAGAGTCAAAGCTCATGAAAAGTACCTTCTCAGCCGGTGATCAATCCAAGAGAGAATGCTAGTGCTGTAACTTTGAGAAGTGGGAAGCAATTAGAGATTCTACCAAAGAAATCACAAACTGATGAAGGGGATGACACCACTCCCACCATGAATAAAACATCATCTTCTAATGTAAATCCTAAAACCCATATTCCTTCATATGTTACTCCTCCACCTTTTCCTAGCAGATTTGCAAAATCAAGGAAGGAGGAACAAGAAAAAGAAATCCTGGAAACTTTTTGCAAGATCGAGGTAAACATACCACTTCTGGATGCTATCAAGCAAGTGCCTCGTTATTCAAAATTTCTCAAAGAGTTATGCACCAACAAGAGGAAGTTGAAAGGAAATGAGAAGGTAAGTGTGGGGGAAAATGTTTCAGCTGTATTGCAAAGAAAAATTCCTCCGAAATGCAAAGATCCAGGTACTTTCACCATTCCATGCACCATTGGTAATACCAAGTTTGAAAGAGCTATGTTAGATTTAGGAGCATCTATTAATGTCATGCCATATTCTATTTATGCTTCTTTGAATCTTGGACCTCTTGCGGAAACTTGTATTGTAATTCAACTTGCTGATCGTTCTAACGCATATCCCAAGGGAGTTGTGGAAGATGTGCTTGTGCAGGTGAATCAATTGGTATTTCCAGCAGACTTTTATGTTATTGAAATGGAGGATGAGACATCTCCCAATCCAACACCGATTATTTTGGGAAGACCATTCTTGAAAACTGCCCGAACTAAGATTGATGTTCATGATGGCATTCTCACCATGGAATTTGATGGTGAGGTGATTCGTTTTAATATTTTTGAGGCAATGAGGTACCCTAGTGACTTGCATTCTGTTTTTGCAGTAGATGTTATCGATTCTTTGGCACAACAACTTTTTGAGTTAACTCGCAAGGATGCATTGGAAGTAGCCATTAGTGAGCACATAGGGGTATAAAATTCCAGAGAATCGAGAAGGTTGATACAAGTGTCTAAAGAAGTGGAGGAAGCTGTGGCAAGCTTGGATGAGACTATAGCTATCACCACAAACAAGTATAATGTTTCGTACATTGAATTGCCTTTATCTAATGAGAAACTTCTTCCTTCTGTGATGAAAGCACCTGCCTTGGAGCTTAAGCCTCTTCCATATCATTTGAAGCATGTATTCTTGGGTGAGAAAGATATTTGCCAGTCATAATAGCAAAGGGCCTTGCACCATTACAAGAAGAGAAACTCATCCGAGTGCTTCGAGATCACAAAACAGCCATTGGGTGGACAATCGTTGACATCAAAGGTATTAGCCCAGCCATATGCATGCACCGTATCTTATTAGAAGAAGGATCCAAGCCCAATCGAGAAGCACAGCGGAGGTTGAATCCTCCAATGATGGAAGTTGTCAAGAAAGAAATCCTGAAATTGTTAGATGTGGGTGTGATTTATCCAATTTCGGACAGTAAGTGGGTGAGTCCAGTCCAAGCTGTTCCGAAGAAATCTGGTGTTACGGTGGTTAAGAATGACAATAATGAGCTAGTTCCCACTCGTATCCAAACCGTAAAGGGCTGGCGACTGTTTGGGTGTAGTAGGGAGGATATTCGGAGGAGGACGGCGTCGAATGCAGATATCAAGGAAAGAGCACAAATCGTCAGGATACCACGCTAACGCTCTCACAAGAAATTGAATCAATCTATTCCTTTGCCATTCATTGATCAAATGCTGGAGAGGTTATCAGGTCATTCTCACTATTGTTTTCTTGATGGCTATTCAGGATATAATCAGATTGTCATTTCCCCTGAGGATCAAGAGAAAACTACATTCACCTGCCCATTCGGTACATTTGCCTATCGACGCATGCCATTCGGTCTTTGCAATGCCCCTGCCACTTTCCAAAGATGTATGGTAAGTATTTTCTCTGATTATGTTGAGAACATTATTGAGGTATTTATGGATGACTTTAGTGTTTTTGGTGATTCTTTTGATAATGCCTTGACAACCTTACCCTTATACTTCAAAGATGTATAGAAACTAACCTTGTTCTGAAACCTTGTTCTAAATTGGGAGAAATTTCATTTTATGGTAGATCAGGGTATAGTTTTGGGACATGTTATTTCTGCTAAGGGTATAGAGGTTGATAAATCCAAGATAGATCTTATATGTTCCTTACCACCTCCCACAAGTTTGCGGGATATTCGTTCGTTTCTTGGTCATGCAGGTTTTTATCGTAGATTCATCAAAGATTTCTCGAAGATAGCATTGCCCCTATGCAGATTATTACAGAATGATGTGCCCTTTGAATTTGATGAGAATTGCAAACAGGCATTTGAGAAACTAAAGGAACTCTTGACTTCGGCTCCAGTAATCCAATCTCCGAATTGGGATCATCCATTCGAGATCATGTGCGATGCAAGTGACTACGCTGTGGGTGCCATTTTGGGCCAACGAATTGGCAGAATTCCACATGCCATTTACTATACATCTCGAACTTTAAATGATGCTCAGCTTAATTATTCTACCACTGAGAAAGAGCTCTTGCCGGTTATTTTTGCTTTAGAAAACTTTCGTTCTTATTTGATTGGTACTAAAGTAACCGTTTATTATGATCATGCAGCTTTGAAGTACTCGCTCACAAAGAAAGATGCTAAACCAAGGCTTATCAGGTGGATACTCCTTTTATAGGAATTTGACTTGGAGATCGAAGATAAGAAGGGAAGTGAAAACTTAGTTGCAAACCATCTCAGTCGCATTGTCCATGATGAGGATGTACTGCCATTACAAGAAAGTTTTCTAGATGAACAATTGCTGTCTCTACATGTAGCAGCGCCTTGGTATGCAGATATTGTCAATTACTTAGTTACGAAGAAGCTACCACATGGCTTGACTCGAGCTCAAAGAGACAAGATCAAGAACACTGCCAAGTATTACATATGGGATGATCCGTGCTTATGGAAGCATTGTTCTGACCAAGTGATAAGAAGGTGTGTTCCTGAATCTGAATTTAATTCAATTTTGACCTTCTGTCATTCTTATGCATGTGGCGGTCACTTCGGACCAAAAAGAACAGCCCTGAAAATTCTTGATTGTGGATTCTACTGGCCATCATTGTTCAAAGATGCATATCTATTTTGCAAAGCTTGTTACCGTTGTCAAAGGATAGGTAATTTAAGTGCCAAAAATCAAATGCCACAAACCCCTATACTTGTTGTTGAGATTTTTGAGGTGTGGGGTATTGATGTCATGGGTCCTTTTCCTTCATCTTTTGGTAATGTTTACATTATACTTGCTGTGGATTATGTTTCTAAATGGGTGGAAGCAAAAGCTACAAGAACTAATGATTCTAAAATTGTTGTAGATTTTGTGAAATCTAACATTTTTGCAAGATTTGGAACACCAAGAGCCATGATTAGTGACAGAGGGACACACTTCTGCAACAAATCATTTGAATCCTTGCTCAAGAAATACAACATCACTCACAAGGTGTCTATTGCATATCATCCACAAACTAGTGGTCAAGTTGAAGTTTCAAATTGCGAAGTCAAGTCCATTCTCGAGAAGACGGTGAATCCGAACAGAAAAGATTGGAGCCTGCGACTTAATGATGCACTTTGAGCATATTGAACTGCTTACAAGACACCTATTGGTATGTCTCCGTATAGGTTAGTCTATGGTAAGCCATGTCACCTTCCAGTAGAGCTCGAACACAAAGCATGGTAGGCAATAAAGCTTTGTAACATGGGGATGGATGCTACTGGAGAACAAAGGAAGCTTCAACTGCAAGAATTGGAAGAACTTAGAAATGATGCCCATGAGAGTTCCAGAATTTACAAGGAGAGAACTAAGGCATTTCATGATAAAATGATCTCTAGGAAGAATTTTGAAGTGGGACAGAAAGTTCTTTTATTTCATTCTCACCTCAAGTTATTTCCAGGTAAGTTACGATCTCGATGGGTTGGACCTTTTGTTATTACTAATGTTTTTCCTCATGGTGCAGTGGAAATCAAGAGCTTAAAAACGGACAAAGTGTTCAAGGTGAATGGGCACAGGTTGAGCCTTACTATGAGAATTCAGTGATGCAGGACATCGAGGAGGTACCTCTCTACGAGCCAGCTTATCTTGATGGGTGATGGCAAGTAACGTCAGGCTGAGGACGTTAAACCAAGCGCTTATTGGGAGGCAACCCAATATTTTTGAAACATAAATAAAAAAGAGACAAAGAAAAGAAGGTAGTAACGATCACTTTTTGTGTTTCGAGGAGATTCCTCTTATGGGTTATTATAATTGATCAGGTCTTATCTCTCTTTGCCATCTGTCTCATTTGCTTTGTTGTTTGTTTTTTACTTTCATTTGCTCTTGTGTTTTTATTTCTTTTATGTGTCTTTATTTTCTTTTCTTTTCGTTTCTTTTCTTGTGTTTAATTTGATTATTCCGTGCTTAGAGTTTAGTTGTGCAACAGCTTGAGGAAACATTCAAACGAGAGTTGAAGCCATTATCCGAAGGTTTGAAACGTGCATATCTGGGAGAAGAACAAACTCAATCGCATTATCGGTAATATCTCTCCTTTTCTCCTCTTCAATGGATGCTGATATCTTTCTATCGAACCTTCGTAAATATTTCCCTTCACTTCCTCAAAATGCTGTGTTTAAAATTTATAAAGTACGGATGACTAGACTTTGGGCATTGATGCTCCTAAATGTGCCTGCTGATATCCGATGGCTTATCGAAGCCAAGGTGAGATTGTCCGGTGAGCCGGACATTAATCTCGCAAAATACATGCCTAGTCTAGGAAAGAGCTACTACGCCAAGAGGCGAAGAGCGAAGAGGTTACAAGTATGTTATAAATGTGCTAGATGGAATTGTAACCAGACTTGTCGTTCATTAGGTTTTCTGTCCAGGAATAGAGAAGATAAACTTTCGTTTATTAAGAATGGTTTGAGTAATGAGTCGCTGGATAATGTTTTATTAACTCTTGAGTCACATTCTTGTGGACTTGTTCAGCGTGAATTGCTTAATTTATGGACACAATTTCGTGATGAATTGCAGTGTTATAGTCTAGGGAATCTAACTAAAAACGATCCTGTTTGCCAGTTTATAAGAAAACTGGATGGGAAGCAAATCCCTGACTCATAGAAGGCATTTCAGCCGTTAATGGACGTAAAACCAGAGGAAGATGTGAGCCACAATCACAACTACTTGTACATTTGAATATGTGTTGTTGTTGTCGAATTTTTTTTTTCTTGTTACGTTTGATCTGATTATCAATATTGTTTTTGTATTGTTGTTGTTTGTTGATTTTGTTTGTTTTAATTTCAAGTTTTCTTTTTGACAAACCATATGACTACCCTATGGCATAAGTACACGTGGGAGACAAGTGTGGAGGTTTTGTCAACCTCCACCGAAAGTGTATCTCTATTTTTTATGCTTCACGTGGGAGACAAGTGTGGTGGTTTTGTCAACCCCCGCCGAAAGTGTATCTCCATTTTCCATGCTTCACGTGGGAGACAAGTGTGTAGGTTTTGTCAAACCTCGCCGAAAGCATATCTCATTTTTTCAAATCTTGGGGCGATAAATCTGCATCGAGCAACTCCCACCGAAATTATGTCCCCATGTGTCAAATTTGAGAGTTTTACGTGTGTATATATCCATTCTCCATATTTTCAAATGTCATTATTATAACCTGTCTTACACTTGAAAAGCATATTACCTAACGTGCATCATTGTCATACACAAGGTTAGAGCACTTGTAGAAATGGAGAAAACACCAATTCGGCGATTCCAAAATATATGCGTATTTTGTGGATCGCAATTTGGTAAAGATGGAGAGTTTACAACAGCAGCTCTTGATCTTGGTAGGACATTAGCTGCGAGGGGTATTCATTTGATTTATGGAGGGGGGAGTCTTGGGTTAAAGGGGTGTGTGTCGACAGCTGCATCCTTGGAAGGAAGTAAAGTTCTCGGCATTATCCCTAAACCATTAACTATGCAAGATATCATAGGCAACACAATGGGGGAAAAGTTACAGGTCTCTAGCATGCATGAGCGTATTGCACATATGGTCATTAAATCCGATGCATTTATAGCTTTGCCCGGTGGTTATGGTACATTAGAGGAAATATTTCAAATCACCTCTTGGGCACAGCTAAACATCCATCGGAAACCCATTGGTTTGTTAAATGTCAATAATTTTTTTGATGGTTTGTTGTCTTTTCTCGATCAAGCAGTAGAAAAAAACTTCATCTCACAGTCGGTGAGGCAAATCCTGGTTACAGCTTTAACTGCAGGGCAGTTAATTGACAAATTACAAGCATTCGTCTACTCGCCTGATCCAACAATAGCTCGGATAGATTGCTTTGGAGAAGGCAATAACAAAGTTCAACAAGTCAACAAACTGGATTTAACGCTCCATCTGCAATCTCTGTTTGTTCGTTTGCTTCGTTTTTGTTTGCTTTCTTTTTATTGTGTTTATTTGAAGTTTCTCATGTTATTTATTTTGAGATTTTGCAGGTTGTTTCTTTCGCCCCAGGTAATATTTTCTAATCTCAGTTTTTAGAATGGTGGCTTAAAAAGTTCAAGATCTCTTGAAACGCATTATGGATCTCTTCAATCCATAATGGCTGAATAAGGAGGCTAACTTCTAAACTTTTTAGACCCATTCTAACTAACTTGTTTTTGTTTGTTGACTTGTTGAACTTTGTTATTTTATGAGTAAGTTTAGTTTCGTGTAATTTAGAGTTGTTATGTGTTTTTGTCTTTATCAGTTTTGATTTGAAAAAAAAAATTGTGGAAAAACCTGAGAATGGCAGAATATGGGGTTTCCTTAACCCTTGAAACGCATTATTCCTTAATAACTTTGTAGTTTGTTTATTTCATGTTGTTTGAAGTGTCTTGTTTCTTGTTTTGTTCTTTCATAATAAAGGTATATAGGCTGGAAACCTTAAGTCTGCGGGCTACTGGTCCTAAGGATTGTTGAAATATACAATCTTGACTCAGGTGTAACAACGCCACGTACCTCTTTTCTTGCATTTTGTGGGTCGATGATAAGATAATGATTGAATTAAGAATAACTCTTGGAAAATGATAAATGATGCATGGATCTGTGTGCTTGAAATGTTTATTGGTTTTCACTTTGCCTTTGATTCCTTGCACAACATTGAGCACTGAGCTATTATCACTGAGTTATTTGTTTCACTTAGAGAAAGTTTATGTAATTTAAATGTTTCTTCAAATTTCAATGAATTCTAGAACTTGTTTGATGGTCACTCGAGGCGAAATCCTAGACTGTGCAACATTGTGGAAATGATTTAGGCCATCTTTGGACCGTTTGAGCCTTAATAGCCAACCTTGACTGAAATTGATCCCTAGTTACCCCTTTGAGCCTCTGTAAGCCTTTTTCTTTGTTAACTCACTAAAAGATTTCCTAACCTCAAATGAATTTGTTCCAAACAGTTTATCCCTTACCTATGAGCATGTAGATCATTCACAATTAAATTTTGAGCTATGTTCTGGTTTTGGGAAGTTAGAGGAGGTTGGGATGTGTCATGAGCAATGCAAGTGAGTTCTATTGTGTTTGAAAAAAAAAAAGAAAAAAAAAAGCCAATATGTACTTATCGTCCACGTACTTACACATTGAGGACAATGTGTTGTTTAAGTGTGGGGGAGGGGAAGTGTAATAAAAAAAAAGAAAAAAAAAGAAAAAAAAAGAAAAAAGAAGAAGAATAAGAGATCTATACCCTTAAGTGTTCTTAAAAAGAATGAAACAACAAAGTGTGGGGTGTAGTTTTCTTTTGTTTTCTGCAAAAAAAAAAAAAAAAGATTGAGTGTTTTAAATAAGTTTGAGGGAGTAACTGGTGAATTGAAATGAAGTTGTGTTATAGGGTTGAGCTCTACATAGTCTTGAATGATTTATGTGTTTGTGGGTGATTTGAGCCAAATTATTATCCTTTATCATACCTTCACCCAAGCCAAACGTTACAAGCTTAATAAAGTCCTACTTGATCCTTGGTGTTGTGCATGTCTACATTAGTGTAGAGTGACTTGAAAAGCAGGCCTATGGAGTTCATTTATACACACATCTTCACTATTAAATATGATTCCTTTTTAAGCATAAACTCATCCGGGTTACAAGTGATTAGGTGAGAATGGCTCTACACACACACACTTGAGGAGTTGAAGTGAAGCGAAACTAATCCTTGAGATGAGATTATTGATCAAGTGCATTATTTTGAAGTTTTCATTGGGTTATAATTAAGTACAATCTTTGAGGCCTATTTGCAAGTTGAAGCATTTGTGTGTTTTAATTTTTCTTTGATTTTGTTTTGGTTTAGTTTTGTTTCATATCGATGTACTTGCTCGAGGACTAGCAAAGTTTAAGTGTGGGGGAATTTGATAGGTGTCTAATTATATATCATTTTCATATTAATTCGTCCATGTTTCTTTGTTATATTCCTTGGTAATTTTATGTTTTTGTGTTGTTTTGATATTTGTAGGAGTTTTGGAGCAACTTGCACAAAAATGGAGTAAAACCCTTCATTTTCACCTCTGCTAATCAGCCAATTTCTTGGAGTTGATCGTATCGATATACAATTAACTGGATAACATGCTATATACCATTGAAAAGCTCTCGAAGTCTATTTTCAGGATAAATTTACGGTTCACAAATTTATGTAGTGTACCAAAAGTTATGATAAAAATGGTATGAGAAGTGTATATTTGTAATTCCACATATCACTGTAGCATGTTATTAAATACGGGGACACTGTAGTAAGTTACTGTAGCTGTAGCAGAGTATATAAACATATTTTAGGGTTTTATTTTCATAACTTGAAGAGGGGGAAACGACTTGGAGGCTGCAGCTCTGGAATTCTCTCATCTTTTGGAGTTCTTGAAGGAGAAAGAAAGCTTTGAAAGAGGAAGAACTACAAATCTAATGAGATTTGCAAAGGATTTGCTAAGTTTCTTCCTTTCCCTTTCATTTTCTGGAATGTTTTCGTATTGTATTGTATTGACTACGTTTTTGAATATGTGTAACTGAATCTGAAATGGTTGAGGGTGATTTCAAAGCCCTTGAATATGGTTTTTGTCAGTTGATTGAGTAAGAAGTTGTTATCCAATTCTCTAATTGAAGTTGCTTGTATTTTCCCATATCTAATGCTTATGATTGCTTGCTGATTGTATTTGGGGTGGCCAACTGAATATAATCTGGTTGTTGTCTATTGCTAGATTAGAAATCTTGATCCGTAATTGTCTTGAATTTCCAATCATTAGTAGCAAAATTGTGATCAGAGATTGCAATTGGAAAATACAACCTAGGTTAAATAATCCGAACTTGTGTGATTATTGCTTAGATCAACCTATCTTTCTTTTCATAATGCTTCCATTGAATTAAACTCAGAGAGCTTGTTCTAGGTTGTTTAATGGATAGAGATTAAATAAAGAGCTTGTTTTATTTAACAACAAAGTAAGGAAAGATTGGGGTAACAGAGCTTATTGTTATCTACGGTTGATAACTTCAATGCTGTAATTGGATGACAATTCTATGTTAATTCATAAATTCATATCTTGTGGCAGAGAAAGAACCCTTAACCAAGTGTCTCTCATTGATTTTTCACTCCATTTTACTTTGTGTTGTGTTATTGTGCATTTATATTAATATTTCATTTAATTAATCCATCAACAAAACCCCCCCATTTAGTTAATTGTTGCTGGAAATAACAAATTCAATGAGATTCAATCCTCGTGGGAACGATATCTACTTATCACTTTATTACTTGTGCGACTAGTATACTTGCTAGTTTCGAACGCATCATTAATCATGTGAGGTGATATTCAATCAATGATAGTGGTATATTCATACAAAGAAAGACACGGGAGAATGGAGTTATATTTCCTTCAAACGTGGGAGATAAGGGAAAGGATTACATTGCTCTTCAACAATAAAATAAATTCTATTTCTAAACACTTAAAATATTGCATTCATTCCATTCATAGCATTCATTGCAATTTAATATAAGCATTCGATTCGAGATTTGTTAAATGGTAAATTCATCACCATCATATGTGAATCTATTCAACGTTTATCAAGCGTTTTCAAGCACATTCATACATTAAACCATTATTATAAGTAATGGTCCCTCACCATCAATATGAGTCCACCTTCACTTCATGGCATCATATTGGTAAATATAGTACATTCATACATTTATTCAATCAATAAAAATACAAAGCTATAATCTAGAATCATGGCACTTCTACCTATATTTGATATTTCTACCATGGCATTCTAGCCTATTACTATTATAGTATAATTCATATCAATTTATAGTGAATCATGGCATTTCTAGCCTAATTTAATCAATTAAAATCAAGCAAAGCCATTCTAGCTCAATCATAGCATTCAAGAGGCAATTAAGGTAATTCATCCCTATTATATGCTATTCTCTGGCATACTTCAAAGCAATCATAAGTTTTCCTAGCATGATTCTAATCATGTACTCTTAAGCATAATTCTAACATGTGCTTTAAATCATGATTCTAAGCATTCGTAAAGAAAATAAATTCCTAATCATGATTCTAATAAAGAAAGGAAAGAGAACTTACCTCAACAGGCATTTCCACCTCGTAATACAAACAAAGGATTAAACAATTAATAAAAATCGTAAACATGCTTCTAAGTATCAAAATAAATCATAAATACACTTATTCTAAGCATAAATAAACCTAATCATGCTTATAGTAAAGCAAGAAAAATAAATAAAAAAAAAGAGGAGGGAGAAGAGAGAACTACTCTCAGGATGTACCCTTTTCGAGTTTAGAGTAATATAAAATGTTCGAAAACTTTACACTGGAAAATACTCATTGAATTCCTAAGTGTGTCTTCAAGAGGGAGAAGAGATGAATTTGACGTGTGTTAAAAAGTGAGGAGGATAGGGGTTTATATAGTTGATGGGTGCAAGTGAAAAAGGAAAGAAAAATCAAATGTGGAAGGTTCTAAACAAAATTTTCTAATTATACATAGACAAGAGCTGATCGACTATTGGAAGACTGCTGGTCGACGCTTTAATAGTCAACCGACTATTGGCAAATAGTCAGCCTGGTAGTCTAACTGTCGACTGATTGCTAGTAGATAAACGACTAGTTGTTACCCACTAGATCCTTCAATTTTGCATTTTTTTCAATGCAATCCCTTCTGACCTTCATCCATTTGATTTGTGATCCATAAAATTCTACGAAAACTAAACATCCATAGCCTCGAAATGGTTATGACCATCACTATATTCCTCATAGATTAATTTTTGTGATTTTTTTAAAATCATGCATCAGTTTTTGAGACTCTTGGTCAATTTCTTTTCACCTTTCTTTGTTTTGCTTCCAAGGGTATTTCGATCATTTTCATTGCTCGACATTCATCTTCACTTCATCATCAAGCCTAAAAAATCTAGTGTCTACATCTTGTCCCCTACTTTACATAAGTTTGCAAGATACAAAACTCGACAAAAAATTCTTGCTTTGTCTTTCCTCCTTTCATTTCGACATCTTCGTCTTTATCCGTATTCTGTCAAACTTCTTATCATCTTATATCCTTTTCCATTCCTACAAAAAGGTGTGCCCACTCAAGGGCTAGTGTGTCCACTATGAGCGGCGCTTTCATCCTGTCAGAGCGTTTGCGACCACGATACTATGTCAAAGCCTCTTTTGAGACTTAAGTGAACACAAATGAGCGATGGGAATGTCTGGAGAAAGGAGTCACCACCTAATTATTCAATTAGGAATGAATGGGGGCAATCTGACCACTCACTTCGAGACCTAAACTATCCTCATCCCTTCAGAGATAGGTTCAAGAAGTTAGGTACGAGTCCTTCAACCCGCTTGGATGTAAATGCGGCCTCCACTTGGGAAATGCCAAATAGAAATATCTCGTTTTGTTACTTAGTCCACTTAGCATTGTTCGTTTTATGAACACATTTTCATTTTATCTTCATTAGGCATGTTAGGAGATTATTCAATCAAAATGATTTCTTATTTATATGAACAAAGGGAGGAGAATAGATTATAATTCCTTTCATACATGAGGGAAAGGGAGAGGATTACAACAATTATTATTCAACAATAAAGTAAGGAAACCTTCCATACATTTGTATATTTGAACATTCATTCTAAGTAATGGTCCCTCACCATCAAAGTGAGTCTACCATCACTTGATAGCATCACACAATTGCACTTCTTAGTATACAAACATTCATATATAAACAAATAAATTACAAATCAAATAAAGCCATAATCTGATATCCTAGCATTCTAGTCTAGATTTTGATAAATTCTATCATGGTAACTCTACCTATAGCTATTATAGCGTGATTCACATCAATTATCATGGCATTTCTAGCCTAGCATAGTAATCATGGCACATTCTAGCCTAAACATGTTATTCATGGCATATTCTAGTCTAATCATGATATTTCTAGCCTAATTCAAACAATTGAAATTAATCATAGCTATTCTAGCTCAAACAAGACATTCAAGGGTAAAACAATAATTCTTAGCTATTCTATGCTATTTTCTGGTATTCTTTTAAAGCAAATAAGCTTTCTTAGCATGATTCTAATCATGTGCTCTTAGGCGTGATTCTAAGCATGTATTCCTAGGCATGATTCTAAGCATTTGCAAAGAAAGTAAATTCCATCTTGCAAAACAAATTAGGTTAGGATGTTTCTAATAAAGTAGGGACTGCATACTTACCTTGACACGCTTATCCATCTTACAAAACAAATTAGGTTAGCACAATTCTAACAATCCTAGACATGCTCCTAAGCATAAAATTGAACCATAAACATGCTTTTTCTAAGGAAGAAAAATAAAATAGAAAATGGGAGGGAGGAGAGAATTCTGCTCTCAAGACGTACCCTTTCCGGGTTTAGAACAATAAAATGCCTAAAAGAATTATATTAAAAAAGACTTCTCAAATTCTTGAGCGTGTCTTCAAGAGGGAGAAAGATGATTGTATTCAACAATCTCTGTCTTTTGCAAAGTGAAAGGAAGGGGGTTTATATATGAGAGGGGTGATGACGAAAAAGGAAGTTTCCTAAGCAAATTTCTAGAAATAAATCAAAGAGGGTCAACAGTCATCTCCATATAGCTAGCGACCATTTGATAGATGATTAACCATTCTCCAGATGGTTGGGCGACTGTCTTGGATAGCTGGGCAGCTGTCTTATGGTCAGCCGATCAATATCTCGTAGGCCCTTGCCTTTTTTCTCTTCTTTTAATGTAGTCATTCCAGACCTTTGCTCCTTTGATCGCGTACAACTTCTCAAGTTCAACTCCGATTTTTGATCCATAAATTTCTATGAAAGCTAGACATCTTAGGTTCGCAAGGGTATATAACTCATCATCAGATTCCTCTCAGATTAATTTATATGATTTTTCTAATTCACATGTTAGTTTTTAAAGCTCTTCACCAACTCCTTATCACCCTTTTCTTCTTGACTCTCATGGGCATTTTGGTCATTTTCCATGCTTGACATTCATCTTCATTAAGCCTAAAAAATTCAGTGTCTATAGCTTACCCCTTACTTTGGAGAAGTTTGTGAGACACAAAGTCAACAAACTACTATTGCTTCATCTTTCTTTCTTCAGTCTCAACGTCTTGGACTTTGTCCTCCTTTCAGACTTTCTCATCATCTCTCTCTCTTTTTCTATTTCCATGAAAAGATGCACTCATTCAAGTGCTAATGTGCCCTTCTAAGGGTGTTGGTCAAAGGCTAATGTGCCCATCCAAGGGCGAACGTGCCTATCTAAGTTGAGTGTGCCCATTCAAGGGCTGAGGTGCCTATCATAGGGCGAACATGCCTATCTAAGAGGAATGTGCTTGTTCAAGGGCTAGAAAGCATCCTTACGATACTTACAATAAAAGATTCTTCAGTACACCTACTTCTTAGGGTTTCTAACACTCTTCAGTGCACCTACTTCTTAGGGTTTAGTAACACTCTTTAGTGCGCCTATTCTAAGGGCTTCAAACACTCTTAAGTCACCTACTATTTAGGGTTTTTAACACTCTTTTGTGCACCTCTTCTTAGGGCTTATGCCATTCTAAGGGCTTAAAATTCTCTTAAGTGCACCTACTTCTTAGGGTTTTCAACACTATTTAGTGTGCCTCTTCTTAGGGGTTGTGCCTATTCTAAAGGCTTAAAAACACTCTTAAGTGCACCTACTTCTTGGGTTTTCATTCTAATGGATGCCCATTGGGAAAACTTCTATCATGCACTGTTTCGCGGTCTTTAGACCTTCTTATTCCTTGAGTATTCTTCATTCATCTTTAATCTCTTCAGATTTTGTATTTGTTGGCTTTCATGCCCGTCTTTCGAATATTCTTCATGCTTCATTAGTCTATTTTAGATTTTGTATTTAATGGGTTTCATGACCAAGCTTCTATTCTTGATTCCTTTCGATCCACTGGGGAAAATCTTTTGATCAACCATATTCTGACATTCTTTATTCTAGACTTCTCTTCCATTCATCATTCTCTTCACTAGGGAGTTTTGAATTCTTGGACTTATTATGGATTCTTCCACTTGTCTTTGCAAGTTCCCACAAAATTCAACAATTTCTTGATGAGGTAAAACCAATTCAAATTTTTACCTCATTTGGTGTGCTCTTTAACAAATTGCCTTCTAGTATCTGGAGGAAGTGTTCCATGTGATTCTGATAGAAGATTCTATTGACTTAGGTGGGTCTTCTTTCCTTGTTAGTTACAAAATCATTGCCATGGTTGAGACTGTTCAATGTCTTCAGGAATGTCTTATGGTCAATGAGGAATTTCTTTTTCTTTCTTTTTTTCTTTTTTCTTCTTTCTTTCTCTTTTCGTTTTTCTTCTCTTTTCTTTTTTCTCTCCCTTTTCTTTTTGTCTCCTTCTTTTTTCTTTCTTTCTTCTTTTCTTTTCCCTCTTTTTCGTTAGGCCTCTTATTTGGGGAATGGCTGTCTGGTTGTCTGATAGTCCCTGGCTATCTGACTTCCACCTAGTGGCTAGTCGATAGCTGCTTCATTGTCTGACTGCCAACCGGCGGTTAAGGGCTTCTATAAAGCCCGCTCATCCTCTTGCACCCTTATTTGTGCATAACTTCTTCATTTTGAATCTGATTTACTCCTGGTTTTTCCTACGTGTTCGTCTCAATTTTTTCTTTCAAATGATGGGCCATCTAGTCCACCTTGACCTGAATGAGACTGATTCATTTTGGAAATTGACGTTGAGGGGTCTTCCGAGAGACCAAGAGGTACTAGTTGTCTATAATGTGGCTTCCCATATAATCAACCTGATATGTAGTTTCTTCATTCTTTGCTTTTCCAGTTTCTTCGATTTTATTTAGGCTTGTATTCATGTAGTGACTTCAATTTCTTGCTTTAGGACTATCATAAGAACAAGATTTGTGGGATGTTTTCTAAAGCCCACAATCGGTTCCTTGAGATAAGGAATGATGTGGTTAGGAGTAGAATCATCGATACGAGTTTTTATGAATTCATCTCCTGTCTTTCACGTGCTTAGCGGTACACTGATCATCGGGCATTAGCCACTTTGTGCGAGCAGTGGATGGATACGACCCACACATTCCATCTTTTGATTGGCGGGATGACAATTATGCCTGTGGACACTGTTGCCTTGACTGGTCTTCCATGCAGGGGTGAGCCGATTCCTATTAACGTCTATATTACAAACTCAATGGGCATAAATTGATCTAAGATCTTATTAGGTGTGAGGTGAAGGTCAAGAAAGCATTTCCATTCAATATGCTCCCTTACATGAATATTGGAAATAGATGTTCAATCTGACTCTAGTTGAAGTGGACCAGTATGCTCGCAGCTTCATAGTTTATCTATTAGGTACGATGCTTTTCGCCAATGCATTCAATACCATTACTTTGACTTTACTTCCTGCCCTCCAAGGTCTTGATCGAGTGAAATATTTTAACAGGGTTGCGCTACTCTTAGTCAGCTGTATTTTGGCTTGGATTGGGCCTGTCGAGGCATTGTTAGGTTCCCTGGATTTGCTCCACTTATTGAGGCAAACTTCTTTCTTTTCTACACCTTTGTGTCATATCTGCATGACTTTCATTTCTAATTCTATGCTATCTGTGATAGATGTGGGCATATGATTAGTAGTTCTACCTTCTCCTCTTCTTATACGTGAGGATTCTTCCTTTCCTCGGATGAAGAGGTGGGATGCACGTCATGAAGACCTCGAAAGACCTCACGAGCTAGACATCTTTTGCGATTACATTCACACATTACTTAGGATAAGGTAAAAAAGAAAATTATAGTTAGTATTTCATGTATACGATACTCTCGCCATGTTTCTTTGTTCCTTGCAGATTCATTGTGAATGGTGTGGACCTCAAGAGAATTGGTCCACGACTATAAGAATTGCTTTCCTCTTCAACTTACATCGCATCCTCCTTCCTTGTGTGAATAGCATGGCGTGGTATTTGAGCGATCATGTGTGGGATTGGTTCAAGGGCCCTACATGCCATTTGATTCCTCCTTTAGCACCGGTTCTGATGATTGATTTAGCTGATTTAGCCATAGAGCTAGAGGTATTGGACTACACGATCAGGATTCACTTGAGTGCCATCGAGTTCCCATTAATGGCTGCTTCTTACACCGACTAGGCCTAAACCACCCTCTTTTATACTAGGCCTGGCCGGTCTACTGATAGCACTCTCATCCTCTAGTAGTGTCTAGTCGCTCAGGTAGTTTTTCCATATGTCGTGGGAAAAGATCGCGAGCCTTCTCTTTAGGTATAGGCACTTCAGCTTCTTATTCTACAGCGGCTCAGTAGCCACCTCCTCCAACTTCTTTGACTAGCTTGGCTATTTCAATCGGTCATGTGATCGGTGATCTTCAGGCTTACCCCAGTAACGTCGTCTACACGTAGGATGACAATAGGTCTATCCATAGTCATGTGATTACCAAGGATTTGAACATGCCTGTTTCTTTTCTTCCACAGGACACCACTTTGGTAAGTTTCCTAACTGTTCTTCTGAAATTCTTTGTCATTAATCACTAATAAAAGCACAATGCAATAAAGGTGCCGCGATCTTTTGTTGAGCAGGTTTTTCGTATGCAAGCTGTTTTGCATGGAAATGCTTTATAGATGTCTCACCAGTATCAAGTAAGATATACTTCATGTATGCATGATTTCTATCTTAATAGTTTTCTAACTATATAATTCCTTTGCCTGGTCAGATGACTCGTCAATAAGTTACTCGTCTACAGCATGAGGTGGAGCACCTCCAAGCTTAGATCGCCGCTTTTTCCTTCGATATTGATAATGATGGTGATGAGTGAGGACTGTGACCACCGGTTTTCATCGAGATTTTTCTTTGCTCATTTTGCTTTCAAGTATGAAGTTCTTATCGTATATAATCAAATATAAACGATTTCCAATGATTTAATAAAACTTCTCTATTTCAGATTCCATACATTTCACGTATTATGCTAAATTTACATCAAATTATATTTCTACGTATCAGTTATTCAATTCTGAACAACACTACAAAATTTGGAAGTCACATGCTCAAAATTGTTTGTCAGTATGCATTCCAGAAGTCGAAAGATTACGTAAGAGGGGGGCTAATGGACTATTTAACCCTAATGGTCGTTGACCATCCATCAGACTATCAAGTGGCTGTCCAGTAGCCAGGTAGCTATCATGCTACAACCAATCGATAGCTAAATGGTTGGCCGGCAGTTCTCCGACAAATCTTCCCTATTATGTCTTGATTCGTGTACTATTTAAGTGCTATTCCTTTCGGCTACTCTGTGCACGTTTTCTCTCATTTCTCGAGGTCTTTTTTTTCACATTAACACCTCTTCGTGTGATTCAACATGTATGAAGCTTCCCTCCAGATCTTCTAGCCCTTTCTAAGGGCTTTGATGGATAAGGACTAGACACAACTTGAGCTTGTCAGTCTCGATCATCTGAAGTTCCATCGTCACGTTAAGCTCGACATCCTTTTTCTAAAGGACTGTGCAACCCTTTGCGATTCTTACAATCATGTCTTCGGCTTCAACATGCAGGAGCTTTAACCTCTATATGGGGAATTGTCTACCATACTCGATCATCATTCATCCAGTTCTGAGGGCCTTATCCTTCCTATTGTCTAAACACCATCAGCAGCTGATCTTACCCATTTCTTCGACTTCCTGAATTCCACTATGGGCAGTCACACCAGGGGTGGTAGGGTGACATTATCCTCTATCATGCCTTTGCTTAGGATGATGGATTAGGCTTCGTCTGGTTGGCTTCACCTTTTCTAATTCTGTCTTCTTATATAATTTCTATTGGTCTCACCGGATGGACTCAAAGATCCAGATCTTGTAACCATCATTCGTCAAATGGGACCCAATTTCATGGCTATTTCCTTTATTCTGGCCGAGACATTGACCGGACTAGATTGAGTCAAAGCAGACCCAAGTCAGCGTTTTGGTGGCAGTCTTTTGCTTATTTAGGTATGTGGTTCATCTCATTTCCCTTTTTTTTGTTTGCTCTAATTTTTGCCTAAGCCGCCCTTTTCTTAATTTTTGGCTTAGTGAGCTTGCCCTAACTTTTGCCTACATCACCCTTTTCAGGTTTTCTACTTAGCAGGCTCTTATTTTCTTCCTACCCTAACTTTTGTCTGAACTACCCTTTTATGGGTTTTCAACTTAGCGGGCCCTTCTTTTCTTCCTACCCTAACTTTTGCCTGAACTGGCCTTTTTTGGGTTTTCAACTTAGCAGGCTTGCTTTGCTTTTTGCCTAAGATGCCCTTTTTGGGTTTTCAGCTTAGCAGACCATTTTCTTACTTATCTTTCTTTGTTCCTTTTTCTCAATTTGGTTACAAGAGCGATTGTCTATTCTAGCGCTGCCCGAAGGCGATATTTCTCGTTACAACCCCTGGCTCCATGCAAGAAGGAGACTTGAGAGATGTTTTTCTTTGATTGACGGGTTTTGAGTCATTCCTAATACTCAGATTCACTAGCATTGTCCATGGTGGAGGATAGAACATGTGACCGTAAGAACATATATCACATGTGTGCCTCTAGCGGTTTCACCCATAGTTCATTCTATGATGTGGATTCACCAACTGCTTTTGATCTTGGGAGACTATTTACTTGTTACCTAGAGCATGTGAGAGACTCTTGGGCACATCGCTCTATTGAGAGGAACCTACTCATGATCCTGATTTTGAGACTGACGACTGATACAAGGATTGGGTGACCGTTTAGGCTTCCATTCCTGGTCCTGTTATTCGAGCCAAACAGTGTTGTGAGCGATACAGTGAGCTTATTCATAGTTCGTCAAAGAGGCAGAGGTGATATTATTATTTCCTTGATTGGCTTGGATGTTCGATGTTTCCTTTCTATTGTTATGCGAAATAGTAAGACATTTAAAAAGGCATATTTGTTCCAAACAGTTTCATTTCTTTAATAAAAGTAAAATCTTTGTTCTTCGAATATCAGATATAACTCCTGCCATTAATCAGACATTTATGGTTTTCTGGTTAATTATTTTTCCTTTCACTTTTTTTATACGTAATATTTCTTTAGCTGTCCATGCTGATGGTCTCAGTCAACTCAATCCCTTCCATGTCTGATAAAATGAAGGCTCTGTCGAACATGACCTTCTTCACAATAAATCGACCCTCATAGTTTGCTGTAAACTTCCCTCCTGGGTCAAACACAACTAGTCTCACTTGCTTGAGGACCAACTCTTCTTCTTTGAACTTCCTTGCCTTTATTCTTTTATTAAAGGCTTAAGCAACCCGTTTCTGGTATAGCCACATGTGGTACTTGGCCTTCATTTCTTTCTCATCGATCAAGGCCAATTATTCATATCTATTACGGATCTACTCCTCTTTAGGAACTTATGCTTTAAGCAAAACTCTTGCTAATTTCATTTCTATCTCAATCTGTAGGATCGCTTCTCAGCTATATACCAACGAGAATGGCGTTATGTCGGTCAAACTTCTGGTTGTAGTTCTATGAGCCATAACACAAACAACAACTTCACTACCCAATTTTATATGGCTGTACAACATTGGCCAACATCTTCTTGAGGTTCTTATTGGCCGCTTCTACTGTGCCATTGGCTTGTGGCTAGTATGGGGATGACTAATGGTGTTCAATTCTATACTTCTCACACAAAGCCCTCGTCTCGTCCTAAAATGAGCCCCATTGTCAGTCACACCATGGTGTGGCACCCCAAATCTACATGTGATGTTCTTCTCAATGAACTTTGCCATTTGCTTCGCCCTCAGTATAGGACTTAGCTTCTACCCATTTGGTAAAGTCGTCAATCGCCACCACCACATATCGATTTCCATTAGAGGTCGATGACCTTATTTTGTCTATAATATCGATGCCCTATACAATAAAAGGCCATAATGCAGTCGTCCCTTATAGCTCCAAGGGTGGTTGATGGATCAAGTTTTCATTAATCTGGCACTGGTGACACTTCTTAACAAATTGGACATATTCTATCTCCATAGTTTGCCAGTAAAATCCTTGCCTCATGATCTTATTTGGATGTACTAGACCATTCATGTGTGGCCCACATACACCATTATGGATTTCTTCTATAAGTCTCCTTACTACTTTCTCATCCACACACTTCAGTTGCATCCCTTTTGGCATTCTCTTATACATCATCCTCTGATAATAAGTAAATTATTGGGCCAGCTTATGTAATATAGCGCTATCCTTCTCGTTAGCCTCCTCAGGCAAACTCCTCTCTTCTAGATATTTCTTTAAGTTATAGAACCATGGCTTGCCCATACTGATGCCAACGAAGCCAACTCATCAGTCGTCTGTTTCTCACTTCTAGGAAGATGGGTGAAGGCACATTGCTTGAACCTCCCAATAAGTCTTCTTACATGTTCAAGGCAAAGTTTTAACTTCCCTTCTCTTAAATCCCAATCTTCATTGGCTTAATAGATTACTAGTTTTGAATCTCTTATTACTTCCACTTCGTCAATGCCCATAGCGATCACAATCTCTAGACCACGGGCACAGGTTTCATGTTCGACCATATTGTTAGTCACTCTAAACTCTAACTTTTTGGTGAAGGGAATGACTTCCTCAGCTGGTGACACCAGAATAACTCCTATCTGAGCAACATTGCGATTAAAAACCCCATCAAAGAACATTCTCTATCCTACTACCGAGATTACCCTCAGATGTTCATCTGGGAACTCCAACTCCCATGGTTCATCGTCATCAATCGGGTTCATAGCTAAGAATTTTGCCACTGTTCTTCCTTTGACCACCTTCTTGGTGACATACTCAATGTCAAATTTTGATAACTATACTAACCAACTCACTATTTTCCCCACCAATGCTAGTGGCTCATAAAGATACTTCATCGGATCCTCCTTCGAGACAGCCCTAATTTTGTAAGACTGAAAATAGTACCTCAGTTTCTTCAAAAGCCAAACCATAGCCAAACATGTTTTCCCTACATAGCTATACTTTGTTTCATACGGTAGTAACTTCTTACTAAGATAATAGATGGCGTGCTCTACACCCATCTTGTCTTCTTGTGCTATCATAGCACCAATGGCCTCCTCTTCAAGAGCCAAGTAAAGAAATAAATTCTTCCAACGTTTTGGCGGTCTCAAAACTAATAGGTTCTGCAAGTACTTCTTAATCCTTTTGAATGCTTCTTGGAACTAATCATTCCACTCTATCGGCTGATCCTTCTTCAAAAGCCAAAAAATCAGTGCACAAATAATTGTCAATTTAGAGATGTACCGACTGATATACTAGATTTTTCCAAGAAACCCTCGGACTTCTTTTTTAGTCTTAGGCAATGACATCTTTGTAATGGCTTTCACTTTGTCTCGATCCACTTCTATCCCTTTATTGCCAATTACAAACCCTAACAACTTCCCCGAGGTAACCCAAAGACACACTTTTTTCGGACTTAGCTGCAACTTGTATTTCTTCACCCTTTCTAGGAATCTGTCTAAGGCTTCGAAGTGACCCTTTTGAGTCTCGAACTTCACCATCAAGTCATCCACACAAACTTCTATCTCCTTATGCATCATATCATGGAATAGCGTTGTCGCCATTCGTTGTAAAGTAGCCCTTACATTCTTTAAACCGAAGGGCATCACCTTATAGCAATAAGTTCCCCATTATGTAATGAAGGCTGTCTTCATCTTGTCTTCATTGGCCATCATTATCTGATTGTATCCAGAAAACCCATTTACAAAAAGGAACATCACATTGGCGATAATGCTATCTACCAACATATCGATGTAAGGCAAAGGAAAATCATCATTTGGTATGACCATGTTCAAGTCTCGTAATCCACACACATTCAGACCCTTGCATCTTCTTTGGTACTTGCACAATATTGGCTAACCATTTCGGATACTTCACCACTTCTAGAGACTTGGCTTCAATTTGTTTAGAGATTTACCTTTTCATTTTCTGAGGCCATTTTGGCTTCACTCTTTTTAACCTCTGCTTAATCGGTTTCGCATGCGGATAAGTCAGGATTGTATGCTCAGCGATGCTTTTGTCGATTTCGATCATGTCATCAAAGGACCAGATGAAGACTTCTTTATGTTTCTTTAATAATTTTTCAAATTTCTCTCTCTCTCTCTCTCTCTCTCGGACTTGTATCAAGTGCAATGCATATGTTATTAGGTTTTTTTATTGTACCAAGATTAATGTCATGAGTTTGAATGGTCTGAATTTCAATATGCTAGTGAAATGCAAATTATGATGCACAACACCATTAGGAAAGGCATCACACAAGTAAGGAAAATTATTCTTCATTGTATTAAACTTTGAAACATAAACAATGTCCTCTTCTTCGAAGAGGTTGGATACAAACATAACTTCATAAGATACACTTTTAATTCCTTCCTAGATGAAAGCAGCAAGGTTGATAGACAAATCTATTAGTGATGCTTGTCCTTGAGGCTTCTCCTCCTTGATGGTCATCTTCTCCATCTCCCCCAGCAAGTCATCTTCCCCCAGCAAGTCAGATTCTGAAAGCATCATTTTGCCCACCATTGAGACATTATTTATGTCTGACCTTTCCAACTTCTTTGACTTATTGATTCCTACCATGGGCATTCACACTAGAAGTGGTAGAGTGACATTGCTTTCCATCACGCTTTGCTTGAGATGACAAAAAAGATCTTATCTGGTTGGCTTTGCCTTCTTTAGTTCTGCCTTCTTGAACAATTTCTACTGGTTTCACTGGATGGTCTGGAATATCCATATCTTGTGACCATCATCCCTCAGATGGGACCTAATTTCACAGAAGTTCCCTTGATTCTAGCTGTGACATTAATCAAATTGGATCGAGTTAGGATTGACCCGAGTTAGAGGTTCAATGGCAGTCTTCTACTTCCTCAAGTATTTTTCTTTTAACCCCAATTTTTGCCGAAGCTGTCTTTTTAGGTTTTCAACTTAGTGGGTTCATTTTTTTTCTTTTTTCTATGCTGTAATTTTTGCCTAAGTCCCTCTTTTGGGTTTTCGACTTAGAAAGCCTACCCTAACTTTTGCCTGGGCTACCCTTTTAGGGTTTTCAACTTAGCAGGCTTTTCTTTCTTTCTTTTTTTTTTTTTTGTTGCCCTGACATTTGTCTAAGCTACCCTTTTCGAGTTTTCAACTTAGCAGGCTTGCCTTAATTTGTGCCTAAGCTCAACTTCATACAAGGAGGAGACTTGAGGGACATTCTTTTTGGATTGACTGGCTTCAAGTCATTCCGAATACTTGGATTCGTTAGCACTGTCCAAGTTAGAGGCTAGAACATCTGACAATCGAGACATACATTGAATGTGTGCCGTTGGCAGGTTTTGCCCATAGTTCATTCTATGATCCTACTAGACTGCATTGATAGTATAGACTTAAGCAGAAGATCTTGGATTCACTGACTGTATTTGATCCTGGTAGATTGTTCGCTCGTTATCTAGAGCATGTGAAGGATTCTTGGCCGTATCAAACCATCGAGAGGAATCTGTTCCATGATCCTGATTTTGAGACAAACAACCAATACAAGGACTAAGTGATATTCTAGGCTTTTATTCCTGATCCTACTATTAGAGCCAGACAATGTTGTCAATGATATGGCAAGCCTATTGTAGTCTAGCGAAGAGGCAAAGATGACATTGATAGTTTCATTGTTAGCTTAGATGGTAGATGCTTTTCCTTTTATCATCATGCAAAATAGTAGGACATCTCAAAGGCATATTTGTTTCTAAACAATTTCATTTCATTAATAAAAGTACAACTATTTTTTCCTCAAACAACATATGCACAATGAGACATCTCTTGTCATTAATTAGTCATTTTTGGTTTTTTGATTAATTATTTTTTCTCTCACTTTTTTCTTTTTTTCTCTTTTTTTTTTCACACATAGTATTTCGACAGCCTATCCATGTTGATGGGCTCAGTGAACTCAATCCCTTCCATGTCTGATAGTACGATGGCTCCGCCAGACATTACCTTCGTCATAATGAATGAGCCCTCCCAGTTAGGCTTGAACCTCCTTCTCGACCCAAACATTACTGGCTTACCTTATTTAAAGACCAATTCCCCTTTTTTGAACTTCCTTGTGTTTATTCCCTTGTTAAAGGCTCAAGCAACCTGCTTCTGGTACAATTGCATGTGATATCTAGCTTTCATTTTTTTCTCATCAATGAAGGCCAACTGTTCACATCTATTGTGAATCCACTCCCCTTTAAGAATTTTTGCTTCTATCAAAACTCTTGCTGACTTCATTTCTACCTTGACTTGTAGGATTGCTTATGAACCATACACCAACGAGAGGGGCCTTATGCCCATTAAACTTCTAGGTGTCATTCTATAACCCTATAAAAAGAATAACAACTTCTCTACCCAATCTTTGTACGTCTACATTGCCTTGGACAACATCTTCTTGATGTTCTTATTAGCTGCTTCTACTGCTCCAATTGTTTGTAGTTGATACAAAGACGACTTATGGTGTTTAACCATATACTTTTCAAATAAGACTTTAGTCTCGGCCTAAAAATGAACCTCACTGTCAATCACGATATGATGTGACACTCCAAATCTGCATATGATGTGCTTCTTAATGAACTTCACCATTTGCTTTGCCCCCAATTTTTTGTAGGACTCAGCTTCTATCCATTTGGTGAAGTAGTCAATTGTCACCACCACATATCTATGCCTATTAGTTGCTGACGGCCTTATCTCGCCCATAATGTCAATGCCTTATGCTGTAAAATGCCACGGTGCCACCATTCCTTGTAACTTCAAGAGTGGCTAATGAATCAAATTTTTATTGATCTGGCACTGGTGACATCTCTTCACATATTGACACGATCTATCTCCATGGTTAGTCAATAAACGCCTTGTCTCATTATCTTCTTTACAAGCATCAGTGCATTCATGTGTGGCCTACATTCACCACTATGGATTTCTTCCATAAGCCTTCTAGCTTCTTTCTCATCGACACATCTTAATTGCATTCTTTCTAGCATTCTCTTGTACATCACTCCTTGTTAAGAAGTAAATTGTTGGGCCAACCTTCATAGTACGACCTTGTCTTTCTCATTGGCCTTATTTGGTATAATTCTTTCCTCTAAGTCCTCCTTCAAATCATAGGACCATGGCTTCCCATCCACTTCAGCTCCTATTACATGAGGTTCCATGTAGCAAGGAGCCCATGCTTGTGATATCACTATTGATCTTACTAGCAGTTCTTGAGTTCACACCCAAACTAATGCCAAATAAGCTGAAATGTTAGTCATCTAATTCTCATTTCTGGGAAGATGGGTGAAGGTGTACTGCTTGAACCTAATAAACCATCTAATGTGACTGTGGTATGGTTTCAACCTTCCTTTGCTTAAATCCCAATCTTCATTAGCTTGAGAGATGACTAGCTTCGAGTCTCCTAACACTTATTTTACCAACGCCTGTCACAATCATAATTTGTAGCCCATAGGCACAGGCTTCATACTCAGCCATGTTATTAGTATCCTGAACTCCAGCTTCTTAGCGAAGGGAATGACTTCTTCAATTGTTGAGACCAAAATAACTCCTATTCCTATACTGTTTCTATTAATAGCTTTATTGAAGAATTTCTTTATCCCATTATCGAGATTTCCCCACATGTTCATTTAGGAAATCCAACTCCTATGGTTCACATCGTCGACCAGATTCATGACCAAAACTTTTGCCATTACCCTTCCTTTTACCACCTTTTTTGTGACATACTCAACGCCAAATTCTGACAGTTGAACTAGCAATCTTGCTAGTTTGCCTGCCAAAGATGGTGCTTCATAAAGATGCTTTAATGGATCCTCCATTGAGATGGTCTTAATCATATAAGACTAAAAATAATGCCTGAACTTCTTCAAGAGCCATACCGTGGCTAGGCATGTTTTCTTCACATAGCTATACTTTATCTCATATAGTATCAACTTCTTCAGCCCCGTCCACGGAGTTTTTAATCTACTATTCACCACCGCTTTTCTGTTCGACGGCGAGTGGGTCGTCACCTCCGATACCAAAGTGTAGATCAAGAGGCATCGATCAGGTTTCCCTTCTGTAGTATCGTCGAATTCCCAGTATTTCTCCCTGAAATCGCATTTATATTTTCGGAGATACTATTTCTGACGGCGGCAGTACTGTTCATCCGAAAATACTATTCATCGATTCTTCCAGGTTGCTCATCAGCCTATTACATGCATATTTGCTTCTTGGCTAACATCCAAATTTCTTACGGATAATCAAATCCAAGGAGCGACATCAATAGAAACTATTCACTAGTTCTTTTTTCATGCCCGTTTTGGTGACCAGTATGCACACCCTATATCGCAATTTCACATTATCTTCTTTAATTTGTTCTTAAACTGTTGTGAACTTGCTTTTTTGCATGCACCTGGTTATTTGGATTGTCGGTTGGATACTTTGGTTGAATTGACTGATTTGGAGATATTTGGTTGAATTGATTGTTGGTTGGTATTTTGGAGTTTTGGAGTTAATTTTGGTTTATTGCTTCCGGTTGAGGTTACCCACTATTTTCACCACACATTTTCTAGCCTACACTACACCATCCCTACTATGGCCACCTCCGCCCCTAACAAACAGAACCAGACCCAACGCCTGCCTCGTGCCACTCAAACACACCCACCTGCCCGAAACACCACCCTCAAACAACCCTTACCCAAACCACCCGGTTCTTGGGTTGATAGGGTTCGGGTTACTGAGGCCAGCACTAGATTTTGCCTTGACTCGATAGCCCGGAAGGACCCAGGTTCAATCCTTGAGCTCCCTGATGAGCTGGTTGATGATGCGGGGGCTGATTGGTTGCGCTGTATCGTGGGTTTTATTCCTGGGTATACTATGCCTTTTCATGCTGCACGTTCCATTGCGATGCGTGCATGGCAGTCTAGTGGTTTAGAGGATGTCCGCTCTACTGGGACGGGATTCTTGATTTTCAGATTTAGAATAGTGGAGGAGGTTCAGGATATTTTAGAGAGAGGACCTTGGATGTTTGGTGGGAAGCACATCATTCTTCAACAATGGAATCCTCATTTCTCTTTTGATCAGAGCAGGATTTCCAGGATTCCAGTCTGGATTCGGTTATATGGACTACCATTTCCATTGTGGTCAACCAAAGCACTCAGTGCTATTTCTAGTATGGTTGGTCGACCTTTATCATGTGACAGGATGACTTATGAGCACACTAGGTTATCCTATGCCAGAGTCTGTGTTGAGATAGATGCGGAGCATGCTCCAGTGCAAGACTTTGAGATCCAGTGTAAGCTTTCTTCTGAATCGATCAAGATCAGGGTAGAATATGAATGGAAGCCAAAACGATGTCCCAAGTGTTGTTTGTTTGGCCATACTTATCTGATACCTGTTGTAACTTCTGCTCGTACAGAGGCTGAGGCGTCAGTTACTACTACAACCCTCATCTTGAGAGATAAGGGGAAGACTGCTGACCCTGTTGTTGCAGCAGCTGTTCATATTGAGCCTGGCCAAGATCAGATTAGTGCTGAAGATATAACCCCAGCTCTAAAAGACAAGGGTAAAGGTATTGTTACTGACTCCACACCAGCTGGACCTCTTGCACTATTGACTTCAAATCCAGTAACTACCGGGGCAGATTCGATGGAAAGGATCTTTACTAAACTAGGCCAGATTGCTACCCATGGTTCAAGTTTTGAGTCAGATTCTGATCCCGATTCACTATCTCCTATTGAGACTCACCAGGATCAAATTCTGAAGTGCCCTGATAGCCCTGTAGCTACTTTACCTGATTCTTCAAGGATTGCTCCTCCAAAGAAGGTTATTGCACCGGGTTCTCCAAAAACCCTTACGGAGCCTTTGGATAGTCGACGATCTAACTCTATTTCTATTCCTCTTGCTGGTCAGGGTAAAAAGGTCCAGAGTAAAAAGGGTGGCAATGGGGGCAAAGGAGGCGTGCGCCTCATATGATTTCTTTTTTCAGTCATGAGTTATTTCCAGTTTCCTATGATAGGAAGTTGGAATATTAGAGGCCTTAGTGGCTTCTCTTCATAGCGGGCAGTTAGAAATTGGATTTCTTAGTATTCTTTAGGTTTGATTGGTATCTTAGAGACTAAGATTGATCAGCGACACCTTGCTTCAGTGGTTTCGGGTATTTGTCCTTCTTGGAAGTTTTTATCCAATGCCACTGAGTCAATTGCTTGTCGAGTTTTGGTGTGATGGGATCCTACATTGTATAGGTTGAGTGATCTGCAGCTTTCTTCACAGTGGATTGTTTGTCAGGCTACCAGATTATCTGATGGGGTTTCTTTTGGTCTGCTATTTGTTTATGGTTCTAATGATCCGGGCGTCCGTCGACAGTTATGGGACTGTATCAGAGCTCAATCCAGGGATTTTGGTGACTTACCTTGGTTGGCATTGGGTGATTTTAATGCGATTTTACACTCGTCGGATAGAGTTGGAGGGGATCAGGCTTGGCGTGGTTATATGGATGATTTTGGTAAGTGTATACATGATGCAGCATTGATCAGAGTTCCATCTCTTGGACTCCGGTATACTTGGCGTAATGGACAGCAGGGAGAGGGTACTATTCTCCGGACTCTTGATTGGAGTTTCGGTAGCACTTCTTGGTTCTTGACTTGGCCAAACATAACTTCTGAGATTCTTCCACGGGATGTTTCTGATCACAGTGCTTTGGTCATAAGGTTTGGAGATCAACGTAGGCAGACCTCCAGTCCTTTTAAATTTTTAAACTTTTGGGCTGACCGAGAGGATTTTTTGGAGATTGTTCAGAAAGTATGGTCTACGCTTGTGGACGGGGATCCTTTGTTTCGAGTTACGCAGAAATTGGGGTTGTTGAAACGGGAGTTTAAGACTTTGCATGCCAAGGCCTCTAGTCACATCTCTAGTAGGGTCAGTGAGGTTAGGGCTCAGTGGGCAGTAGGTCAGGCTGCTCTGGATGAGAGCCCTTCTTCCCCAGAGTGTATTTTGGCTGAGAGGGATTTTGCTAAGCAGTATTTTCAGTTGTGCAGGGATGAAGAGGCTTTCTTTCGGCAAAGGTCTAGGATCCAATGGCTCTCTCAGGGGGATCAGAATACTAAATTCTTTCACAAGTCTCTGATCCATAGACAAGTCAGGAATCGGATTTGTCAGCTTGAGGATGAGGTTGGCACCATTGTTACAGATAGAGGCGACTTAGGTCATCTAGCTGTGAGGTATTTCCAGAAATTGCTTATAGCTCCTCCTCGCCCTTCTCTTGTAGATGCTTCTCGATTTTTCTCTGGCAGAGTTTCTACGGAGATGCTGCCTTCTTTAGTGTGCCCTATTACTGATAATGAGATCAGGTCAGCTTTATTCTCGATTCCCGATGATAAAGCTCCAGGACCGGATGGGTACACTTCTCTGTTCTTTAAACGGGCTTGGGACATTATTAGTGTTGAGTTTATGGCTGCGGTGCGCTACTTCTTTGCGACTTGTCGGATGCCGAAGTGTGTTAATGCCACTCGGATTGCCTTGGTCCCCAAGGTTGAGACTCCTCGGACTATGAGTGACTTTCAACCAATCTCATGTTGCAACGTTCTTTACAAGTGCATCTCTAAAGTGATTGTAAACCGGTTCAAAGCAGTGTTACCTGATGTAGTTGGGAGTTCGCAGTCAGCTTTTGTCCCAGGTCAAAGGATCTCTGATGCCATTCTATTGACACAAGAGCTTATGCATAATTACCACCTTGGGCATTCGCCTCCTCGGTGCGCGTTAAAGGTGGATATTCGCAAAGCTTTTGATACTGTCAGTTGGGTTTTAATCATTTTGGGATTAAGGACGATTGGTATCCCAGAGTGTATGGTCTGATGGATTGCGACATACATGTCTTCTGCTCATTTCTCGGTCACTTTAAATGGAGAGCTTCATGGTTTCTTTCCCACTTATAGAGGTGTTCGACAGGGTGATCCGTTGTCGCCATACCTTTTTGTGTTGGCCATGGAGGGTTTGAGTGGTATTCTTCGGGAGGCTTCTCAGCGGCCTGGATTTCGATACCATTGGAGATGCCAGCAGATTTCTCTTACTCATCTTTGTTTTGCAGATGATCTGATGGTTTTTTGCAGGGCAGATGTGGGCTCTGTTAGGGTAGTTCATGATGCTTTGCAGGAGTTTACAGAGCTCTCTGGTTTAGTTACGAATTTGGCCAAGAGTCATGTCTTCTTATTTAGAGTCAATGATGAGGATCGTATAGTGTTGCAGTCCATCTTGGGTTTTCAATTGGGGAGTTTGCCAGTCTGATATTTGGGGGTGCCACTGATTAGTACCAGATTACGCCTTTCAGACTGTGTTCCTTTGATAGAGCGGATTCTCTCGAGGGTCAGATTGTGGACATCTGCTGTGCTGACTTATGCTGGCCGTCTCCAGTTGATTAAGTCGGTACTATTTTCCATCCAGGTCTATTGGTCATCTATGTTTATTTTACCGGCAGCTGTGGTACGGAAGATCGAGGGTATTCTGGCTGCTTTCCTGTGGAAAGGAACCTCTTTGTCTCATTTTAGGGCTAAAGTAGCTTGGGATTCGGTTTGCTATCCATTGAAAGAAGGGGGTTTAGGAATCAAGCGAGTGAAGGAGTGGAATCATGCTGCTATTTTAAAGCATGTTTGGAGACTTCTTTCTGACAAGTCTTCCACATGGTCTTTTTGGGTTCATAAGGTACTCCTTCGGGGTCGCTCGTTTTGGTAGGTTCGGGTTACTTCTGGAGCCTACTGGTCTTGGAGGAAGATTTTACAGAGTCGAGATTGGTGTAGGGGTAAATTTGTCTCTTCTATTGGAGATGGACGTGATACCTCACTTTGGCAGGATTACTAGTTGCCGCAGGGGCGTCTTTGTGATTTGTTTTCATTCAGGACTCTTTCATCTACAGGTCTTCCCTCAAATGCAAAGGTCTCGGCTATCATTCAGGATGGAGATTGGGCTTTTCCTGAAGGTGGACCGGACCTCAGACGGGTTTGGGACTCTATCCGCATCCGACCTATGATGGGGACTCTTGACCATATTGTTTGGAAGGGCCACACTTCTGGTATTTTCTCTATTGCCTCAGCGTGGGAATTATTACGGAGTAGACGCTCGGTAAACTCCTTTCATCATCTTCTGTGGTTCCCTGGCCATATTCCAAGGCACTCCTTTATACTTTGGCTTGCCTCATTGGGCCGTCTTCGTACTATGGATCGACTACGAAGTCATGGCATGTTATCTTCTTCAGGCTGTGTTCTCTGTGCTTCAGCAAATGAGACGCACGAGCATCTTTTCTTTAGCTGTCCTTTCTCGTCTTCTGTATGGGGGGAGATTTTAGCTAAGACTCTTATTGTTTGGCCATCTTCTGGTTGGCTCTCTCTACTTCATTGGGCTTCTCTTCATCTTCAAGGCAGGAAGAATTTTGGGTATATCCTTGCACGTTTGGTTTTCTCTGCTACAGTTTATTTTCTATGGTATGAAAGGAATGATCGTGTGTATTAGCAGCGACATCGGACTCGTCGTCAGGTGATTGATGAGATTTTTGCATTGGTCCGCTCTCGGCTTCTTACCATTGAGGCCAAGTATGTGATCACTCCTCAGCTTCGTGCTATATGGGGCCTTCGTTATTAGTTGGTTTTTTTAGTTTTGTTTTGTTTAATTGGGCACATGCGCCCTTTTGTTGCATTGTCTTAGGAATGTTAGCTTTGTTGCGGTCGTTATTGGGCCTACGCGCCTTTTCTTTTTTGTTGGGGCCTTTTGGCTCCATATCTCGCTTTTTATTTGAGGCCTTTGGGCTTCGTTTTTCTTCCTTTTGGACTTGTGAGTACTAAGTACTCTTCTTGGGGTATGCCCCTCGTATTTTGTACAATCTTTTTTCTTTTTATGTGAATAGTAATTTTTCAAAAAAAAAAAATGTTCTAAGCCATTCTCATTTTCTTGTGCCAACATTGCACCTATGGCCTCCTCCTCAAGGGCCAAGTAGAGAATCAGATTCTTGCCAAGTTTTGGCGGTCTCAAATTTGGTAAGTTTTGCAGTAGTAATTTCTCCATTCCATTCCATAATGAAGGCCATTTTCATCTTTTCTTCATTGGCCATCATTATATGGTTATAACCAGAAAATTGCTCTAAAAAGGAGAACATCATATTGGCAGTTGCGTTTTCCACTAACACATCAATTTAAGGCAAAGGAAAGTCATCCTTCAGTGAGGCCTTGTTCAAATCTCGGTAATCTATACACATTTAGACCCTTCCATCCTTCTTTGGCACTGACATAATATTGGCTATCCATTCTGGATACTTCACCACATCTAGAAACTTGACTTCAATCTGCTTGGAGACTTCTTCCTTGATCTTCTGAGCCCATTTCGGTCTCAACCTCCTCTACTTTGGTTGATCAGTTTCATGTACAGATATGTTAGAATTGTGTGCTCAACAACACTTCTATAGATTTCGGGCATGTCATCGTAGGACCAGACGAATACTTCTTCATGTTTCTTTAGTAATTTTTCAAATCTCTCTCTCTTTAGGAGTTGTATCAAGTGCAATGCATGCGCTCTTGCGTTTTTCAATTTTACCAAGATTAACGTCACGAGTTTGAATGGTGTTGATGTCAAATATGATAGTGAAATGTAATTTATCATGCACAATGCCATTAGGATAGACATCAAACAAGTAAGCAAAATTATTCTTTATTGCATTAAATTTTGAAACATATACAATGTCTTCTTCTTCAAATAGGTCAGGAACAAATACATCCTTTTAGTAGACATCCTTGATCCTTTCTTCGATGAAGGCAACGAGGTTGACAGATAGGTCTATTAGTAGTGCTTGACGTTGAGGCTTCTCCTCCTTGATCTTCATCTTCTTAATTTCTTCTGTCAAGTCATACCTCTTGGAGATTCTGGCTTGAATGGTATCCTTGAAAATCTCAAATCCGAGTTTTAACATTCCCTTGAAAGGTTTGGTAACTCCTACATACTTCATTTCTTGGGCCTTGATAAACTTGATAAACCTTCCCTTATTAGGCTCAACCTTTTCCATGTCTTTGGCTAACTGCTTGACTAATTCGGGTTCATCTTGGTGGGCTAGGCCTTTCCCTTTATCTCTACCTTGTCTAGTCTGAACCTCACCATCACTTATAGGCAGCAATTGGTTCATACAACTGGGCCTATTTTGGAGTGCTTCAATGAGTTAGGCCATCTGTTTTTGGAGTGCAGTCATGTCAGCTCTTAATTGGACCATCTCTTGGTTGTTACTGTTGCATACGGAGATTTCAATGACTAGTTCCTCTTGTCCTGTTAAACGACCACCTTGTCTAACCCAAGCCATGATGATTGCAAAACAAAAGCGTTAATGCCATGCATGCGTGCATCTATGCATGATATGGTGCATGTTCATACAAGGGCATAGACACATTTTTAGCCTTTGATAGGTGTCTATTTATATATCATTTTCATATCAATTCCGTCTATGTTTCTTTGCTATATTCCTTTGTATTTTTATCTTTTTGTGTGATTTTTGATGTTTGTAGGAGTTTTGGAGGAACTTGCACAAAATTGGAGTAAAACCCTTCATTTTCACCTCTGCTAATCAATCAATTTCTCAGAGTTGATTGTATCGATATACAATTAACCGGATATCATGCTATATACCATTGGAAATCTCTCGAAGTCTATTTTTTTGAAAAATTTACGGTTCACGAATTTATGTAGTGTACCAAAAGTTGTGATAAAAATAGTATGAGAAGTGTATATTTGTAATTTCACATATCACTGTAGCATGTTATTAAATACGGGGTACTATAGCAAGTTATTGTAGTAGAGTATATAAACACATTTTATGGTTTTATTTGCATAACTTGAAGAGGGGAGAACGTGGAGGAGGCTGTATCTTTGGATTTATCTCATCTCTTAGAGTTCTTGAAGAAGATTGAAGGCTTGGAAAGAGGAAAAACTACAAATCCTAAGAGATTTCATCAGATTTGTTAAGTTTTTCATTTCCCTTTCATTTTCTGGAATTGCTATGTATTGTATTGTATTTGTATTGTGTCTGAATATGTGTAACTAAGTCTGAATTGGTTGAGGGTGATTTCAAAGCCCTTGATATGGTGTTTGTGAGTTGATTGTGCAAGAAATTATTATCCAATTCTCTAATTGAAGTTGCTTGTATTTTCCCATGTTTAATGCTTATGATTGCTTGCTGGATTATATTCGGGTGGCCAACTGATTATAATCTGGATATTGTCTATTGCTAGAGTAGAAATCTTGATCCGTAATTGTCTTGAATTTCTAATCCTTAGTAGCAAAATTGTGATCAGAGATTGCAATTGGATAATACAACCTAAGTAAATAATCCGAGCTTGTGTGTTTATTGCTTAGATCAACCTATCTTTCTTATTATAATGCATCCATTGATTAAATTTAGAGAGCTTGTTCTAGGTTGTTTAATGGATAGAGATTAAATAAAGAGCCTGTTTTATTTAACAACAAAGTAAGGAAAGATTGGGATAATAGAGCTTATTGTTATCTACGGTTGAAAATTTCAATGGTGTAATTGGATGATAATTCTATAATTAATTCGCAAATCTATATCTTGTGGTGGAGAATGATCCCTTAACCAGATTTCTATCATTGATTAATTCCCATTTCAATTAAGTTTGCATTGTGTTATTCATTAATTACCGTCGTATTCAGTTTTTCATCAAGTTAATCAAACAACAAAACCCCCCATTTAGTTAATTGTTGCTGGAAATAACAAATTCAATTAGAATCAATCCTCGTGGGAACGATATCTTACTTATCACTTTATTACTTGTGCGACTAGTATACTTGTTAGTTTCGAACGCATCAAGTTTTTGGCGCCGTTGCCGGGGATTGATTTCATAATTGATTTGTTATTTAATTTTCATTGTTGATTCGTGTTTGTTAGCCCTAAGGCTATATGATAATTTTGATGATAACAACACACATTGATTCATTGAGATTTACTAATATATTTATTTATGTGCAAGAATAAGATTATTGAAATAATTATAAAATCAAGAAGGGGCTTATTAAAATGAAGTGTTGAAGCTAAGGAGAAGACTTCATGTTAAAGGCACCAAAGTTTAAGTACAAGGTTTGATTCAAGGAATGTGACACATGAGCAATGTTTAATCAATTAGTCATATATTTCTCTATAAATGCCCAAATTATGTGATTCTTGAGCCTTTGGAAAGCTTACCCAATTTATAACATTTCATATGTTTTAAAGAAATTCAAATTTTAAGTGTAAGATCGTCCAAATCATCATGCAAGTTGAAAGACAAATGGAAGCAGCTAACATGAGCACCGAATACTCTTTTGGACATATCTTGAGCTAGAAAAATCAAAATGACTTGATTCTTGTGGCATTAGAAAGATGACTTAATGAGAAACATTTCATATGTTTTGAAGAAATTCAAATTTCAAATGGAAGGCTGACATAATTGACATGCAATTCGGTGGAATGACACAGAGAAGAAAAATCAACTCACATGAGCACCGAATGGTTTTTTGGCCATATATTAAGATAGAGATATCCAAATTCTTTGAATCTTAATGTTTTGGAAATATTATTCAAATATGAAGATCTTTTATGTTTTTAAGAAATTCAAATTTCAAACAAAAGGCTGACAGAATTATCATTCAAATTGGTGGACTGACACATGGAGGAAAAATCAAGTCACATGAGCACCAAATGGTGTTTTGGCCATATCTTGAGCTACAGATATCCAAATGACTTGATTCTTGATGCGTTGGAAAGCTTATTCAAATGTGCAGATCTTTTATGTTTTGCAGATTTTCAAATTTCAAACGGAACATTGACAAAAATGGCAGACAAGATTACGGTTTTTATGGTGGGCAGAAAATTTGGAGATGGTGTCTTCACTTGATTAAGTTCATCTCATTTGCCTATAAAAGGAGCCATTCTCCCATGCATTCAACAAGTGAAGAGAAGCATTTTATCAAGCAAAAAAGCCAAGAGAAATATCAAGTTTATAGAGCTTTTATATTCTTTATCTACTCTTTGAAGAGAGTTGTACTTTTGTTGTAAAAACTTTTCTTTGTTCTTATATTGTGTGAGAGTGAGATCTTCTTGTAAAGGATAAAAGATATCCTTGAGAGAACTCTTTCCTTGGTGAGGTTGTTCATCAAGAAGAACTCTTGGTGTGGTGTTATCAAGAGTTGAAGAAAAAAAGTCTTGGTGAAGTTGTTCATCAAGCAAGTTGTAAAGATTTCTACAACTTAGTGGAAAGCTTAGCTTGTGGAGCTAGGAGCCCGTGGACGTAGGCAAGGTTTGCCGAACCACGTAAATTGAGTTTGCACTCTTCTATCCCTATACTCTTTACATTTACTTGCACTTGAGATTATTTATTATTGCTATTCTCTTGATTGCATCTTAGATAACTTCTATTTTCATCTTCTTCACTTCTATTCTCAAAAGAAAAAGTGAAATAATTTTTATCTTTCAAGAAAAGTTTTATAAATTCGTTTTGATAAATAAAACCCAATTCACCCCCCCTCTTGGGTTGTCATACCTGGGTCAACAAGTGGTATCAGAGCAAGGTTGCTCATTTTTTTTAAATCTTAACCGATTTTGAGCTATGGCAACTTTTAATTCAACTTCATATGTTGAGGGGCTTTCTATTTCTAGACCTCCATTTTTTAATGGAAGTGATTACTCTTATTGGAAAACTAGAATGAGTATTTTCTTGAAATCTTTTGATTATGATTTATGGTCTATTGTTTTGGAAGGACCTTTTGTTCCTACCAAAATTGAAAATGGGGAATGCATGCTTAAAGAACCTAAAGAGTTTAGTGAAGATGATAAAAAGAAATTGAGTTTGAATGCTAAAGCTATGAATGTGTTGTATTGTGCTCTAGATAGAAATGAGTTTAATAGAATATCTACTTGTTCTACGGCACAAGAAATATGGCACACACTTGAAGTAACTCATGAAGGAACTAGTCAAGTTAAAGAATCTAAAATCAGTATGCTAGTTCATAGTTATGAGCTTTTTAAGATGAAATCGAATGAATCAATTTCTGAATGTTTACTAGATTTACGGATATTATTAATAGTTTGAAATCTCTTGGTAAATCTTATTCTAATGTTGAAATGGTGAGAAAGATTCTTAGGTGTCTACCAAAATCTTGGGAGCCAAAGGTGACGGCAATTCAAGAAGCAAAGGACCTCACCAAACTACCATTAGAAGAACTTATGGGTTCTCTCATGACTCATGAAATCACCTTGAAGGAGAACGAAGAAGATTTCAAGAAAAAGAAAAATATCGCTTTCAAATCTTCAACAAAAGAAGATGATGAGTCCAACGATGAAGGAGATGATGAAGATCTTGCATTCATCACAAGAAAGCTAAAAAGGATGATTAGAAGAAACCATGGATTCAAGAAGAACTCTAGAAGGGAGTACAAAGGGCAAAGCTCAAAGCAAGATAAGAAAAATGATCAAGTCATTTGCTATGAGTGCAAGAAACCGGGACATGTAAAGATGGATTGTCCTTACTTCAAAAGTCAAACAAGAAATCCAAAGCAATGAAAGCCACAAATTGGGATGATAGTGAAGCTAGCTCTACCGAAGAAGAAGATTGCGAAGTGGCAAACATGTGCTTCATGGCTTTAAGTGACGATGAGGTAAGTATTCTAAACTATGATCCTAAACTTTCATATGATGAATTACTTGAAGCATTCCAAAATTTACATGTGCAAATTGATAAGAAAAACTCAAAAATCAATGCTTTCAAAAAGAAGTCAAAAATCATGTTATCTCAATTGGAAGAGTTGGTAGAAATAAATGAAGCTTTAGAAAATGAAAATGAAATTTTAAAGCAAAAAGATTTTGAAAGTTTGGAAAGTCAAATATATTTTTTAAAAACTGAAAATGAGATTTTAAAACAAAAGGATTTTGATAAATTAGAGAAAGAAAATGTTATTTTGAAAAAGGAAAATAATGACTTAAGAAATATTGTTGATAGTTTTACAAAAAGCACAAAAATTTGAATTCTATGTTACAAAACCAAAGGTGTGTTTTTGATAAAAGAGATTTAGGATATAAAACTCATAAAAATCAAAAGTATTTTAAAAATTATTTTGCTCATGCATCTTTTAAGAATAATCCTAATCATTCATGTACTTATTGTGGAAGAAAAGGACACAATATGCATTCTTGCTCCATTAAAAGAAATCCTAATTTGAAACAAATATGGGTTCCAAAAAGTATCATAACTAACCCCCCAGGACCCAAGAACTTTTGGGTACCAAAAAGTTACTCCTTGAATGTTGATTGTAGAGACAAAGTGGCAAACACAATTGGTACTTAGATAGTGGATGCTCAAGGCATATGACCGGAGATGCCTCCAAGTTCTCAAGATTAATCATGAAGAAAAGAGGATATGTGACCTTCGGTGATAATGCCAAAGGAAGGGTAATCGGACATGGTGATATTGGTAACCCTTCTTCACCTATTATTAAAGATGTTTTGCTTGTTCATGGTTT
>SNVD02009737.1:0-397538 GCA_013180625.2 Boswellia sacra
AAAATATTCACCTCAAGAGTCATATTACCAAATGACAATTTCATGAGACCGTTCCTGCAATTAATAAAAGCATTAGCAGTGGCAAGAAAAGGTCTCCCTAAAATAAGAGGAATTTTGGACTCCATATTAACCACAGACTGAGTATCCAAAACAAGAAAATCAACAGGGTAATAAAATTTATCAATCTGTAATAAAACATCTTTCACTATTCCCCGTGGTTTCTTGACTGATCGGTCGGCCAATTGTAGAACTACGGATGTGGGTTTGATCTCTCCAAGTCCTAATTGTAAGTAAACCGAATAGTGCATGAGATTGACACTTGCTCCCAAGTCTAACAATGCTTGACTGATTTCATGTGTCCCAATCTGGCAGGAAATTGTAGGACACCCTGGATCTTTGTACTTGGGTGGGGTTTTCTGTTCTATGACTGCACTTACCTGTTCCGTCAAGAATGCAGTCTTCTTGACATGGTGCTTTCTTTTGATGGTGCATAGATCCTTGATAACTTTGGCGTAAGCCGAAACCTGTTTGATTACATGCAACAAGGGAAGATTAATCTTAACTTGTTTTAAGTGTTCTAGAATCTCACCTTGAACTTTCGAGTTTTTCCCATTAGATCTGAGAGCTTGGGGAAAAGGCACTGGAATCGAAAATTTCTTTTCAAGGTCTTTCTAAAAAATGTCCTCCTTTTGTGGGAGAACATCTTTGTTTTCCATGGTAGTGTTGATTGGCAATGTAGGCTCATTTAAGATCTTACCACTTCGAGTAGTGATGGCATGTACCTCTTTGAGATTTTGTGTGTCAGAAGTAGAGGCTTGTGCCATGTGTTGCCCTTTTGGATTAGATTGAGTTTGAGATGGAAACTTTCCTCGCTCTTGTATGGTCAAAGCACTAGTTAGCTTAGTGATTTGACTTTTGATCTCCTTGTTCTCTTCCACCACTTGTGTAAAAACTGTTTCAAATTTTTGGTTCGTCTTATTTTGGGCCTCCATAAATGCTTGTAAGGTGTCCTCTAAGGAATTCCTAACTTGTGGTGCATTGTATTGAGGTGCTTGATAAGACTTGGGTGGTTGTTGGTCCTGTTTCCATTGGTTGTTGTTTTGGGGGTTAGATTTCCAACTAAAGTTTGGGTGGTTTCTCCAGCTAGGGTTATAGGGTTCAGAATAGGGTGAATAAGGCTTTTTGTACATCCCTAAGGCGTTACATTGTTCCTCGTACACCCCTCTTATCTCACTGTAAGTTGGACAATCCTGAGCTAAGTGTTCCACCCCTCCACAAATAAAACATGGATCTTGTGATTCAACTTTAACAACTGTATGGGTGACCTTCCTATCTTTGGTTTTCAAGACTTCCAATTCCCTAGTTAAGACTTCTAATTGGGCTTTAAGGTTGTCCTCTTCCCTAAGATGGTAATTTCCACTAGATCGTGACCTATTTGTGCTATCTGTAGCACTAGGTCCAGTCCATGTGTGGGCTTTTTCAGCTAAGTCTTTGAGGAATTCTAAGGCTTCCTCAGGGTCTTTTTGAAGAAACTCCCCGTTGCACATCATCTTAACAAATTGGTGCTCCCTAATTGTTAGTCCCTCATAGAAGTAACTAACCAAGCGCCAATTTTCATACCCATGATGAGGACACATGTTTTACAACTCTTTAAATCTCTCCCAAGTTTGGTACAAGGTTTCACTATCTTTTTGGGAGAAAGAGGAAATTTGTCTTTTCAGGCCGTTAGTCTTATGTTGTGAAAAATATTTGTTAAAAAACACTTGGGTCATTTCTGTCCAAGTTCCTATGGATCTCGGCCTTAAAGAGTATAGCCAACTCTTTGCCCTGTCTTTTAGAAAAAAAGGGAAAAATTTTAACCTGACAGAATCTATGGCATTGGCCTGACTATGAAAGGTGCCCACTACTTCTTCAAATTCTCTAACCTGCACATACGGGTTTTCACTATCTAAACCATGAAAAGTTGGTAAAAGATGTATCATCCCAGGGTGAAAGTCCAATTTTGGTGTATTAGGTGGAAATATGATACATGATGGTGTGGCTGTGCGTGTAGGATGCAAGTAATCTTTTAGAGTTTTAACGGGGTTGTCCTCATGTTGGCTCATTGTATCAGAATTAGAAGATGAAGATGAACCAAGAATTGATTTTTCTTCGGTTGCAAAATCTTGTTGTGGTTCTAGTTCTGATTTTTTTCATAAATCTCCCTCGTTTGTCTCTAGATTGCTTCATACATCACTCATAATTTGTCTCTCTTTTTGTTTGTTTTTTTTTTTTTTTACACAAGAAAGTTCTCAAATAAAGTCAAGAAACAATAAGATAACAAAAGTTAGAGAGAATAATAACAACAATAATAATAAAACAAACAAGGTGGCAAAGCCAACCTTTGACAAGTATATATAGAAGAAAAAAAAATTAAAACAAATAACAAGTAAAGGCGGCAAAGCCGACCTTTAACAAGTAAAATAATAATAACCATAATAATAATAAAACAAACAAGGTGGCAAAGCCAACCTTTGACAAGTATATATAGAAGATAAAAAAAATTAAAACAATAACAAGTAAAAGAAATAAGGCAGCAAAGCCGACGTTTAACAAGTAAAAGAAATAAGGCAGCAAAGCCGACCTTTAACAAGTAAAAGAAATAAGGCAGCAAAGCCGACCTTTAACAAGTAATAACAATAATAATAATAATAAAACAAACAAGGTGGCAAAGCCGACCTTTAACAAGTAAAAGAAATAAGGCGGCAAAGCCGACCTTTAACAAGTAATAACAATAATAATAATAATAAAACAAACAAGGTGGCAAAGTCGACCTTTAACAAGTAAAAGAAATAAGGCGGCAAAGCCAACCTTTAACAAGTAAAAGAAACAAGGCGGCAAAGCCGACCTTTGAAAAGTAAAAGAGCAAGGCGGCAAAGCCAACCTTTGAAAAGTAAAAGAGCAAGATAATAATAATAAAACAAATAAGGCGGCAAAGCCGACCTTTGAAAAGTAAAAAGAGCAAGGCGGCAAAGCCGACCTTTGAAAAGTAAAAAGAGCAAGGCGGCAAAGCCGACCTTTGAAAAGTAAAAGGAATAAGGTTAGTCAAAGTTAGAAAAATTAGGCAAATTAGTCAAAGTTAGGAAAATTAGGCAAATTAGTCAAAGTTAGGAAAATTAGGCAAATTATTCCAAGTTAGGCCAAAAAAAAGAAAAGGAAATAAAAAATACAAACCGTCTTTCGTCCATTTTACCTCCCCGGCAACGGCGCCAATTTTTGGTTATGCCCAAAATATACCGCGGTTATTGTAGTATACGTTGAGGTGTCGAATCTACAAGGAGGCCTTTGATAAAAGAGGTTAATAAAACAAAAAATATAAAAGATAATAAAGATATAAAATTTAACTTTGAATGATTGGTTCTAAAGAAAATACAATGTTTAATAATTGGAAACAATCGATGGTAATTAAGAAGTAAGGCATCGAGAATCACTTATATGTTTTGTAAATCTAATCTCCACTTTGATTCAATAATTATAACTCAATTGAAAGTTTCACATCCCAAACAATCAATCGGAAAATATGTATAGTATAGCATAAATGATAATCACATGTATTTGATATGCATAAACTCTTTACAAGCAATATTTACCAACAACATTCATCCTTACAAGTTATTCAAGAGCGACAATATATCACATGACAATATTGTAGTAAAGGATTAACTCATAAAACGAAACTACCAGTAACAATTATAATTCAACATGAATCACATAAAGAAAGCATGACTGAATTTATATGAAATTGAGAATTATAATTTCTGGATTAAAAAGAAATCACAAGATGAGAAAGAGTTTAACACATAAACAAACATACAATCTTTATAGCCCTTGAGGTAGAATGAAAGTGGAGAAATATATAAACTACACATACAAGTTCATCTCTAGCCTTATCAAGAGTTCTAGCCTAACTTACAATTCATTCTTATCATTTCTAAAGAGAAAATACAAGAGAGAATTACAATATACAATGATAAAATGTGAACTCAAATGATTTTTTCTCTCCCCTCATTCAATTCCTCAAGTTGTCCTTAAATAGGTGATGAAATGGAACTATTACACCAAACTTCCACCAATTTTCCACAATGTCGGCCACCAACTTGCAGCTGATTTTTGACCACCAAATGGACCGAATTGGGCTTTGTGGAAAACATGAAAGTTGTAGGATTTTGTCTCAGCTTTCCAGGGCCACCAGATTCATGCAATTTGGACAAGTATTCTCTGAGATATGGCCCAAATACTGGACATGGGTTGGGCTGAGAAACAACTACAATTTGGTTTTGTTGTGTCTCAATTTCGGCCCATCAAATGTTGGATTTGGGCTTTTGATTGTTCTTCAACTTTGTGTAAAATTGAGACATGTTGCTCCAGGTTCAATAATCTCTCCATTTTGATCTATAGATTGAGAGTTGTGTCCATTTTATTAAACCTGAAAAAAATGATTTCCATTAATCACAATTTAAGGACAATACTTTATTTCAAGATAAAGACTAAAGAAAATGCAAAAGAAATGAAACAAATGTAAAAGAGGCATAAGCAAAATAATTATGCTAAAATATCATAAAAGCTTTATAATACTGTCCAATTAGCATTAATTATTTATGCTTAAGAGTGTACTTTCATGCGTTTATCACCACCTACCGTGATAATTCCCCTCCTGTACAAGACATCCCTTCAAGATCGAAGGTATGTAATGAGAATTTACATTTGTATACTTATCCGTTTACATTGCTGCTTGGTTGGTTTGTCATGGTGATTGTAAATAATGATATATAGGCGTAGCCGTTCCATGATGGGTTCGAGAGCACAGTTCTCCATGAGCTGAACACAGTTCTGCGTGAGTTTACAGGACTCTGAGAGGAGATGACAGTGTTACGGGCAGAGAACAAAGACATGCAGAAAGAGATAGTTCTTCTGCGTGAGGCTGTTGAAGATCTTGATGGCCATTTCGAATACGCTGCCATGGTACATTGCACAAGTTAATAAACAGATTTTGTGATTTCCATGATGTCACACCGGTTAACCTGGCGTTTTGGTTTGCTTTAATACAGGATTTGGATGGACGTTCGGGCGATAACGGTGAAGGTCAGGAGCCTACAGAACCTAAACCCATGGACACGAGTGTTCGTGCCGCCGATGCTCCTCCCACGGGCTTCGTTTCGCTCCGAGGTCGCCGTCTATTTCTAGGAAAGCATAAACGGAGCCCCCCTTTGTCAGTCCACCGGGTAGAAAGAGGGTGAGGGTTAAGCCACAGGAGAAAGCCTCTGATGATCAGCAGGTACAACCAGATATTTAGCCCCCCGAGGAGCCCACTGTACTTCCTGGCCAAACCGCGACACATGATGCAGTCATTGTATACCGTAGCAACCTGTGGACGCCGGTTCCACTATTTGACCCATGTGCCCCTATATCAGTTATTGATAGCATCAGCTTCAATGCATGGAAGGAGGGAAGGGGGGAGGGTGATATTGATTTGGGCGTCTGCATCGCTAGTCGTAAGTTCCTTAAGACGTTGATGACGCCGTTAGAGTGGCTAGCATCTGAGATTTGTTTCACTCCTTGTTGTCTCCTCCAATATTGCAATATACAATTGCAATATTTATTGACTACTATTACTATATGCAACACATGGATAGCTACTTGTGGATGTTACGTTGTAGAGCTCGCGATATGGGCATAGTTGGTGTCCAGAGGTCTGTTTTCTTGGACAACACTTTCTGGGTAGGTATTTGCTAAACATATGAATTTATAGTTAATTTCGACTTCCTTTAATGTGCTAACCGTACTCATGAAATTACAGTTAAAAGTAAAGTCGTTGTGGGAACTATACTCGGACAGACTTCATGAGATTAACTGGATGAACTAGGATGATATGGTCCAGTTTGTCACGGGGGAGATGCCCTTCGTTGGACGACCATGAGTCGATGTCGACAGGGTGAGTACATTTATATTCAATGTGTTAATATGTGCTGTTTTATTTGAATTGTTGTTATTGATTTTCATATTCTTAATTTCCTTTTCAGCTCTTTGCCCCTGTTAACATCGGAGTTAAGCATTGGGTAGCAATCGAGGTGGATTTGAATCGCTGTGTCGTAGTCATTATATGACTCATTTATGGCATACAATTCCACCGACACAGTCAGAAATGCAGTCCGGTGTCTGGCAGAGTTGATACCCCGTATGGTGTCAATGGATGTTTACGGTCTTCCTAACTACCCCGCAACCCCATACGACATTGAGCGCATTGAGGATTCGACACAGGTGCCACAGCAGGAGGCTGGGGGAGGAGCATGTGGCATGTACTGTTTGAAATACATGGAGTTCCTAGTGGGGGGCGTTCCACTGACAGCCATTAAGGCATTCACAGACGATGTCCAGCAACAAAGAATGGCGTTACAGCTTTGGGCTTATCGCATTCTTCCACGGGCGAAGGAGGCGGTCTCAGCCGTCATAGGGCCTCCCCAGGTTGTAGGCATCACAGGGCTTGCCGATGTTGTGCCTGTCGGTGTTGCGGTTATCACAGGGCCTGCCGATGTTGTGCCTACGGATATTGCGGCCACCACAAGGCCTGCCGATATTGTGCCTACAAATGTTGTGGCCACCACAAGGACTGTCGATGTTATCTCAGCCCATGTTACGACCACCACAGGGACATTTGATGTTGTGTCAGTAGATGATGAGCAGCAGTCCAGCACGACTCTACCATGATTTCGTGTCATGTATATATTTTGTATAGTTACACATTTTTTTGGATATATAGTTTGTGGATATTTACACATTTTTGTATAGTGACATATTTTGTATAGTAGCACATGTTCTCCATGTATAGGGGTACGAAAACTTGTAAATACATTTTTTCCCTAATGTATTGGTACATGAAAGTTGTATACATTGACAATAAATTCCTTTGAACGAGATATGCTTGCTTGACCATCTTTATCTTCTAAATTGACAATAAATTCGTTCGAATCAAAGGGCAATGGGCTTGTCGTAAAGAGAGTCTTACGCCCATCATATGCAAGAATTCTTTCACCCAAGTATTTCTCCTTGTAAAGGCGAGTGAGCTCCTGGATCACATCTCTGGTGATCTTCTTTGATGTTACTTTTGGAGTTATAGTTACTTAAACAATTAATAAATACTTTTCAGCTAAGCATTCTGAGGCTACGATATTAAATGAGAGTTGTTGCATCCACGTTTTATACGTACTTTTTGTTAAGCGTAGTACAATTACTCTTTCTTGAACGGTGACTGTTTAGTTTCCCGTTTGAGTTTGCTTAGCTATAAAGCAACTTTGAATAGTACTTTCTTGTGGATATATAGTTTGTGAATATTTACACATTTTTGTATAGTTACATTTTTTGTATAGAAGCACGTGTTTTCCATGTATAGGGGTACGAAAATTGTAAATACATTTTCTCTCGGATGTATTGGTATATACGCGTATGTCATTCCATTCCCCTCATACATGAATGTTTTACACTGATACATGAATGTTTTATACATTGACAAAGCACATAAATGAATGTTTCATACATGATTGTTTTATACATAGACAAAATCTCATAAATGAAAGTTATTCATTTGAACTAGCCTCCAAATGAGTAAAATAAGTAGACTATGTCGCTTACAACAAACAAATAATATGACATAGACAAAAAAAACCCCTTGCGTACATTTGGTAGAGATCATCCCCTGTCATGAAGTGGAACTGGGTTTTGGCAAGTTTGATGATTGTGCCCTGAATTTTCACACCGCCCGCAAGTTCGAGAAGAGCTAGACTCACCGACGGAAGGGATTCGATTCCTTCAAGGACGACCGACTGGTCTCCTCATGACTGGCAGTAGAACCACTCTGCTGCGTACGTCCTCAGGAACCATCCAATCCTCACTAACTCAATAAGAACAACTGGCAGAGCATATGCACGTAGTAATGTTTTAGTCGTATACCAATAGGCACAATAATCATGGCACATCAGTAGATTCATACATTTGCAAACGATTAATATATGTGCACACGGAAGCTGGTCACGATCAAACACCCGGCACGTGCATGTCCGAGCGTGCATGTCAACGACGCTAACACGGTCGTTGCCTCTCACCTCATACATAGTAAGAGAGATACCACTAACCCTCATACATTCTCACTCCTTTAAACGCTCCTCCATCAACTTGTTAGCCCATGACGAGAGATGTAATTATAAGTTAGCAAATAACTGTCGACGCTTATAGAACCATTGCTGCAAGTTCGTCCGGTAATAATCTGCTAACAATGTAACCGGGAGGAATCGCACATGTCATAAGCAACTGTTCATTGACTCAGCTATATTTGTTGTCATGATGTTATACCGTCGGCCATGAAACTGTGAACATGCCTATTTATCGACTTCAATCTCTCGAAGATAAGTTACTACTGCTGGCATATACGATTCAATTTGTCGCATATGATAGTTAAAATCAGTACAGTGATATGTCCTTTCAGCTCGGGAGTATATATCCAACAAAGTCCTGTCCTTGAACGTTGTCTTCAAGTTGCCCTTCAGATGATGAGTGCACAATCCATGCAGTGCATGAGGAAAAACTACTACAACAACTCGTTCAATGCTACGATGGCAGTCAAAAATAAAAACAAGATCTCGAAAATTTCCTACAACATGATCACGCAACTATCTCATGAACCAGTTTCACAAGTCATCATTTTCAGAATGCCCAACTCCAAATGCCAATGGGTATATTTATTTATTTCCATCCATAAAAAAAGCCAAAAACATTGTACCTCTATATTTCCCTTTCAAGAAAGATCCATCAACTGCAATAATTGGCCTAATTAATGATGCAAATCCAACAATAGAGGCCCCCATACTCATGAAAAAGTATCTAAAATTGTTGTTGTCATTAGTTTCTAAAGTTGTTTTGATCCCCAGGTTTGCTTTCTCAATCATGTACATGTACTGAGGGAGTAGTGTGAATGATTCCTCATGAGATCTATGAAGTTCTTGCAAAGCTGCCTCCTTTGCCCTTCATGCCTTATTGTATCTGATATTAACATCCAATGACTTCTGAACATCAAACATGGACGATAAATTCTCGATGCCTCAATGAATTTGCTCTTAATATGTTTGCCTATGACACGTCCAGTTGCCTCTTTGTGATTTGGGTGAAGTCCGGCTCCAAAGCATGTGTGATGGTTCTTATACTTTTTCACTTGGAAGAAATGTGAATCGGCTACCTTTCTGGCACGTAAATGCCATTTACAAGATGCAACATGACAGACAACCTCAAACCTTGTTGCGTTGGAGTTCCTCACCTTAAATTGAAAGTTACGTCTTAATACCAAATTTGATAAAATCTCACGAAGCTCCATTTTGTTGTTAAACATCTGCCCAACTGCAACCTCAATCCCATCAACTACAAACGATGAAGCATCATCACCATCTGTGGATGATAAATGCACAATAGGCAGCATCCACCTAAGTGTGTTAGCCTGACGGTTGTCATTTTCAGAGCCCCAATTAGCTTCTTCATGTATAAGATTTGCATCCATTCTCGGCTCATTATTCGACACCGGATCTTGTTGCTGTTTGTATAGTGGAGGAGTAGGTGCGAAGTGAATTGGAGAAGAAATGGTACACGTCACATCCTGGTTCACATCATTGAAGATCTCTGTATGTTCATCATCATTCAAATGTGAACCTTCTACATCCTGCCCATCAACAATAAAATAATCCAAACCTTCGACATCATTCTCAATACGAACAGTGCAATCATCATTCTTGTCGTCACCATGCTCACTAACTTCATCACTACCATCATCATAATCTTTATCACCACCATCGTCATCATTAACATCATCACTAGCATTATTAACATCAATATACCTAAACTCTCAAACTCTCTAATGCTATCGAGATGACGTATTAATCTCGATGGCATCGACGGGGGCACCCCTTCTTCATTTTCAACTAACACCCCAACTGACTCATGCTTTGCATGCCCTGAACATTGCTTAAACTCAATGCCAACGTCATCATTCAATTATAGTTGTGCACAAACAGGAGTGTACTAACTTAATTGGTTGCTTCCACTTGCTGAGCGAAACAAAGAGGGATGAGAAGATCTTTGTTTCCTTCATACTGTATCGAATCCTGACCTCTGTCTTCGCTTCTCCCTATCTTCAACTTTGATAATTAATGGTGTATATGATTGTTGGTCCTCTAAGCAATGTTGTAAAAAAAAAAAACAAACATCTTTGTCAGTCTCAATAAGAGTCGGCATTGGCGGAACACCCTTAAAAGCAAATTGAACCTCTAAAGTCATGTTATGCTTACGAAGATCTCAACCCATTTCAGTACTAATACACTCAACCAACTCATTATAGGTAGCACACTTACAAATTATCAATGGCTTGGCCCTCCCACCAGTGTACAAACAACCACCATTTTCTTGCATAGTCTAAGAACCATTGTTTAGAATAAGGATGCGTAAAGTTTCTATATCCTGCATGATAGAGACATATCATATAAGGTCTGTGGACAAAAAATCCTTACGAAATTGCTTAAATAGGTCACAAAAATGACAATTCTGCCCAAACACTCGACATATCTCGACGGAATCTAGCTCGACACACGACACACACCGAACTGCACTCGATACACTCGACTAAATACGCATCCAACAATCGACGTTGTCGACATTGCACTCGACGCACTAACTCGACACTCGACCGTAGACTCGACGAACCACACTCGACACACAAACTTGACTAATTGCACATCCGACAATCGACGTTGTTGAAACTGCACTTGACACACTAACTTGACACTTGACCGTAGACTTGACACATTCCTTCGACACTCGACATTACCCCTGGACATGTCGAGAGTAAATCTGACACATCGAGCGAAGTTGTTCGAAAAATCGTGTCTTCTTCCTCATCGACTGCGATACCAGATTTTCTCAATGAATTTGTAGTTTCCAACAAATTTTGACACAAACTGCACTATCTCTAAGCTTAGTTCAGATACATATCCCTATTTTAAGCTACATAATGTGATTGACAGCTACGGAAACAATAAAGAACGAAAACATTACATTACCTTGTTGCTCAACTTCAACTCTACGATTAAACAATGAAATGAAATGAAACAAAACTGAACTGTTGAAGAGTGTTTCGGATCGTGCAAGAAGGAAGGAGTCGAGTTGTGTTTCGTTTCTTTCTTCTTTCTTTTCTAAATTGAATTATTAAGGGCATTTTAGTCTTTTTCCGAGAAAAGTGTCTATGATATGAAAATTTTTCAGGATGTGTTTATATTTCATTTAAGTCCCCTAATTGTGTCTATTTTTTTAAATTTTCTCAAAAATAAAAAATAAAGATTTTGATACAAATAGGTTCACCCTAAATGTAATGACAAATCAGTTAAAAATCTTCTAAAATTACTATTATATCTTTATTAATGGTTTAGCAGTATTTAAATTCTAAATTGATCTCTGTTTCCAAATTCTCAACTTCTGATCGAATGTCGATCCACAAAATGGATGCCTTTGGAAGCTACGGGGGTATATTCATGGTTGGACCCATGTAGGTTGCCCCGAACTTTGAAAAATTAATTTTGTATTTACTCATTCTAACATGATTACATTATGCCCCTCCTCAAGCTATTAAAGAAAAAATTATACTTATTGTTGATGCACGATTTCCGGATGGTCGGGAAGCGGGTCGAAGCTCGGGTTGTACGTCGGGTCCAATCCTACGAGCAAAGAAAAATAGTCAGGGGTGCCGGCGGTGGTGCCGGCGAGAACCCTCCGACGCTCAAGTCAGTTTCCGGCACTCCGGAATTTTCTGGGAAAATTTCCTAGAGAGAGAAGCTCTCAAAAGTAAAGGAAATTTAGAGAGAGAATAAGTTCAGAAAAGTGTGCATACCTTGAGCGATAATCCGGAGGGTTTATACAGGAGTCAGGATGGGCCATTGTGGGACCCAGATAACGGGCCCAGATAATGGGCTTACTGTATTAGAAATAATTGAGCCAGGATGGGTCATTATGGGACCCAGATAACGGGCCCAGATAATGGGCTACAGTAATGGGCTTACTGTATTAGAAATAATTGAGGCCCAATATTGTTATGGCCATAACAGTAGTCCCCCAGGCCCAAGTTGACCAATGGGTCAGCGTAGGGACTATTTCTGGGCTATAGATTAAATGTGCTAGGGGGCCGGCCCAAGGAGGTGATTTATTACCCATGCATGCTTAGTGTGGCTTAAACCCTAAATTGGTGCTCTATATAAGACACAAGTGTTTAGGGAGTAGGGTTTACTCAAAAATAGGAGAGAGCACCCGGGCGGCAAGCAGTGCAAGTGATCCCAGCAAACGGGACTCTTCAATCTGAGCCAGAAGTTTTCAACCGTCACAAGTAAGTACTTTTTTTTTTGCGTATATACTTTAGAATGCATGGATTAGGTTTAATTTTTCAATGCAAAAATTCTTGTATGGATTATGCCCTGCGTGTGTGTGTACGTGATTTGTGTGAGAATATGAAAACGTTTGCATGTGTTTTCCCTCGCGGGTTTGTGTGTGAAAGAAGAAAAAACATGAGTGTGTGTTCGGGTGTGAAGGAGGGAAGAAATTCATGGGTGTGTAACGTGCACAGCAAGCCCGCGTGGGCGAGCTGCTACGCACGCAGGGACGAGCAGGCCACAGCGAGCGGGCGAGCATGCCACAGCGCGCGGGCGAGCAGGCCACAACGCGCGGGCGAGCAAGCCACAGCGCGTGGGCTAGCATGCCACAGTGCGCAGGCGAGCAAGCCCCAGCGCGCGGGCTAGCATGCCACAGCGTGCAGGCAAGCAAGCCCCAATGCGCGGGCTAGCAGGCCACAGCGCAATGCGTGGGCTAGCAGGCCACAGCGCAATCCTGGGCGCGCGGGCGAGGGCAGTTATTACACAGCGCAATCCTGAGCGCGCATGCCTGCTTGCTTGGGCGAGTTCACGAAGGCTGGGTGCTTGGGGGCGATCATGCAGAACGGGCTGCGTGCGGGGTGAACTGCTGGAGACGCAGGCGAGGTGTGCTGGGCGAATTGCTGGAGACGCAGGCGAACTGCGTGCTGGGCGCAAGGAAGAAGCAGGCGAACTAAGTGCTGGGCGAGTTGCTGGGCAAAGGCCTGGTGTGCGCAAGGGCGAGCGAGGCGAGGGGCGAGCCTGGTGTGCGCAGGGGCGAGCGAGGCGAGGGCTGGGCGCCTAGGCTGCTCGCGTGCGTGCTGGGCGCTGGGGTCACCCGCGTGGGCGCTGGGCTGCTCGCGTGCGCGCTAGGCTGCTCGCGTTCACTCTGGGCACTGGGCGCTGGGCTGCTTGCGTGCGCGCTGGGCGCTGGCGCTGGGGGGTGGCGAGCTCCCGTGGCGCTGGGCGCGCGGGGGGTGAACCTTCAAGGCGCTGGGGGCGCCGGGGCGGCGAGACCTGGAGATAGGGCTGCGCTGCATGCGGCATGCAGCGTTATACGCCCAAGGACGTCTTGGAGAAAATTCGAATAAGTGCGAGGGCGTGCCAGCAATTTTCGAAATTTCATTTTATAACTTTGGGGGTGTTGCTGAAAAATTTCAAAACTTTTATTTAAAATGCGGGGGTGTTTCTGCGAAATTTAAAACCTTTATTTGATTCGCGGGGGTGTTTCCGCGAATTTTCAAACCTTTATTTTTTATTCGTGGGGGTGTTTCCGCGAATTTTTAAACTTTTATTTTTTCTCCGCGGGGGTGTTTCCGTGAATTTTCAAACTTTTATTTTTTCTCCGGGGGGTGTTTCTGCGGATTTTCAAACTTTAATAATTTTTCCTCCGCGGGGGTGTTTCCGCGGATTTTCAAACTTTAATAATTTTTTCTCTGCGGGGGTGTTTCCGCGAATTTTCAAACTTTTATTTTTTCTCCGCGGGGGTGTTTCCGCGGACTTTCAATACAATCCCCCCAGCATTTTTTTTTCACCTCTTTCCTCCTTCAGTAGACTTGGTTTGATGACTAACGACCCCTCTTTGACTGTGCAGATGGCTAGAGTAAAAACCACTGTGAAAGTGCTACTGGGGGAATCGAGTCATCAAACCCAGTCTTCCAGGAACAAGAATCCGGTGACCAACCGTAAAGAAGTTAATGAGTTTTATCAAAACTTCTTCGGTCCGGATCGGGAGCCGGGACAGACTTCTGTCAACGACAAGGTGGTAGATACTGAGGAGGATAGCGACTGGTCGTCCTCTACTTCCTCAGATAATGAACCAGAGGTTGAAAAGCGGTGGGAGGCCGACCACATTGATAACCAACTCCCGGGCGATCGATTAAAAATATATAGAGCCAATTTCCTTATCCCGGCCTTAGTCATCCTGTTCCTTCCAAGGAAAGGCGACCGGTGGAGTAGGCCACCAGGAGGTGTCATTGGTTTAAGCCTAGAGCTATTAAGAGCTGGTCTCCGGGTGTCTTTTGATAACTATGTTCGTCGTATGCTTGATGCCATGGGCATTGCCCCTACCCAACTGTCGGCCAATGGGTGGAGGCTTCTGATAGCTTTCCAAAGTTTATTCAGAAGTGCAGGCCTTGGTGACCCTACCACCAACCATGTTAAGCATATTTTTGCCATTCACCCACCGAATGGAGAGAAAACGGGTTACTACTATATATCCCAGCGAGGGAAGACGGATGACCCCAACCGCCTTTTTGGCATTCCCTCCCATGTGAAAGGATGGAAGTATAAGCAATTCTGATGTGGTGGCGGTTGGCAGTATCAAGAAGGTGCTCGTCCAAAGGGGGAGAAGTTGAGGATCAGGAGGCGTTTTGGTTTTTGTGGTACCATATTATAATGACTCCCTATCCGTCTTTGTTATGACAACTCTTGATTAACTGACATTCTTTTCTGTTTTCATTGCAGCTTCTTGGACCAAACGTCCGTTGTTATCTCAGAAAGAGAGAGACGACTTGCAAGCGGTACTCAAGCTACCCGTGAACTCGAAGAACGTGCATAGCCTCACTGATCGGGAGCAGTTGGTCCGTCTTGGCTTATCACCTCCCATTCCTCCGGAAGGTAAGCTTGATTATTACTTTTCGATCTTACTTCATCAAACATGTGCTTGTTGTCTTACCAGTTTAATCTTCGCGTAGGACTATTTCCTTTACATCCTACCAAGAAGCAGTTCGCTCAACTTGTAGCCAAGATGCCGCTTAAGCCCTTCACTCATGACGGACCCAGTTCTTCCCAGAAGAAACGGAGCGGAAGTCCTCTAACTCTTGGACCCCCGAAGAGGAGAGCTAGTGGTCGCAAGGAGATTCCCGTACGAAAGCCGGTTCCTGATAGGTCTGCCTCCGTTCAGCCTGCGGATGAGGTGGCAGCTTCGAAGCCTACTGGGAGCAGGTTACCTTCAGCCTCTCAACTACCCAAGCGTTTTACCTTCGACAGTACGGGCTTTCAGAGTGGCTCAACATGTGGAGACTACCTTCGTGAATTGTCTCAAAGTGCTGCACGTCTCATGCCTACCAATGTCTTTCCAGAGAATGTAAAACTCACATATTTCGATGCAATCGCTGTCGGGATGGGCATCATACTTTAGGTTAAGTTTTACTGAGACCCTTTCTCCACCTTTTTTTTTTTTCATACTTTTGAAAGTCATGCCTTAACTCCTTCCCTCTCTTTGCCTTTCTTTCTGTAGGCGACAGGACCTTTAGCTCAAGGAGAGTCTACCAACACCAACCTCCTCAAGGAGATTAACCATCTCACTTCTGAGGTTGACGACTAGAAGGCAAAACATCTAGTCTGCCTCGACAACTTAACCGAAACGGAAAGAAAAATGGCAGAGATGAAGGAACAGATGAGCAGAATGAAGGTAGACTTGTCCGAAGCCAAGAAGGAGGCAGCTATCCAACATAAGAGGGCCAATGATTTTGGCCGAGAGCTTCGAGAGAGAGCTGCTGCTGAGCAAAGTAGGATTGACAAAGCAGTCGCTCGCTTCCGTATGGGTCGTATCTACCAGCAAGCTATGGAACGCTCCTATATTGAGGGAGTCAATGGGGTGCGTAGATGGTTCCATGACCGCCACCCAGAGATTGATCAGTCACCCATAGCTGAGGAGTTAAACTTGGTGGAAGAGTCTATTCCTACAGTGGACTCTGATCCCAAGCAATTCCACCGCCTCATCCTTAAAGATGAGGATTATGAGTCGACTTTGGACACAGCAGCCTGGGAAGCCAAGTAAGGCGACTCCACCTCATCGTCTTCAGACGAGGAAGGAGATGATGAGGCCACTTCTTAGAGTTTAATTGGAATTCTTCCAACTAGGTAGATGCTCATTCATAGGGAATAATCATATCAAGGCTGCTCTCTAGGCCTTGACTTTACCTTTTACTGTCTTTACTTTCAATTCAATGTACTAGGTGAAGATGTGTGGCACCCCTCAACCAATTTTGATATAATAAGAACACTAAAAAGAAATTTTTTTTCTTTCGGGTGTTGCATTCTTTTACTCTTTTCATCTTATTGCAATTTGATCATACATGTGCTTTAAGGATGTATAATCACAAAAATTCTGAATAAACTGAACACTTTATTGATAATCTCTTTATTGGTCTCCCTATGGGAGTTGTTACACATGCATAAGCTCCTGGGCGGAGTTACTGCACATATAGAGAGATTACGGGTAGTACTTCTTCAAGTGCTCAATATTCCATGGATGACGGAGCGACCTCCCATCCATGGTGACCAGTCTGTAGGTGCCTGGTCGGATGACTGCTTTGACTTGGTATGGACCTTCCCAGTTGGGCCCCAATGCTCCATCGGTGGGATCTCGGGTACTTCGTAGTACTTGCCCACTTAGCTTATGCCCACGGAAGGTTCTCCTCGAATTATCATCAGCTTATGTGCCTTCTCTTTAAAGGCCATGTTGTAGCACTCTCGAGAAGTTCGTTGTTCACCTTTAACTTCCCCTATCCCGGCGGGTATTGGAAATTTCACGACATGATGATAGACACCTATAACGGCCTTAAAGTCGTAAAGTGACGGCCGACCAAGGATGGCGTTATAAACTCCTGGATGATCTACCACGAGAAAATTCACCATCCTGGTTGTCTGTAGGGATCCTTCTCCCAAGGTTATAGGTAACGAGATCACTCCTTCGGGAATAACCTTCCCTCCAGCGAATCCCATCAGAGAAGTTTGGATGCCTCTCATGTCTCTACGGTTGAGACCCAATCGGTCAAATGCATCCAATGACATAATGTCAGCTGAGCTCCCGTTGTCAATCAAGACTCTCCGTAGCCTTTTATTGGCCACTATTACCGTGAGGACCAAGGCATCACAATGAGGATGATGGATACCTTGCGCATCTTGAGGTGAAAAAGAGATAACATCGTGATTCCCAACATTAGTGGAGGAGGCTGTCAAGTTGACTTCGTAGCGAGGGAGGTCATATCTCGCTTGCCTGGCTAGGTGCCTTCGAGCTTGGGAGCTCGAACCAGCCACCACTCCCCCAAAAATTGTGGCTACTTCTTCTAATGGTTCCTTCCCTTTGTCATTCTTGTTGGATGGTTCAGGGGGCTGATAAATGTATTCCTGTAGCTGGCCATCCTTGATAAGACCCTCGATTTGTCTCCTTAATTCGAAGCAGTCTGCAGTATTATGACCATGGGCCTGGTGAAAATGACAATACTTTCTCTTGTCTCTTGTTTTTGGATTCGACCGTAAGAGGGCAGGTTCTTTCAGCAGACCTTTATCTTTGATTTCCTTCAGGATATCCTGTTGTGGCATAGTAAGCAACGTGAATGTACGGTGCTCCTCCTGAGGTTGGTCATGATGTTCTTGGCGGGGTCGGGTGGATGACCCTTGCAACAAGAGACGATCATTTCCGAATGTATCTCGCGCAGAGCGTCGATCCGGAATCGACCTTCGATTTCTATCATGAGATTCTCTTCTATGATTATCATATGGTCGTCTATCTGCACGTGAGGAATTAGGTACCACCGGAGTCTGCCCAGGGTAATTTGCTTGAAAAATTTCCTCTGCATCAGCATGGCTAGAGACCCTTGCTAATGCTTCTTGATACGTACGTGGGAGGTTAACGGAGAATTTTCATGCTAGAGGGAGCTCCCCTCTGATTCCTTGAACCAAGCCTTGTATAGCGTAACCATCATGAAATAGATCCACTCAGGCAACCTCCCGCTGATATCTGTCTAAAAATGCACGGAGGGATTCATTACGACCCTGCTTGATTGAAAGAAGGCTCTGCACTGATCGACTTCTCGTTTTCATGTTGCTAAAATGTGTGAGGAAATTATGCGCAAGATCCTCAAAGCTGGAAATGGATGCAGCTGGTAGCCTTCTATACCATTGCTTAGCTGATCCTCCAAGGGTAAGAGAAAAGGTTCTGCACATGATTCCCCCTGAGACCCCTTGTATCTCCATATGAGAAATAAAAGAGTCTAAATGCTCTCGAGGGTCCATTGTCCCTTGGTAAAGTTCAAGTTGCAGCATCCGGAATCCGTATGGGTATCTTTCCCTTAGAATATCTTCAGCAAAGGGTGATTCCCATTGTGGACGACCATCTTCTTCTCCTCCTGAACGCTTAATCAACCTTTCCAGTTTATGGATTTTTTCATCCATTTCTCGCTTGAACTCCGCATAATGATTGTCTGATGTCCCCTCCTCCGAGACATCCATTGGGGCAACATCTGGGCGATGATTCTTAACTCTAGGTGGTGAGCTGGGGCGATTTCTTTTGGACTGATAATTACGCCCTGGAGCGTAAGGACCATGATAGGAATAGGCGGGCCGATCAACATTACTTCCCCTCGGTATCTGCTCAACGCTTGTATAGCGCTTCTTGTTCAGAGAGTGTCGAAGGTCTACTGCTGCTAGCTGTTGTTCAGATATGATATGCAAGGGAGAGGGAATCTGTGGTCGGCCATCCCCTCCTTGAACAATAGGATAAGGAAGATTCGGTTGAATGACCTGATGGCGAGGCAATCCAGTAGTCTGGGCGACTAAGTCAGGACGCCCATCAACATCCGTCTGCACATTAGGTACTGCCATGGCACTTATTGGGTTATTCCCAGCAGTATTTGCAGCCGGCTGGGCACTTTGTCCAAATGCTTAGTTGAACACAGTCACCATACGATTCATCTGTTCACTGAAATTTCGCATAGTATGTTCCATGGTAGTTAATCGATTTGTCTTACCCTTCTTTGGTCTTCTAAGTGGGAGTCGGGGTTGCCTGAGGTTAGGCCCCACCCCAGAGGATATCACTAAAGCTCTCCTCGTATCAACTACCCTTCGGCGTCGGGGAGGTGCTTCAACCTCGATTTCTTCGTCAACCTCTAGGGAGGTTGAGTGTTGGGATTCGTGACTCATGATGAGTTTGAGTACGTTTGGATAGGAGCAACAACTAAAGAGGCTTAGATTGTCGTTCCCACAGACGGTGCCAACTATTGATGCACGATTTCCGGACGGCCGGGAAGCGGGTCGGAGCTCGGGTTATACGTCGGGTCCAATCCTACGAGCAAAGAAAAACAGTCAAGGGTGCCGGCGAGAACCCTCCGACGCTCAAGTCAGTTTCCGGCACTCCGGAATTTTCTGGGAGAATTTCCTAGAGAGAGAAGCTCTCAAAAGTAAAGGAAATTTAGAGAGAGAATAAGTTCAGAAAGTGTGTATACCTTGAGCGATAATCCGGAGGGTTTATATAGGAGTCAGGATGGGCCATTATGGGACCCAGATAACAGGCCCAAATAATGGGCTACAGTAATGGGCTTACTGTATTAGAAATAATTGAATCAAGATGGGTCATTGTGGGACCCAGATAACGGGCCCAGATAATGGGTTACAGTAATGGGCTTACTGTATTAGAAATAATTGAGGCCCAATATTGTTATGGCCATAACACTTATTAATATTTCAAACATTTTATCTGAATCTTTAAAGTTTCATGGAATCAAACTTTATTTGGTCTCATATGAAATTATCTTTTATTTTGGTTATTTTTTTATTTTGTTAAATTACTCAAGTTACTGGGATTTTTTTAAATTATTATTTTTAAACATTCTTATGAAATTAGTATTAATCAATTATTAGTACATTTTTTGATAATGTATACTGATTAAAAAAAAAGTCCAAAGTTCAAAATCATATGAAGCATTGGATTGTATTTTAAACTAATTTATTCCCAAACAAATGTTATATCTCAAATGTCAAAAGTAATTTACCTCGAAAATCACCTACTTATGATGTACTATCAATTATTCAAATAAGCTATGACTTTTTTTCAAAGTTTGCAATTATGTGCAACGTAGATGAGGATATATAAAAGTTCTAACCAATTTAACAACTTTAATTGATTTTAATCAGTCTTCTTAAATTCCAACAACTTTTTTTATTTTTCTTTTTATACAAAAGTCAAATTCATTGTATCATCTTTAACTATTCTTATACCCTTATCATTTTCAATCAACTTCAAATAAAAGTTCAAATTCACTGAATAGGGAGGAAAAAAAAAACCTTCTATTCCGTTTTCCTGTTTAAATATAGAGAATATTATAATTACTAGACTCCTTACTTTAACAAGAAATCGGTATTGTATCAAAACAAATATTACATTTATAAGACTATTAATTCTGTGCTTTATTTCGTAACTTCACTTTGCAAATTAATATATTGACTAGTATTCTTAATTATTGTCTTGCAAATTCAATATTACACTTTGCAAATTAAGACTAAAATTATTGTCTTGTATTATAATTAGTGCACGTTCATAGCAATATGTTTTGAAGTTATTTTGGTGCTATTGCCACAAATTGCTTCCCAATAATTTGCCATTTCTTAACTGCAAAATATATATAAAAACGAAGTTAAGTTTACAGTTTTTTTTAAGAGAGAGGTTCATCATGAGATCAACAAACAAATGTTCAAAATAAAATTTCAAGTTAACATTATAGTTAAACTAAGTTTAAGAGGATTATATAAACAAAGCTTAAGAGTCTGAAAGTCTATGGTAAAATGAGATTAGAGTTTATGTTTCTAATTAGATTAGAAATCATGATAGAAGATGATTTAATATTTTTAGCTAATTTTAGGTTAAGATTAATTGTTTGATTTATTATAGAAATATTATTACTAATGGTTTGAGTATTATTAGGTCTTAGTCCCCTACATAAATATATATAATTTGTCAATTTTATTAAAAAGAATTAAGGAAAAATAAAGAAATTAAGAGAGTTTACGAAGCAAAGTTCTTGAAATTAATGGTATTATCATTATCTTTTTGCTTTAGCCAGAGTGAGAATTATTATCCCCTCCACTTCTCTTCTAATATTCCTTCTCATTTCTCTTCTATATCCTTCCTCTCCGTTTCTTTCGTTGGTTAGTATTATTGTTATAAAAATAATTAAATTATCTAAAAAAATATAGAGTAATACTACTCTTATAAACTATTTATACAAACTGACGTGGTATAATATGATTTGATAAATAAATACAGTGATTTGATAAATATATATTAATAATAAATGATATTAATTAACATGGGTGATGTGGCGATCATATAGGGATGCCACATCAGTTTGTATGTATGAGTTTGTATAAATAGTTTGTATGAGTAGCATTACTCAAAAAAATATATTTTTATTACAAAACTCATTAATACAATAAAAAATTATTTTATTATAAATTTTTAGCTAATTTAATAACTATTAAATAGAAATAGACAAGATGTTAACACAATCGTTAAGACTATCCAAACAAGAAAAAGTTAAAACAAATTAGGATTTAATGTATTTATTAAAAAACTACTAGAGGTTGACTATTTTATTTCGTTAATTAGTTAGCGTTACTGACGAGGAGAAGTAATCTGTAATCCGGTATCCAAACAAGCACCAAGGAAACCCGCGGGACGCAACGGATCTATTTGGCGGGAAGTCCTACGTGTCACCCTTCCACGTGAGCTCCAGCTTAGCATTCCCGCCAAAAAACCCTAATAAACGCCAACTCTCATCACCATCTTCCTCAGTCCCTCCATCAAATCAGCAAATCTCTCATCCTCTTCATCTCTCCGCAATGAGCTCCTCGGAGTCTTCACAGTCGATTCCCTTCAAATCCAAAAAGCCACTCCACTTCAAATCCAAACCCCGGGTTTCTAACCCCGACCCGATCATATCCAAAACCCCTGAGAAGCAACCGTCGTCGCTCCCTCGGCGGGCCCGCAGCACTGGAGTCGCGCTGTCGATTAAGGAAATCCGAAAGGCGGCTCAGTCCCGGCCACACCAGCATCGGACGGACCAGATCGAATCTGCCAGAAAGCAGATCGTATCATGGCCTGCCGACCAAGCTTCAGCCAATGCCGCCCGTGGATCTTCCAATTTACCTGAAAAGTAAGGTTTCCGTGATTTCTAATTTCACATCAACTTGGTTTTTTTGGCAATTTATTAATTTTTTTAAAAAATGAAAAATTGCAGGGATAGGCAGCTGATTGAGTTTTTTGATAGCCTGGATAGCACTATAAGATTATTGAAATTGAAGAGAACCATGTCTACTTTCACTAATATTTGCCCCAAGATTGAGTGTTTAACTGACAGGTATTAGTTTTATTTCCATATTTATTTATTTAGTTTTTTAGATTGCCCAGATTTTCTTTGTATCCAAACATGGTCTTATGTTGATGATTTGGGATTATGATATTTGTAGGAGGTTCTCATATGGTCACTTGGCTCAATTGAAGTTTATACTACCTGAAGTGATTGAGATAAAGAAGGTAGTCATGTTTGATGAGAGGACTAGTTGCATGAAGCCTGATCTTCATGTTACAATAAATGTTGATGCAATTGAATGTGATGGCAAGTCAAAATCTGAAAGCAAGCACATGAATCTCCGGAAGGTTTTTCGCGCTCGTCTTTTAGACTTTCTTAAAGACCATCCGGAGGTATCCATGAATCTATTTTCTGGTTTAATTGCTTGATATAGTTCAGTGATTACACCTGCTTCCTAATGTATAAGTTTTGTTTTTGCATTTGATTTTATGTTTAGTTGTTATGATATTAACCCAGTTGAAGGCCTCAATTTTGCTTTTACATGGATGTAAATTTTTTAATATAGCATTAAATATATCTTAAATCGTTTGTTTGCTACCTGTTGGATGAGGTTGTTAGGCAAACCAATTATTGGGAGTGGGATGTGCAGTGTTGAGTTGTGTAACATAAAAGAGTAGATGCATGGTTTTCGCTTTTCTTTTAAGTTTCTTACAGTTGCTTGTGTCTGCAATAGGTGGTTCTAACCTGATTTATATGGAACTAAGTATTGTTTATCTGATAAACTTTAGCTGCTTGATTGAAGTTTATGTTTCATGATGTGATTTGTACTATGGTCACTATAGTTTTAACTCAGAATCTAAAATGTTCTTCTTCTGCATTCAGGGTGATGAAATTCCGGAGGAAACATTGCCAGAGCCATTTAATTATTCAAAGTCAAATCCACATTCAAATGTGACAAAAATCCCTGCCTCATCAGCATCCAATGAGTCATCAGCTTGTGTATCCATAGAGCAACAAAAAGCATCATCGGCTACTTGCCGAAGTGATATGCATCTAAATGTAATCAAAGCCCCCAGCATATCTTTGGCAACAGAGACATCAACCTTTGTGCTTAAAAATCAGCAGCCAGTGGTAGCATCTCATATATCTCAATCTTTCCGAAGGCATTTTTCTCAGAAGTGTAACAACAATGGCGCAGAGAAGACTGAGACTGAGCAAAAATCATCAGGCATTTCCAGCAAAGCTTCTGTTGTTCCAGTTATAAAGTCATGCCTTAATAAAATTTCCTTGGAGGGAATTTATTCTGCCACTGCTTCTGCCAATGAATTACCATCTGAATCAATCAGCAGTGACAATTCTGATGGTCTTTTGCTACCAAATTGCCCTCCTGCAACTCCAATCAAAGAGACAGTCATGAAAAATGAAGATGGTTTTGCCTCAAAAGTTGCTGGCATTGAGTCAACTCCTGCAAAACTTGCTTCTACTCCAGCTAGGTTGATGACTTCTACACCTGCATTGAATACACCAAAGAGATGTTACATGACTCCAGAAGATATTTCCACCGCCCCACCAAACAAGTTAGTTAGGCGTCCACTTCGTAGCAGATCATTGAAATTTGATACTCCTGTGAAGAATCAGAAAGTTGAGGATGAGGGGAATGAGACAGATGGCATATCAGTTGATGATGATATTCTTGGTATTCTTCCTGAGGATCTTCTTCAATCGGTGAGCCCCATTATAAATTCCCTTTGGTTGCAACTTTGTTTATGTTCTATCTAAAACACTTAACAAAAATGTTATTAGTTGATCAACATATAAATTTGCTTTAGAGGCAGCAAGGCTTAAAGTTATAAAGTAACCGATTCCAATAAAGTAACCGATTCCCTTTTTACCAGATAAGAGAGAAAGAGAAGAAAGCTATGGAGGAGCAAGATCCAGCCATCTCACAGGCAAAGAGACGGCGACAGATGATTGCCTGCCTTCCTAAGCTCTATAACATGATTCATTTCTTATTTCAGTCTATAAGACGTTCAGTTATCACGAAAGAGGAGCTTATTCACAAGATAATTTCTGGCCATTGTGATATTATTGATAGAAGTAAGTCTTGATGGTAACCGGTCGAGAACTTGTTCTTGTTCTGCAGAAACTTAGACGAGCTAACCCATCTTGATTTTTGTTCACAGGAGAAGTTGAAGAGCAAATGAACTTGTTGTTGGAACTAGTTCCAGAATGGATTTCTGAAAAATTGGCATCTGGTGGTGATTTGCTTGTCTGGTAAGAGCCATTTGTGTTTTTAACATGGTGATTTCAGATTAATTTATTTACACAATATTGTTTGTTAACTTATTTTAAATAAGACCACGGCTGTGTATGTTATGTTCAGGAAAATAACTAAAACATCTAATTGATGACGCCGTTTTATGTCCTTCTGCAGCATCAATAAAATGTCAAGTCCAGAGTCTATACGTGCACGGCTTGAAGAAGCAAAGTGAACAGGAGATTGCTTGTTTGATTATTTAAATTAAGTGTAAGCAGCATATCGTGGGGGACACTCTACTAGTTTCCCCTTTTAGCTAGGGCTTTTGTAAATGATAAAATTGTTACTATTATTATTATTATTTATTTCAGTTAATCACCATAGAATAGTATATTTAGCCGGTGGACATGGGTAGGTAGGGTTAGTGTTCCGACTGATTTTGTCAAGTGAGCCCTTGTTCTTCGCTTGCTGCACCCTCGCTATAGCACGCAAATCTAGATTATTGATATTGATTGTGCTACTTAGGAAGCTATTGCTGAAGGAGTGGGACGTTTGTTATAGAAATTGAGAAATTTTAGGCTTCCCCGGCGTTCCTAATATCTTTGATCAGGACCATTTCGGTTATTATTCTACTTCTAGAATATGGTAGATCACTTGCGCCAAATGAGCGGGCATGACTCGAGGCCTTTCAGGAAGCACACAGCGGTGTGCATGTTATGGAGCCTATAGAATTTGACCTTCTTACTTTTTGTAAATGAGATTGTGTAGAAAAGTTCTAGTTTCTGAAGATAAAATATCAATGCCTACCATGTCTGTCTTCGTAAAAGTTATATCAGATCAAGATTTGTAGACTAAACTCCCGAAGGGTTAAAAGTATTATGTATTTATGTTTTTCTTTTCCCCTCATCCTCATTGTGCAAATCGCAAATCTCGTTACTAAACAAAAGCATCAATGGCATAATCAAGATTTCGGAGACAATGCATCATCTTATTCCTATCATCTTATTCCTAGCCCAATGGCGCGCTGCTTTGTGTACAATGTTAGACTTGTGAAGGTGTCTCTGACTCCTCTGAGCTTAATTTCTTTGGCTCCTTCTGCTCATGACAGGTCAGAAATGATTGCTCTTGGGCCGCATTGAAATTTTGATCTCTATCTTTGCCCCATAACAGGCTGTACAAACCAACAATAACTATGATTCCTCCCACTATGCTGTATGGCCAAAAAGGAGTTAAAAAGATGATTAAAAAATCAGTTATTTATGCTACTGTAATCGAGACAAGAACTCTGATTTTACCTGCCAATGTACAGTTTTTCACCAACAACGAAGTACGCCAGAAACGCCACCATTACGGTGGTAAGGGGATTAAAACCAGTGACGAAGACTGGCCCTCTTAGTCTTGTGCACCATAGTGAGATGGAGATGGTCAAACCACAGCACACAATTCCCTTTTACTCATCATACACAACTTTAGAAAAACAATTCAGAATATCTCAAGAGGACTAAATTCTAAGCTATTTGTAATTAACTTACAGAGTATATGATGCACCAGAAATCGATGCCCCATTTAGTCGACCATGCAGATGACTTATGCTGGACGAGTACTGTGAAGACAGCCGATTGCACTCCCCCAATACAGTTTAACCATGCTGTCAGTGACAGTTTAGCAGGATACTTCTTCAGTGTAGATGCCTACCATTTTCAGAATAATAATATCGTAATTCAGTGAACTCCTGCCAACTTCTGGTTAATATAATCTTGGTGTCCTATCGCAATAATCTTAGTGTAACCCTTTTAGCATTAATTTTGCTACTTCATGCATCCAAGAGTATGAAGCTTCACTGGATTTAGAATAACAGTTAGCTCCTTGGAGAGAATTAATTGAATTGATTGGTTTGAAACACGTTTTGATACACATTTTTTAGAATAATGATCCTGTAACCTGTTAAACAGTTTTTGAGTTTATAATAAACTTCTTTCACGGATAAACTTGTGGACAAATGGGAACTGAAATATGTCTGGGTAACTTACTGTATAATTGTGTTATTCCGGAACTTTCCAATATTATGTGAAGCAAGTAAATTTTCCTGGTTGATTTTATCAACATGTTCACTAAATGGACCTCAAAGCATTTGAAAAGGAAAATGAAAAGCTCATTGAAGTTTTAAGTACCTGCATTATGTACCATATCGACGCAAATATACAACTTCCGACAATCAGAATTGATCCTTTCATCCAGTTCTCATGGACAGAATTATCTCCAATGTGGATTGGAGCACCCTTCAAGCTTCGCAGTGCAGGTCCTTTGAACAAAGTCATGATTGAAACCCCAACCAAGGATATCAAGGTTCCCAGGATTTTAGCTATTCCACGAGGATTCCTAATATCAACATTCTCCAACCTACATAAAATTCATTAGTTACATCTATTGTTGAAATCAATTAAAAGAGATAAACCATATACTGATTAGTGTACTCTGATTCCTCACTTGAGAATGACTGCAACTATGAAAGTCAAGCATGAGGTAGTATTAATCATCGCTGTGACAAAGGTTGGAGAGGTGTATCTCATGCTTGCAAAATACATGTTAAGGCTTAAGCCGACCCTAATTTTACATCAGCAAAGAAAACATGTAAGTGGCCTCTTCAGTTTCTGGCAAAAACAGAACTCGCAGTTTATTCCGTACTACGATATTATATATGTATATAAGAATTAAAATGGGCAGACCTACCCTAAGAGAGAAAGCAAAGATATCTCCAGAAACACAGGCAATGTCATCTTTGGCCTTGTTCCTCTGCCGTGAAATAATTAAAATCAGTCTCCAGTAATGTAATGAAATATTGGTTCAAAAAGTGGAAGCAGAAAGAGAGTTATTGCCGTTGAGAAGCACAATAATAGATCAACAAATGGCTAGCTAGAACCCTTATAATGTAACCAATTTGTTGGCAGATGCAGTAACAACTTAATATTTGTTAATATGTGCTCATGGATGTGTATAATATAATATACCTTTCAAGAAAATAAGCTAAAGGAAACATAACTAAGCCGCCTACTATGTGCCGATAAGTCACATAGACATGAGGATTCAAGCCTTGGTTGAATGCTGCTTCTGTTGTGAAATAGAGCGATGTGTAACACAGCTGAACCAGAATCATGAGAAGGTGTACCTTAAATCTCCTAATCACCGTGAATGCGGATACCTTAAATGCCATGGTTCTCGAGTTTGAGATCATGTAAATCTTCATTCCACTTTGCTAGATAATTTATAGTTCAAGCACAAAATGCAACTACACAAGTAGTTGTACATTGATTATGCTTGAATGTTGTGTGACTTGTGAATGCCATCATGTTGATCCAATCCCAACTTGGAAATTGACAATTGATTTTGTGAAATGCTCATGTGAAGTGGAATATTTAGAATAGTAGAGAAAAGGAATGACAGTAAGAATATCATGATTGAGATACGTCGTAGGCTCACTGTATACTTGTTGCATTATCGTTAAACTTTGTTCGCTATGGAACTCGTAAGAAATACATAGTTTAATATGTCAAGATAGTTTTCTCAGTCTTGAGGCTTAGAAGCCCTAACCATGTCATCAATGGTCGTGACATATTCTTAAGAAGTGATGGAGAATAATTTAATTAAAGTACCGAAAAAATTGATGTAAAAAAGCGATTTGAAGCAGCCTTTTCTTTTAATGTGAAGTTCAAGTTCACTAAGGCCAGATTCTCTGCTTCCAGGACACAGTTAATTTGGACCATGATTGTGTCGGACATGAGTTGAGTGATCTTGATTTCATACGCTGCATCAAATCAGCCCAAGTCTCAAGCACAATTATCATCTATTTTAAATTGTGTGAATAATTTATGAAATCTACTGCTCTGGATGAGGAAGTTCTATTCAATTGCTGTTCAATTTCACATTTGTTACAAGAATCACTGTTACCCTTTTCTATCCTCTTGAAATTCAATTTTAATTTAATGGAGAGAGCATACTCCTGTAATGGGGATCAGAAATATTCTTCTTTTTAATTATTCCTTTTTTCCTCTCCATCCTTTTGTCAGAGATTCTATTATCTCCACAGAAATGGTGCCTCTCTTCTTGTTAATTTGCATTTGAATTGAATTAGAGCATTCAAATATTTCCCGCTTTACAGAGTGAATAAATTCTTGTTGAAGAGGTCAAAAAAGTTATGCAAGAGAATCCAGTTTGTGCATGTGTGATATAAAAGTCGATACCATCCATGAAATACTGTACTTTTTCCATCTCATTATAGGGTCTCCAAAGCCAACCCAACTATGTAACAACTTTGTTCCATTTGGATGGCATCAGAATTCAGAACATCTTTTGTTTACAGAAATGGACGTTTCTATTACCCATGATCTCGAAGACGCCGCCTACTTTGTCAATGCACATAAAAATCCCCACTTCTGTCCCTCCCCCATGGCCCCATTCCAATCATGAAATCACCAAAGCTTAACACTTAGTGTTCACTCTATGTATAATGCTGCTAATATAGGTACTATAACCAGATGTTCTTGCTTTTGAATGAGTGTACTTGTATGCCAATATTGCACGTTCTAATTGATTCTTCTAGTCTCAATCTACAAGCTGTCTTGGAGCCTCTTAGTGAACTTTTTATAGGGTTGTGCGGTTCCTCTGCCGCCAATCACATCAGATGAACATATATTTTGTGCTGCTAGTTGAGTCCTCGTAACTTTGAAGGAGAATCCAATGGGGTCTTGGAACATATCTACCATATAATAAGATACCAAATATATGCCAAATTAGATACCAATGAGTTCAAAGAGCAGAGAAAGAGGTGGACAGAAAGAAGGGAATGAGGCAACGAGAACTGATAGAGTTTAGGACACCCCAACACCCGTCTTTGGGTACCAACAACTGGGGTGGTGCGTCTCCCTTGTTAGCAAGAAACATACCAAAAGAATCACTTGAACAAAGGTACTTAAAGCTCAACGCAATCCGCAACCGTGATGAGATCTTCCCTGCTGTGGATGATGACCTCAAATACTTGCCTCAAACTCAATATGCAACCAAAAACCAACCTCCCCCAACGCCAAGCCGCCGGCGTATAGCATTCTTATCAAAGCTGATTTCACCAGGGAGAGAGAAAGAGAAGACTGCCTTGGGTTCAAATTCAAAGAAGAAGAGATGGTTCCCTAGATGGGATCCTCAGCATAGGTGGCCTCAAGGTTGGTGTTAGTTTTCATGGGTTTATCTGGAACTCTGCATGCAGTTGGTAAATCGCATGCAAGGTGCAAGTATATTCTGATTTCATCTCCTCAAGTAATTGAGAGTGAGAGATATGGAGATATTTGTTGTATTCCATTTCTGAGTGGTATGTCAAATACAATACCTACAATTATGAGACTAATTTCTAATGTCTTCTTCTACCATATTGCTTCATAGATACTGCATATTGAATTTCATTACATATCCTTGTTATATATAGCTTATGCATGCATGTGAAATAGCAAAGTTAAAACCTTTTCAATCTGGGCACCAACTTCACATAAGAATTACAAATTCCGATATCACCATGTGGTTTAGACCTATATTCTGCCGCCTGAACTGCCGTGAAAGACGATAAAGGGCTAATGTAATTGGTTTATTTTGTTTATTGAAACAATAAAGAGCTAGTGACCGAAGTACAAAATTGCTAATGGACCCTTAGAAGGCTATGTTGCCCCAAGTCTCTATTCGGCCTACTCATCTAATGTTGTTCCTTGTTTCAGGGCCTAAAATCAACAGCCCACGTGAAGCAGTTGTACTGATTTCAAATTGTTCTGTAAAAGTAGAAGCATTAGCAGCACAATATTTTCCCCGCTTGAGTGCAGAGTATTAGCTAATACAGAGTGGTAACAACTGTTGCTAGTTTCATTTATCCTTCCAGAACAGGCTGCAGCCATATTGAATTGAACCTGCTAGTGCCGTACTGGTTTAAGAACTCCAGTTCTCAACTCTGTCTCTGTAGACGTTTAGCGTGTGAAAACATTTCTCAGCACCAATGTAGCTGATACATTGCTTATTGTGGAATACCACAATAAGAGCATTACATGCTCCAACCTTTAATAAGCCTGTTTATTATGCTTGCAAATATCCTAGATAAAGCTTGTATTGGCTGCGACTATATACTATTGGTATACAGTACTACCCACCTAAAATATGTTTAATGCACAGCTCTTGTTTTCCTAAAATTTTGTTCATTTGTATGTACAGTGTCAGAAGAGAAGATATTCTGGGTTATCTCTCAGGAAACTAAGTGCTGAAACTGTAGACTACTTGAAAGCCAACAACTTACAGTCCTACTGACGCCTATAAATTCTTACAAATCATGAATACTTTCATTTGAATGGAGACAAAGGTGAAGAAGGATGGAATAAAAATTTATGAAAACATAGGTAGAGGTTAGTTATCTATAAGTAGTCTGTTGAATGATAAATGCCACTGAGACCACCTTATCTTTTAAGTGTACATATTGGATTAAGCACCTAATCTTACCAGAATGACTCGTGGTTAGAAAGCAATCTGTACCTTCCATGGTGGGTAGAAATCACTTTTTGAGCATCAGAAATTTTATTCTTTGAAAACACAGCACCTTTGACGTAACATATGACAATTGTATCATTTGTGATCACATATAAAAACATTGATATATGCTGATGGATGGATGGACGTAACTCAATTCTGCATTAATGTTTCTGATTTTACGTTCCAGAAAGTTTCAAGTGACCTTTTCGGTGATTGTTACATCAACATTTTACTGTAGAAAATGAAAGTAAGAATGTTTGATTGACTGCATATATATCTCCAGTACAGTTTGCTCTCTTCAAGTAATTTTCTTTCTAAAGCTAGCCTAAGCTTTGTGTAGATATCATGTACACAATATAAAATCTTCTCTTTCTTGATCTGTTTTATTTCTACGTGACTCATGAAATTCTATTTAATCAAACTAATCATGAATCTCACTTAACTTCCATTAAAATAATACACTAAAGAGATTTCAATGCAAAATGCTAATCATCATTAGATTCCCTATAGTTAGATTTGTTGGGCCACCATAGGTTCATTAATTACTGATCTTGGGGAGATGAGAAGCCATGGCCAAAGGCCACACAGTTGAATAAAACTCACAAAACATATATGGCTGCTACTGCTAGTGCTTGGTAGCTCTCAGCTGAGTTGACTCTTCTGCATGCTAAAACATCTCTTTTTCCTTTATTTATTCAAGAGGTTTAAAGCCTAAAAGGTTGCAATGCCATCGTTGAATCTCAACTAAGACATAATTTATTCAGTAATGGCCACTAGTGTCACATATACATCATAGGTAACATTGGATTTCAAATGGGTCTTCCATTTTCACGCCCATCTATATTGACTTAGGCAGATCAAACCATTACTCATTGCAAGGAAGACTCAGGAGTCACCTTCCGAGATTACATGTTAGTAAAAAGCCGAGATACAAGATCTAATGAGGATGATTTTGGTTCCCAACATCCCTGTATAAAGCATGATATCATGATACATATAAAATGATAAAATAAAATAAATGAAAAAGGAACGACCTGGAATCCAGATGTAAAATCTGATAAAAAAGAAATCTACCTTTATTTGCTGCATTACATAATACTTACCTCATATGGGAAATGAGACCATTTAATGGATTTAATCAACAAGAGCTTGAAAATTTCTGCATTTTTTCAGAGAATGGGGAAGGAAAAAATAAGAAATAGATGATATGATTGTACTTTGTCTCTTTGTACTCATGATACTACTCATTTCTTCACTATTATTTTTATACACGGGAGAATGACTTATCATTTGCATCACTAACCCTACTACTTATTCATGCATAAACTAGTTGACTTTAATCTCTCAGCATCAAATTAAATGAGAGATAAACAACCCTCCATAGCATTTCAATCCTCTCAACATTAAATTAGCCAAAAAAAAAATCGATAATGGTAGATCAATTAAGTGCATGATATGATCTAGATAATAAATTGATGTTTTGACCAAGAAGCACTTTTGGAATAGCGGGCGTTGCTCTCCCTTGCTGTCAATTTTGAGCCCATGTTGTTCATAAACAATTATTGTATGTAGTCGATGATTGTGGAAACTTAGTGCAGAAAAAAATTCTCAAAACTAATTAAGAGAAGGATAAACATATACAAATTAATAAACCATGATTGTGCCTACTAATGCTGCCAATGAACTAGGTGAATGCTCTTAAATTACTTCCGACAAATTGAATATTTTTGAAGAAAAGAGCCACAACTTGGTAGGTGATTGTTTTTGTTCTTGATGATTGTTGATCGTTTAATCATTCCATCTCTCTCTTTTTCCACCATATTTTGTTTTCTTCTCCTTTATGACACTAAGTTCATCTTAACTCCTTCACTAATCCTCACAAGTAAAAAAAGAAAGTACCCAAAAGTTTAAAAATAAGGAAATAAAAAAAGTAATTAGAAATCAATAACAATAATCACAAAAGATCGTGCTGTAAAAACAAATCATGGGTTCAAAAATTGCTGTTTAGTAGGTGCCCTGCAAGAAATATAACTTAATAAATATGTCGTGAAAATGGTCCTGCTCCTCCTCGTCACAAACTCGAAAAAAAGGAAAAAAATTGAAAAATCTAGACCAATTACAGCATGACGTTGAGCCATACTTCGCCCAATCATAGCTTTCGAATACCATTCGATGAGCCGCGGTTGGTCCATGGTGGCAAGAGTATTTTTTTTTTAAATTTTTATTTCTAAAAATCCTGTAATTTATATTTGTTTTAATTTCTCACTAAGAATGAATGGCGACAATGTTAATTGAGGGTGCAGGTGTCACAACTTTTTGGCAATAAAATGATTGTTGAAAAAAGGAGCTGAGAATGTTTAAGTTCAAATGAATGGCAAAGATAAGAAGCAATATTCCTCACTTGTGCATCATTTTGTTGGCCATAAATTGACACTACTAGAAAGTGTACTCATAACCCATTTTGGTTTTTATCTTTTTTGTTTTTGTTTTCCTTAATAAAGAAATGTTGTATATATCTATAATTATACATCTCCGTGAAACAAATCAGAGTGAGTCTTGTTGTTACCTTCTTCTTCCATGTTAAAAGTTGTGGGAGTTAACGTGCGCGTCATGTGTAGGATAAGGAGAGATTGTGGGTGGTGGGTTGGGGAATGCGTACTGCCGCATGCCGCGCATATTAGAAAGTGACGCTGTGTGATCTTTTGTCAAAAAAGCTAAAATGAACGGAGTCTTAAAATAGCTGCTGGTGTATAAAGTGCGTCCTTGTGTCGAACAAGAACAAAAACAAAACCTGAAAACGAAAATGAAAACAAAAACAATACAAAAGGAGGAGAAAACGTTGTCATTGTATTTGTTGCTGAAGAACATTCTCTTTCAGTAGTCAGTCTTTGTTTTTATTTTTATTTTTACACTCTCAACGAAAAGCCTTTGAAGTTTCTTTTTTGCTTTCCCTTTCAAAATAATAAATAAATATAAAAGAAAAAAAAAGCTTCAGTCTTTGCCTTCTCTAATACTTTCATTAATGCAGTAGCTTAAAAGCTTCATATTTTCGGAGAAAAAATTCAAACTTTCCTTCTCTTACTTGGAATTTTCTTATCAAACTTGAGTCTCTGGTTTGAGAGGTTGATCCATGTCGTCCGATATAAGCTAGAGAGCTCACACACAGCACTACTCTGTTTCGTCAAACAAGTGAAGTCAATTTCTGTTTTTGCTTTCGTTTTCACAACAATTCCATACAATTTCATGGCGAAATTGTGGAACCGTAATGCGGGTGGGAGTCACTGTAGCAAGACGTCTGTGAATTCGGGGTTAAGTGTAGTAATAGCGGTTGTAGGTTACTAAAAAAGGAAAATTTGAGTGAGTGAGTTAGGGTTTGAAAGTAGTTGGCGGTTGATTTGTGGTAGGTTGAGGAGGGATGGGCAGGGGTTGGCTGTTACTGGCCACGGTAGGACCACCGATAAAGCCGCGAGCGGGGTTGCGGAGAAAGCAAGCGGGAAGAGGCTCTTACAGAGGGAGCTAGGCCCCGCCCCCGCTAGAGGCTGAAGGGCGCAGAGGCGTTTTGTGGTTTTTAGTTTTAATATAATAGTTTGGTTGTTTCAAACGGACAAAGTGAGAGTGAAGTGACAGCTCAGCTCCGTGTGTTTTTGTTTTTTCACGAAATTTTTGTTTTTCATCGAGGAGGGAAGAGATGGGTGCTGCTACTGCCGAGTTGCACGGAATACTCAAAACTCTCTGTTTCAATACGGAGTGGAAGTACGCCGTCTTTTGGAAGCTCAAACATCGCGCTCGCATGTGACTTTCTTTCCTTCCTTGATTATTATTTCATGAGATTAAATTAAGAAAAACAGAGTATAATATTTATTTCTTAGCTTTTGATGGTCGGATATTCTATTTGATTTTTATTGCAGGATGTTGACTTGGGAAGATGGTTACTACCATCACTGCGAGCAACATGATTCTTTGGAGAATAAGTGCTCGATTGAGACACTAGAGAACTTGCATGGTGGACATTTTTCCCATGACCCTCTTGGCTTGGCCGTGGCAAAAATGTCTTATCATGTATATTCTCTTGGGGAAGGGTATGCCTCTATTTACTTAACCACAACTGCTATTCTGTGTTTGTTATTAAGGAGTTGGGACCCTTGGAATTTGATGCTAGTTGAACTGCAGATGCCACTGCTAAATTTATATGATCATATGACCTAAACTTCCACCCACATCCAATTCTGAGCTCAAAGACTCCATGCTAGTAGGAGTCGGAGTGTTAACATATGAGTATCTTCAAAGATTGCAGCCGATTCAGTTTGTATTTATCCTTTGTATTACAGGATTGTTGGGCAGGTGGCGGTTACTGGAAGGCATCAGTGGATATTTGCTGATCGGCATGTTGCTAATTCTTGTGCATCATTTGAGGTGTGCTAATTGTCTACAACAGAATCAAATAACTCGAATTCCTTTTTCCATTTAAGATGATAATAATTGTTGTTACTTTGATCTTTTTAGTTTGTTTTCACGGTTATTCTTATTTTTAATTCTTACTTTGGTGATTTTCAGTTCTGTGATGGGTGGCAAAGTCAATTTTTAGCTGGGATCAGGGTACGGTTGTATTACTTCCTTCTTTCTATTCGTGGAAGTTGTTTTAGTTTTTATGAGTAAGAATTGACGGTATGCAAATTAGGATATCTGCACTGTTGTGGGGACTGTAATCCACTTGTTTAATCATGGTGTTCTTTTCTTGTAACAGCATTGGCACATATTCAAAATGCTGTCCCTCTTAACCATTTTTCATACTAAGAAATACTTGTCTTAAGTAATGGATTTCGCTATAAATCATGACTTTTATTTATGTGTATCATAATTGGCATTGCTTTCTTTAAGTGCTGTTATCAAAATACCGGTTCTTTTCATTTTTATTCTATAAATCATGAAATCTGAAGTCTGACTCTATTAATCTGAAGTCAAATGTGGAACACCTTTTTTTTTTTTTTAAAATTTTATGTAGGTTGTCCTCTCTGATCTCCTATAGCTTAACAAGACATCTTTCTAACGAAAGTATTGTTTTTCTGTACTGTAGACAATTGTTGTTGTGGCTGTTGTTCCACATGGAGTAGTACAGCTTGGTTCTTTGAATAAAGTAAGATGAGTCTTATCCTTATTTGTTTATTGTTAGAGTTATGCATATTATGAATATTTTAGCTTTAGATTACTGTCTCTGCAGTTTTCTATCAGATTTCAGGGTGTTTCTCTTTTGTATATACTGATATTAGTATTGATACTTGAAAAAATAATGGTTTACGAGGACCTTTCACTTCCTTTGTTTAATATGTTCTAAGATGAAATCAGCTGATCCCAAAGAGTGCTGCATGGGAATCCGAATACTTCTGCGTGAAAAAAAAAATTATGTAAATTGAATGGTAAGCTCCTAAATGGGGGCAGCATGTATACCAGATACAGCATGATTGTTGGGCACAATGGCTAATTTGGATTTTGGTAAAGGAATTGATAACTTAAATTTGCCTCTAGTTATACTAGTTAAAGTAATAAAAATGCTTTGTCTTGTGATGTCATTCTGTTTCATGTCCAGTCGCATATGACATGTTACTGCATTGCTAAGCCTTCCACTCCCCAGTATTGTATGATTCATTACTATATTTTCTGCTTACCCCTCTAAGAAAAAGAATTATATATTTTGCTTTACTGTTTGCTCCCAGTAATTAGTATGTGCCGGATATGTTACAATACTTGTCAAAAGACTTGGAGGTTTCTGATTGAGTATACTTTATTACAAGTTAACTTTGCCTCCTACATGTTCTTAAGTTAACAGTACACAGAATCTGCCAATATTCTGACAATGAATTACTGTTTATATACATATTTTCTAATTCATTCTTTTATATATATATATATATATATATATATTGATGGTGCAGGTCAAGGAGGATATGAAACTGGTAACTCAAATCAGAGATGCCTTTTTTGCCCTTAAAGATTTTTCAGTAGGGCATGTTTCTAGTCCAATACAATGTAGCTTGAAGAGCACATTAGCCCTGGTATCTCTCTTCCTCTCTGTCTACGCATATCAGTGTGTGTGTAGGAATTTACACCTTGCAAATTTGTATTTGTTCGAGTATGTAAAATAAATCCCCGATATAGTCCAATTAATAAATGCTCAAGCTTCCTTTGGTGTATGTGCATTTTCTGCACACACCTGCATGTACTTTGATTCAAAATATAAATGTAAAACAATGAATAATATCTCTCTTTGATGTATGAAAATTCGAATCATGGTCTTAACGCAATACATTTTTCTCTTTTCAGCCAGATTTTTCTACAAAGAGTCTGGCGTCAGAAATTATTCCTAGTTGCTTGAGCAATTTAGATAAAGTTGTGAACAAAGAAGGACCAAATGTACAGTTGCCCATGTTCCCATACGTTGGGAATCATAGTGATAGTTCTTATGTTTATCCAGTGTATGGTAATCAGCCTAAAATGGTAGTCGAAGTGTCTAATAATCATGAAGGGATTCCATTATCCACACCAGGTAGTGATGCAAGTGACCAATTACTTAAGCCAAAATCAAATGTTTTCAGTTTGCAGCATGAGAATCAAATGGGGATAGATTTGATTGGTGATGGAATGAGTGAAGGGGGGACTAGTGGCTCGAAAGATCTGGGCACAATATCAGAACAAAGTGCCACTCCATTTTCAAACAATTCTGTCAACAGTAGCATAAATTTGCGTAGTGTTGCACTTCAGGGTGAAAAATTTGTAGTTGATCACGCATTCTTTCCTTCAAACCCACTTGACCCCACTCTTGGTGACAGAGTTAAGTTGGAATGCTTAGATTCTTATCAAAATAGGATTTCACACCTACCTGAATCTTCAGTCTCTAGATTCCAAAAGGATCTTGAGAAGTTGGGGAATCAAACTGAGTTGAGTCACTTGGACCCATTAGGCACATCTTTAAAGTTCTCTGCCGTCTCTGAGCTGCATGAAGCGCTAGGACCTGCTTTTCTGAAGAAAAGTATTTATAATGATAAGGAACCAGAAAATACTGAAGCTGGAGAAAATATTGAGATGCCAGAGGTGATGAGCAGTGGCCACTTGATGTTTGACTCTGGCTCAGAAAATCTTCTGGAAGCAGTGGTGGCTAACGTTTGCCATGGTGGCAGTGATGATAAAAGCGAGAGATCATTCTGTAAATCGGTGCAGTCAATGCTGACAACTGAAAGATTGCCAGAGTCTTCTAGCCTGACTAAGCATACCAATAATTCAGTAGCTTATTCTATGGATCAGTCCTTGATGATAGAAGACACAAAGCGGTGCTTGAACTCATCAGATGTGTGTGGTGCAATGTTGTCAAAAGGGTTTTCTTCAACTTGTCCAAGCAGTTGTAGTGAACAGTTAGACCATTCTTCAGAGCCAGCTAAGAACAGCAAAAAGAGAGCTAGACCTGGTGAAAATTCTAGGCCTAGGCCAAGGGACAGACAACTGATTCAAGATCGTATTAAGGAGCTAAGAGAGCTTGTGCCTAATGGATCAAAGGTATCTGAATTTTGACATTGTGATGGTTGCAATTTCTTTTCATTTAAAATATACCATGATATGTGCTGAAAAATTCGAGAAATTTGCACAGTGCAGTATTGATTCCTTGCTGGAGCGCACAATCAAGCATATGCTTTTTCTGCAAAGCATCACTAAGCATGCCGACAAGCTCAGCAAATGTGCCGAATCTAAGGTAAAAGTGGTCTGGCATTTTCTTGTAGATTAGCTTATAGCCATAATTTGGAGAATAAAGAACTTGGGAAGCCTAGTCATATGTGGACTAATCTGAGATTTAATGACCTTATTTATTTATCTTTACTGCTTTGGGGGGAGGTGGATGCAGAGGAGTTCTCTCCCTTGAAGACTTCCAGACTGTTAAATGCAAATTTTTGAAGTACTAATAATTTAAATAAGCTATTACTAACTGGCAAGGTAATATCATTTGCAGTTGCACCTAGCTATAGGGGCATATTTGCTGGCTTTCCTATTCACTGTTTAAAATCATTGTCTTTCAGATTAACAACTTAACATCCTTTTTTGTTGGTTTCAGAGTTGGTAATTTTGGATTGAGAGAATTTTAAAATAGTTTTGATCATTGAGATTCGGGTATCTTACGCATCATTCATGTAAGATGAGATTTTTGAATCTGAAAGATAATTCACAAGAGTTTCCGAAAACAATAAATGACTGTCAAGGTTGTTTTGAGAACATGTTCGTGAAAACTATGTTTTCCAAATTTTAGTCAAACAAGTTTCTTACTAGAGAAAAAGGAAATGCGTTTTCAAGAAGAGCAAACAGTTTTGGAAACAGGAAAACACGCATGCCCTTGTAGTATCTTTAAGTCTTTCCTACCTGATGATTTGTTCTTCAGGTGTGTTTTCCATAGCACTGCATGTTTACGTGGTATTTCTGGTTTTGCAGATGCATCAGAAAGGTACAGGCATTCAAGGATCTTCCAATTATGAGCAGGGGTCAAGCTGGGCAGTGGAGGTAGGAAGCCATCTGAAAGTTTGTTCAATCATAGTAGAGAACCTCAACAAGAATGGGCAAATGCTTGTAGAGGTATTATATAAGTCATTTATGTATTTTTGCCAGTTCATTATTTTAGAGGAAGCACAACTTTTTTAGAATTATAAGATCTGAGTACATGACAAGGGCAAATCTTTTGAGAAGAGCTGAGTATGCTAATTCACTGATCCAAATACTAAGACCCTGTTTTACTTATTTCTATTGCAACTGTAGACCTCTCAAAACTTTACATTGGTATGATATTGTCCACTTTGGACCAAGTCCTCATGGATTTGTTTTTGGATTCTACCCAAAAGGCCTCATACCAATAGAGATATTATCCATATTTATATGTCTATGATCCTTCCCGTGTCTAGCCAATGTGGGACTTTGGTCGTGCACCCAATAATTTCCTTTAAGATATTCTCATGTTAGAGCTGTGCTCGCTTATCTGTGCAGATGTTGTGTGAGGAATGTAGTCACTTTCTTCAGATAGCAGAAGCCATCAGGGGCTTGGGTTTGACAATCTTAAAGGGGGTTACAGAAGCTCATGGTGAGAAGACATGGATATGTTTTGTGGTTGAGGTATGATCCAACTTATTCTAGATGAGTTATGTATCATATGTTTTCTGCATGAATAAAGATCAGGACCTACTGGTTGACTTCTGCATGTAGGTTGTGAATTTCTCATTTCCAGTTTTAGTATATTTTCTCAAGAATATGTTTGAAGCATATGACACCATGTATTTGCAGGCGCTTGGTTGACCGTTGCATTCCCTAAAGTTTTAACTGTTATTATAGTTTACATCCTTTAAAATTGATGCCAATAATGCTGTCACTGATGTAAAGGTGCAATTTCCTTCATTATTTACAAACAAGAAAAATGATATTATTAAACTTGATGAAAATGGTTCTGATGTCTTTGTGCACTGTGTTTGCATCATAATTCTTGTTTTGTTCATCTTAGATAATAGTCTTACCAAGGTTTGGGTTATTATGATTCTTCTCAAAATATCTGTGGCATTTTTATGAAACATGCCAATGTCCACGTCATGTTCAGAAAAATCATTTGGAAAGAGGCTAATTGTAAAGAGTAATTTTTGAGAGTTTGAGCCAGACTCCAGAGACCTGATTTGTCTGTATGAAATCTAAATTCTCATTAAGACATTTGAAAATTGTCACATTATACAAGTTACAAAAGAAACGAGTTGTGCTTTGCTTTCCCTGACATTTATGCATATATGACCCCATAAGTGGAAAATGACTTGATTATTTCTATCCTTGTACCAAATTGAGTACCGATTTAAATTTTGTTTAAACTTGAAATTAATGTTGAAATTTTAAATAATACAGGGGCAGGAAAACAGAATTATGCGAAGAATGGATGTCTTGTGGTCACTTGTGCAAATATTGCAATCCAAGCCTATGTGCGGTTAATAATGGCAGGTCATCTCTTGGAGACGATCATGTTGGCTCCTTTGTAATGTATTGTGAGACATTTCTGATCTTTGGTTGGCATTTGTCCCTGTATTTTGTTTGTAACCGAAAAAGAGAGATTGAAAGGGAAGAAAAGGGTGGGTGGGTTTTGAACCAATGCCATTTTAAAGAGAATTTTTGCTTTGGTTTCCTTGTGTGGAGATGCCATCTAGTTTTCTTACTACCTTTTCTGGATCTACATTTGGCTCCGTCATTTGTTTGGAAGTTTGATAATTGTAATAATAGAGTGCCTTAGGAATTCAATATCTGGTAATTGTCGTCAGTTTTTCATTTCTTTCAGGTCTTTATTGTTCTTGAGGATTTACATTCATATGAGCTACAACTAAGATGACTAAAAAACTATTAAAAAAAAAGTAACAATTAGGCAGAGTACTGTAATGAATGGCTAATTTATTAAAAACTAGATTTTATTTCAAGTATTGCTCGTCTAGAAATTGTGCGGTGGCAAAACCTTCATAGTACTTATGTCGGCAATTGAATTGCATGCGCTCATCATAACTTAAAATGAGCAAGAGTTGAGTTACCATCTAGTCCTTTGGACCTGAAGTAGGTCATAAATTCAGCAAAATGCGTTCCCCTGTATATTGGTGGATGGTTAGAGAGAAGCTCCTTGATTGGGTGGTAAGGTTTAAATTTGTTCATGGTACTTGGGTACAAAAGGCAGGCAACCGATACTCGGGGTCCAACTCTTCCTGCTAGTACCCTATGTTCCACGCTTCTGAATTTGTCATTGGTGATAAGCTACAGAAAGGAAGAAAAAAGAAAGATTGTTCATCATGCTAGAAAATGAAATTACGTAACATGCAAATGCAATGCATGAATTCTGAGTTGAATTCATTAATTAATGCCGCACCTGAATGAAGTCACCTATGTTGATGACAAGAGCTTCCTGTACAAAAGGCACATCAATCCAGTGATTTTGACGACGAACCTGGAGGCCACCAACGTTGTCTTGCAGGAGTATAGTCAGAAATGATGGATCCGTGTGCTTGGCTGTTCCTAGCGTCAAATCTGGCTCAGGGCAAGGCGGATAGTAATGGCACACTAAGGATTCCGTTTCCATGCATTCCATGCTTGCAAGGTAATCACTTGAAAGCCCTAAAGCCTCTGATAACAGAGCTGATAGTATGCTTCTCAGTTTGATTATATGTTTCATGTATTCAATAACTGCTTCTCTGCAAAACCATCATAAGTCAGATACAAAAATCAAGTCCCCTGAAAGATTTGCGCGCAAGAGTTTACAGGTTTTTTTTTTTTTTTTTTTGGTGGAGCTGTAACCTGCATATTTGAGGGAAGAATTGAGGGTCCAGTTGTCCATCCAGGAAATCAAATGCTATGGTGTCCCGCCAATTTGCTGCTGCTTTTGTCACAAGTAGATCTCCATTGCAGAAGTACCTCACAGGTTTCTCTCTATCACGAGAGTACATCTCCATCTTTGCCTCCTTGGGTTGCTCATGGAATCCTCTCACCCCTTCTAATATCTTCTCCATAACACTAACTGGAACTCCATGGTTTATCAGTTGAAAGAAACCCCATGCTTGTGATGCTTCACGGATTTTGTTTACTATCTCCATTCTTCCACAACCTTCAAAGCCTTGAAGATCTATCAGTGGGATTTGGAGACAAATATCACTACTAGTCTCTGATGATTTTGGCAGGTTTTCTTCAGGATGGATGAAAAATCTAGGAACCTTCACAACACCAGAGTCTACTAGTCCCTTAACTCCAGCTTTAGTCTCTTCAAACTTCTTCACTTCCTCAGCTTTGTCATAAGAAGCATCTTCATTCACAGATTTCCCAGCATTTTGAGTAATGACTTCCATCTCAGGATAAGTAACAGAGTGATAACTAGGCTCAAATTCTAGCTCGAGTGATGGAAATTGAAGCAGAAGAAAAGTTTAAAGCCTCCAAAGATGCTTATGCTCAACTCAATGATGTATAGCCAGTCAATGCACAATGAAGCGTTACAAAGATTCTTTCGTTGAATGAAATATATGATAAAAATCAGAGCATAGCATAGCATATGATTATAAAATGTTATGCAAAAGGCCAAGATAGAAAGATACCCCACTTCTGGACTCTCTCTAACCATCACAACTTTGAGTGGCCACCACAGAATTTTTTTACGCGCAAAGCACAATGGTTAAATCATAAATGTCACCTCCTCAAATTGTTGGGGCTTATATATATATGTATCATTCTATGTCACATCTTAGTCAATAAACAAACAAACGAGTTCTGCCTGCATACGCAACACCTTTTGGCCTTGCTTTACTTGCAAAAAATAGATAACCGAAGGCCAAGTTTTTCTGCGGCCAAATTTCTAAAACTAGAATCAGAAACGCTTACACAAAATAATTGAACTCATAAGAGTATCAGATATCGGTGCCAACACCAAAAATTCAACAATGGCTGCTGTGTTTTCATATGGTCAAGAACAAAAGCAGATAATTAAAAGTATTGATTTTCTTTCTGATTTGGTTTCATAAAATCTCTTGCTTAAACATAAATAGCTAGTTTGTTCAATGTGGATGATTCTAGTCACCCTTGTAGACACTTAAATTGGTTACAAGATATTTTTAACCTTTTTCCATCAGTGGTCTTTTGGCTTCATCTGTTGCTTACACGTGAATGGCAAGTTTGTTGATATTCATTGTATAATTCTAACCACCCTTGCAGACAGATTTGGAAGTAACAATGTACTTTATTGTTTAGAAAAGCCAAACCCTTCTTTAGTCACCAACTCACAATCAAGCATTTGATTGATTAATTTATGAATGATATTCTAAAATTAATTTAGTGGTTAATAAAAATTTGATAATGTTATCGAATCAATACTATATCATGACAGTAACTTAAAAGCGGTCCTTGAACAAACATATAAGGTCAGACTGGATAAAATAATGCTTGTCATAAACAAACAAAAAGTGAGACCCTTATTGATGAGAGTCCCTTACAACTCAGAAAACTCCAATTTGTATCGTATGATCATAAGAAAATGCAAACTCAAACTTAAGCCAGGGTGGCTCTGTTCAACATTCGGAGAAGTAGCAGAAATATTAGAGCAAGGGATATAAAAGTAGCGGATCAAAACCAGCAAAGTGGAGGGATTCGTTGTATGGGAATATTCCGATGGAGAATTGAATTCAGAATTAGGCCTTTACCTAATATTTAAATATTGTAGATAATTACAAAGATTTATACGAGAAAACTAAAATTGGAGAGCCTAACTAATCCTTGGATTTATATGGGTTCTATGATTTAAAATTTTCAGAAACTCTCGCATGATTTACATTAGTCAAGAAACCAATCTCAGTTACAGAGTCAAAATCAAACACAGCTAGTTTATTTTGTGTATCTAGACTTTGTCTGGGGCTTAACTGGGTCTGACCAGTGAGTGTCTAGAATCTAGAAAGCATTGAGTGCATGAAAACTGCTCTTGGGTGCACTAACTTGAGTCAAAACGGTTGGTGGATAAGGAAGACTTTTATATTTCTTGCTAAAAGCATTAAGTAGGTTTAAATTAGGATAGAAATAATTATTTATAACTCAAAAAATGAAACACAAAAGTTTACATGATAATTATTGACATATGGAATAAGTAGCATATAAAATTACAGAGTTTTATAACATGTTTAACATAATTAAAATAATTTGCAATTTAAACATAACTCAACTTGTGCAAAAACTTGTAACATGAGAGATCTAAGAATCCAGAATGAATTCAGGTGAATCTTATTACAGCTAGCTAATAATATTCTACGGCTTCCATCCAGAACAGCTTGCAGGCTCAGCTCTCAAGGCATACTTGGGCTTAAAAGGGTTATATGTGCTTGTACTACTCAGTCTCAGAGGAGACTTGGTTTAGCATAGACAATGCCCAAAACTGGTAACTGGAACAAAAGTTCTATTCACAAGAATTGAATTCTCAGTCTGCATTTAACAGAATCAAGTAAGTTCAGATGGCAAAATTCCAGCACAAGAAGAGCCGTCACAGAAACATGGAAAGGCTAAAAGTGAGCACTTCACTCTTTTTATGTCTTTCAAAGCACATGCGAGGCAGCAAGGCTCCTCAGCTTCTCACCAGAATCATCGACATATTGCCATCATCACAAGAATGGTTAATGAATCGAACAACGTTTCCGACTCTTGTGACTTCAATATTCATCCTCAGACATGCCTTTCCAGACGGAAGATGCTCCCTTATCACTAAGAAAGAAGAAGAGAAATTCCATGATGCAATGCAAGTTAATCGATATCGTAGATTTGTTGCCACTTCTTGCTTCTTTTCTAGTCAACACTCAACAGTTCACCTGTTCGAGTAAATATCAGTTAAAAAGCAGTCAAAAGAACCAAAAATCAATTAAATGAACAATATTAGGAAGTAAACCATTTTTTTGCAAATAACAATTCTTCCCAAGCAAAGCAGTTATGACCAATAATGCTTAACAATCACGAGCTGTTACCGGAAGAATGTGAGAAAGATCATAAACATGAGCCTAAGGGTCGCAAAGGCAAGTAAGCAGCAGAATGGATACTATAATTAACAAATTTGTTTAATATTTTAGCTTATGCAACATGTGGACTAGACACGGGCGAATCGTACCTAAAACTGTGGGTTATAGATTGTTACTTATCTTTCATCTTTCTCATGAAGTAAACTTAAAAATTTATTTAATAAATATACAATAAAACTCAAATTGCAATGACTAATAAAAATTTTCTAATATATCTATTACAACCTTAATGAAAATACTAAATGCATCCTTGTACCATCACGTGGCTTATTCTCGAATTTACTAACTAGATCTTACCTTGCTTTCGCTTAGGGGGGAGGGGAGGGAATGTTTTAAAAAGAAAGGGGTGAGTATAAAACTCAGTGAATGGGGATACGGGTATGTTAGTAAACAAATTTTTAAAAACATTATACTATTATAAAACAAAATCGTTGCTTTATGGAAATCAATCTTTTATAAAAACTTCCAATAAATAGGGCATAATAGAATAATATACCATCTAATCTTTATAAAACTTTGAATAAATATGCTTTGAATTCTTCAAATATTTCTGCTTATTTATATGCTTTTAAAAACAATACAAAGAATAATTTTCGCAATCATATAAAATACTTCTGATATCCTAAACAAGTACCCAAGAATCTAACTATAAGGCCCATGGACTTTACAAACTAAACATAGGCCTTGGCCCAATTGGAATTCAATAGCCCATCCTAGTCCATCCTTTTTCTTCCATTTATTTCCATCAAACACAACAAAAACAGGAGAGAGAGAAAAAAAAAGAAGGGGGGAAGTAGCTGTGCAGTTTGTTAACCAGTCGGTCAGTGAACTTTGACTGTCGATTCTCACCAAAATCTGTCAAGTTTCGAACCCACGATATGTCCTTTCGAAGCTCCTTCCATCCATATGCATCTTGTCAATGACTTCTCTACGAATTTTGCATATCGAGGCATGAAAGCCGACAGCTTCCTATGAATTTTTTGGCCAAAATCCGATGAGTTACCAATCCGTCCATACGTTAGTTTGAACTTGTTTCACATTCTTTCTAATCATATCTCTTTTGTTGCATATTGATATGTGAAACTTGCAAATTATAGAGAAATGAGTTTTGATCACTATTCATCTTTTTCCAAAGATGTTTTCAATGATGGTTTTCAATCATCAAATAATTGTTAGAACATTCCTTAGCCAAAAAGAAGCTTAAATTCAATGAGTGGATTATTTTTCAAGATTTTCCTATTAAATTAGAGTGTATTTAATTCATGATTTTTCATAGGATTTAAGTTAATAGTTTAATTAATTGAGTTAACAATTAGTTCTCTTTTACATATTAGTCTTGGTTAGAATAAATGATGAGTGATTATGCTATTTTGAAAATAAGTGTGTGTGTGAGGCATTAAATTTTAGAGAAAAAGATATTTATGGGTGGTTCTAATAAACTAGTGTTTGAGTATATTATAAATGTTGTTTTGTTATGTTTGAGCATAAAAGGAAAAAGAATTTAAAGTGAAATTTGTAGAATGCATGAAGTATGTTAAAGGAAGTATAAAGTTTGTTGATAGTTAGAAAAAAGACATTTATAATTGTATGAATTTATATAGTAAAATGAAGTATTTAGTTATTTCCTTTTTGAAATTTATATAGTGAAATATATATATATATATATATGAATGCATGAAGTATGTTAAAGGAAGTAGAAAGTTTGTTGATAGTAAGAAAAAAGACATTTATAAATGAATTTATATAGTAAAATGAAGTATTTAGTTATTTTCTTTTTGAAATTTATATAGTGAAATATATATATATATATATATATATATGAAAAAGTGTGTTTTTGTTTTAAGAAATACGGGAATGATGGTTGGTTTTATGCTAAAAAATAGTAGCAAATTATTTTGGAGAAAAGCTTTGGAAATTAGAATTTTCTTTCTGTGAGGTGTGAATTGCAAATTTTGAAAACTGATTCAGAATTTTGGAAGCCCCTGAATGCAAAATTCTAGAATTTTTGGATATTCAAAGAATTTTCATTTAAATATAATTTTTAAGATTTTGGAAGTCTTTGAAATTTGAAATTGAAATTTTTGGAAATTAGATAAGCTTTGAAGCATAAATATGTGAAAGGATGCTATAAAAAAATGTTATATGGAAAGTATGAGATTTTGGGATAAAAAGAAAATCTATGGTTTATAGTGATTTGAAAAAGTATTTTATGTTATCGGTCATAATTATTTATAAATGCTATTTTTATGAATATGTTATAAGGTCCTAAAAAGCTTTAGAAGATTTATTTTCTAGATCAACTAAGAAGAATATTTACTAATATCATTTAGCATTTTATGAATAAGTTTACGATAATATTGTAGTAAAGTTAAAAGTATTCAAGTTAGTTTCTATAAAATTCTTGAATATAAATTTAGCATTATATATTACGCTTGCATTCAGTAATTAAGACATTTTAAGTTAGTTTTCAAAATAGTTCAAGACATTATTTTTAGCTTCAAACATAGTTCTAAACAAAGATACAACACTTTAAAGGAAAATTCAGATTTTATATTTGAAGTATTTTCTAGATTATCTTATATGCATATTTTACAATTTTAGAGAAGTGCAAAAGCATGATATTTACAATTTTTTCATAGCAATTTGATTCAAGGATTTCTTAAAGTATTTGGAAATGCTCTTTTAAATGTTTATCATGGATTTGAAAGAATTCAAATATTTTCAGCTTTAGATCGCATAAATTCTTCAAATTTGTTAAAGTTGCATAAAAAGCAAAGGTTTAGCATATGAAGTAGTTTTGAAAAGAAAATCAGTTTTAGCAAAAATAAAAAAGTTTAATTATATTATACTAAGCTAGTACTAAACTCACTTAGACAGTGAGATAGCAAATTCAGACAGATAATTATACAGATAGATGTATTTAGAGCCCGTTCAGACACACATAGAGGCTTTAGGCCGTGTGATCTAGGTGCTTTAGCCCTTTGGGGGTAGCTCTACGCATGAATTTGATCAGTTTAGTAGGCCTGTGCAATGTTAGATGACACTAGGTATAGATAGCTCTCACTGTGTGATATTAGATCTCACTAGATATGAGGAGAGATAGATAGCTCTGCCTGGGTGATGTAGATCTCACCAGGTATGAGGAGATTCAGATAGCTCTATCTATGCAATGTTAGGTCTCGTCAGATATGATCAAATAGCTTCAAAGGTACTTGTTTAGTATAATCAAAAGTGTCTTAAATATGTTTATATCGGTTAGCTTGAGAAAAGAAGCATTAATTACAAAAGTTATTTCAAAAAAGATTTTTAAGAAATTATGTTTTAAATAAAACTTGAGCTATGATTTTAGAAATAATATCATGAGCTTTATTTTATGAGATTAAGAAAAGATGCATTTTTTTAATTGTTTTTATAAGTATAGAATCAAGCTATCGTATTTGGAGATTTTTAATCAAAAGTTTATTTATTATAAAATTCTATGAGAAATTTTATGATACTTTCAATAAATATGATCGATTTTCTTAAGTACAAATATGAAATGAGATTTTCTAGTCAGTAATGCATGATATGATTGATTTAAAAAACAGAGTCAATAAGTGTCCGAGTACATGAATTCTAGATGTTTGGAAAACAATCTTTTTGATAAGCTAGAAAAGAAAATGTATAGTTTTTAGAATAAGAAAAATGTGATTTAGAAGTTTTAGATTGCTTGATTTTTGGCATTTATTTATATCTTTATTTTATAGAAAAGATTGATGTACAGTGACACGTTTTATGCTGAGTACGAAATTAGATAAGTATTTTAAGTAAAGATAAGTGTGTGATTTGCTTATATAATTTAAGAATATTATGTTATCTTGGTAAGTGAGTTCAGGATTTTCTATGAAGTATTTTCTTTACAATAAGTTAAGAAATTATATAGTTGTCTTATGAGAATGAAGTTTATAAATAAAGTTTTAAAAGAAAGAGTTGCTTATATGTTTTTCAACAAAAGAAAAAGAACACTAATTTCTTCGAAAGTGAATAAATGTTGAAATACTTTGAAAGAAAGTTTCATTTAAGAAATGAGTTTTGTAAAAGAAAGGAATAAGTAATTTTATTTTGTAAAATTATATCCACCCATTGAGCCTCCAACTCACTTTTTTCCTATTCTTTTCCCACCAAGTGGTAGAGGTTAAGCTGTCTCTAATGCTAAGGAAGGCTACACGGTATATAGCTAGAGTTCATGCATTAAAGGCATTTCATTTGTTTATTTATCTTTGTATGAATTTCTAAATTTCTAAATTTTTAAGCATGTTGAGCATTAGTTGTATTTATTGTTGGCATGTTGTGGTTGTTGAGGACAAGTGTCCTAGAAGAAGTTGAGTAGAGAAAATATTTTTAGAATTTGTTTGAATTTTTGTGTTTTTGGCAGGGGATTAGTCCAAAATATAGAGAAAACTCTATCGGATTTTTATTAAAAAATTTTAGAGTATTTTTAGGTATTTTCCATAAAAGACCTAAACTAGAATTAATTTTTTTTTTATAAATGTTTTTATCAACTCAGCGGAAGCGTAGTGAGTTAGTTATTTGAAAGGTTGTTCTCTTAGTAAATAGTTTTAGGCACGATTTGCTCGTGTAGCTAGGAGTGGGTCGTGTCACTAGCTGATTATACGTGACGAGATCTAACATCGCACGGACCTTCTAAACTGATCATACCTGGTGGGGCTAAGATCGAACAAGCAGAGCTATCTGAAACCAGTTATACTTAGAGTTATTTACTAAACTGGTCATATGCATATGCAGAGCTGGGCCCAAAGGGTTAAGCGCTCAGATCACACGAGCGAAAACTTTTATGTGTGTCTGAATGGATCCTAAAGACCTCTATCTGTATGATTGTCTAAGTGAATCTGTTATCTCACTGTTTGAGTCTGGGTATAGCTTATGATATCCTGATCGAATTTTGTTATCTTTGCTAAAACTGACTTTCAAAACTACTTTATATGCTACAACCTTTTTTTAGGCAACTTTATCAAAATTGAGAATTTTATGAAATCTTAAGCTGAAAATACTTGAATCATTAAAATTAAAGGTAGACATGTACAAAACCATTTCAAATAGTTTGGGAAACTTTTGAAAAAAATGTGAACATGGTTACAAAAATCATGATGAACACTTTTCTCTAATATTGTAAAAATATCTCTCTTGAATCAACTATAAAGCCTCTGAACATACTAAATACTTCCAAACATAAAATCTGAGTTTTCCTTTCTAAATGCAATATCTTTGTCTAAAAATATTTTAAAAAATAACTTTGCATATTCTAATGACCTGAAGTAACCATAACAAATAGTTTTATATATATCTTCTAGAATATTATTAAGAAACTTAAGAAACTACTTTGAATACTTCTGTATTTGCTAAAATATCGTAGTAACTATTTAAAAAAAATGCTAAATAAACATCTTTAGATAAACAATTAAAAATGCTTCTTGGCTTATCTAGAAAACAAATTTGCTAATCTTTTTAAAACTTGTTAACATGTATAAAAATTGCATTTAAAATACACTTATAAAAAAATGATTTTTTCCACTCACAAATTTGATAGCACAACTGGATTGGCTTGAAGTAGATTTAAGATCAACGCTCCATCTAGCTTAACATATATACTAAAATCTTCTTTGTCCTAACATTGGAAAATAACTCATCATGTCATGCATTCCATTCATTATCAATGTGAATACTTATGGTTCCCTTAGCCAGCTTCATATCTTAGTCTAATCAATGCCTATTAACTTCATTTCAAACTTCCTAAATAAAGCAATGCTGGTTCTCTGATTTTTAATAAATATCTAATCATCTAATGGTATAAGATTTTACACAGGCCTTCTACACATAAATATCTAATGTTATATAAAGTTTCATAGCATTGTAAACTCATTAAGTACCTTAATTAATTTAAGATCTCAGATAAAACATTGTGTCAAGTCATTTTTAGAAATGACCTCTTTCTACTCAAAATTATATAACAATACATAAATAATTCATAAAATCACAAAACTTTCCACATTTAAACTAGACATCAATACAAACAAATTTACCAAATTTCACAATTTTATAAGATTTGTAGCTACCTCAATCAATTTACCCAAAACTGATCTTCTATAGAAAAATTGAAATTCCAACATTAAACAATAAACTTTGAAAAATTCATATAAAATTGCATACTCAATATTTTTCAGTGAGACCAATTTTAATACAACCCTTGAGATGTCTATTTTAACATATATAAACTTGAGGATCAAATTCAAAGCCAATCAATTATAGAATTTCAGAAATATCTATTGTTTACAGCAAATCTAGATTTTGATCACCACTTCTTAAATATTAACATTTTAATGAATAAAGCAATAAACACCAAAGAACAGTGAAATAACTTGAATGGGACTTCTAATTTCATCTTTTATCTTTCTTCTCTCTCTAGCTTCTCTCTCTAAAGCTTCCTACACTTGCCAACATTCCCTTTCCCTGAGACTTTCTTTAATGTAACAAGTAATAACTACTCTATATGTAGCGTAGGAATTATAGAACTCACCTAATTATCACCTAATTAGTCTCCTCACTCTTTTCTCTCTTCATTCTCATCACTTTGTCTTCTCTTCTCTAGAATTTTCTCTCTTTTTGTTTTCATTTGTTCTTCCTTTTGTGTAATGAAAGCAATATATATAAGAATGCTCGCCTGGGTGTGTTTAAAGTGTGGGCTGATTTAATAGAAAAAAATGAGTGGGCTGGGCTAGAATAATTAAAGACATGTGGGCTATTATAGGCCATGTTTTGGTAGTTAAAAGAAATTAATGGCTAAGCCTATAAGGAGGTTTATAGTTGATAGGACTAATTATAGTTGTGAAAGATATGTCTAGTTACTTTCTCTCAGCAGAAAATACTTAGGGGTTGTTTGGTGTAGGATGATGTAACCAAAAGAATAAGTATCTTAAGCCTACCCCTTGTTTGGTGGACTTATTAGACTCTTTTTACACTGGAAAGATATTTTGCAATGAGAATCAAATTACTATCTAGTGAGGTAGTTTCAAATCCTCCACGTTGTTAAGTTTGGGATTCATAGGAATCCTAAACCCATTGCAACTGTGAATTCCCTAACCCATCTACAATCAAAATAACACCAGTATCGTGAAATCTTTAACCCACCCACAATTAAAATCTACCCATTCAGCTTAGCACATAGCACTCCGTTGAAGCCATGAAATCCCTAAACCCATCCACAAGAGAAATCGTATCGATTCAGCTCAGCATTCTGTTGTCTCTCCTTATTTTCCTCAGAGGTCATAACTATATTCTCTACTCAAAACTCAAACTTCGGTTTCACATCCATAATCATTCTCTTAGGTGAATTCTTCAAACCTTTTTGTTTACATTCAATTCACTTTCTTGCCATTTTTTATTTTCACGTTGATATGTTGAACATATTGTGGGTGTCAATTGAATTCAAGTGTTATTGCTCTTGTTTTGGTTTAAGTCTTCTTAATATTATTTGGATTTTGTTTACATAATTGGGTATTGGGGGTGTGGATTGAATTCATATGTTATCTGGGTTTTAAGTCTATTTGGGTTTCATTCTATTTTGCCTTTTTTACTTTTTTTTTTAAAGAAATTTGAACTTTTTCGGGTAAATATTGCATAATCTTATTCTATTATCCTCCAATTATCATACTAAAATTACAATCATATAAAAGTAACTTTTTGATCTCTAATGCAGACATTTGGTTCAGACATGATTGATTGATTGAATTTTTCTGTATTTTTTAGTGCATGGAACTTGAGCTACCATAAAGCTGTGCAGCCAGATGTGGATGCATATGGGCCTTGTACTTGGCGTATTGTGAATTCTCTGTTGAACAATTATTTTGATCAATGTCATCTGGATGGGGTTGATATGTATAATTTTTAAAATAGAGTAATAGTTCAATTTATCCAGATTATTAATTATTAATGAAGCTGGTTTATATATTATTAATTAAAGCTAGTTTATATATAATTTCATTTATGATTTACAAAATACTAGAGAATTTATATACAATTTATAACAATATTTTTATGGCTATATTTATAATAAATTTAAAAATCTTTAAAATTATTATCTTAATATATTTTTAATGTTTTCTTTATTGCATACAAGAACATGAAAAAAAAATATTTTTGAAACATTAAAAAAAAATTTCATTATATAGTATTACTCACATATTGAGCAAAATTAGCAAATTCCTGTATATAAACAAACACAGTAATCTAATTCCTACAGGAATCAAGAAAACATAATAATGTTTCTTTCCCAATGATCAGATTCTTATATTTCAGTTTTCTATGAATGTGAACCTCACTCCCATGAATCTAAACCCACATACCAAATGACCCCTTATATAGGACATGTATATTGCTGAGGATGTTTACCCAAGTGTTGAAAGTGGTTAATTTTTCAAATTTTTCTCAATTTTTTCAACCGCTCATGATTGCATGTCATTATTTCGTTGGATAGACTTGGTGAGTTGTCTTTTTTTTTTTTCAATTTTTCATTCCACCCATAATCATGTGTCATCATCTCATTGGATAGGCTTCCAAATCACAATGCTAAGGTGGTAGCCTGTCCTACATAAGTCTTATATATTTACTTAACACTTAACAAGAAAGACTTAAATGGGATAGACCCACCAAATCATCTTGCTTATTTGGTAAGTCCATCCAATTATGAAATAAATAATGTGTATGAGTGATTAAAAAAAATTAAGAAAGGGAAACCAATTGAGCAATGTCATCTAATGAAATGATGATAAGCGATCATGAGAGGACGAAAGAATTGAAAAAAATTGAAAAATTAATCACCTCTAACAAATGGCCTAATATTAGTGGTTTGCCATACCATTTCAATATTGTGAGGTGATATGCCTGTCCAAATGTAAGGAATGGGTAAGGAAGAGCCATAATAAAACAAATAGCTTGCTCGTTCTTTTAATGGTGAAATCAATTCTAGAAAAAAAAACTGTACAATTTGTAGATGCTTTGAGCAGTGTAAATACTATCTAAATTATGTGAAGACAAAGTAGAAAAATCCCCAAGAACTGTTGAAATAAATCACTGTTGTCCTACGGGGTCTTTTTCAATTTTATGTTTTAGGATGCGGGCTAATCACACAGACCTGCCTTGGCTTTTGGCTAAAATTTCGTGTATATCAAAATTCATCATAGACACCCTTTCTATTAGTTTTACTGTTAGATGACATTACTTTTCCATCCAATTTTACTGTAATTATCAAAATACCCTTAATTTAAGCTTATAAATGAGTAAAAATGTTTGACTAGACTTGAATCCTTACCCTTGCCATAGAGGTACCCTTCTAAATTACCAACATGCCAACTATCAACTTCAAGATTTTATTTACAAAACATATTTATTTATACATAATGTCATATTAAAACAAAAGAGGCACACCAAAGCCATCCACGGTCCGCTCTCTTTTCTCTGTCCCATACCTTTCTCTTTACATAAAATCTATTGCCTAGAACACCAACTCATTCAAAAAAACACAAAAAATTCAAACTAAATAGAAAAAAAATCAAACATTACTAAAAATACATAAAAGATCAGAGAAAAATCATTAATCCAGAATAAAGATATGTAATTAAAAAAAAAAGCAGAAGAAGAAGAAGAAGAAGGAGAAAAGAATAGGGACTAGACCATGCAGAATGGAGAACGAATTATTCTATACCAGAAACAAATAAAAATGAAATCATTAAAGAAAAGCATAATATACTATAAAAGAAAACAAAAGTAAATATTTTAGACAAAATAAAATAGACAAAAAAAAAACGTAGTGCAATAATGGGGGCTGCAGGAGGAGAGGAGGACAAAAGCATCTTGCCTAGGCTGTTATGATTCAGATTTAGTTTAAATATCTTTAAATATATTTTTTGTTCATTCACTCTCAACTATTATCGTTGGCTTGTTAGTAGAGTGTGGAGTGTTTTGAAGTTTTGGTCTCAAGTTCAAATCCTAGCTCTCACAAATTTTAATTTAGTTTAATTTATATTGTGTTAAATGATCATTTACTTTATATTGTGTTAAATGATCGTTATACCATTAACATTCAACTTATTTACAAGTATTTAACGTTAAAATTAATAGAAAGGGTGTCAATGATGAATTTCCTTAATGTCAGGAGGAGGCGGTAATACAAAATAGTAAACAGTGAATATACACGAAATTAAGCCAAAAGCTAGGGGGGGTCTGTGTGATTAGCCCTTTAGGATAGTAATGTATACAACCAAAGATTGTAATTTATAAGATGCTGATCAACATGACCCATTAGCCACTTTAAGAGAATAAACTATACAAGCATAGAAATAACATTTTAAAGTATTGAACACGCATATATGTTTACTAATTTGACATTGTCTTAATGGCAAAATAGGGCATTTTATAAAATGTCTTTGCCTGGTGACTACTTTGAGCGTGGAACAAATTAGGCAGTTGTAAATGCATAACGATAATACGGCTTAGTTGTAGAAGGAATAATACACCACCGACTATAAAATCCATGACTTGCACATTGTGTATCTGAAAAGGGACCTTGGGACAAAACAACATGTTGGTGTCAAAGTTTACTACATATGCATGTGCCATGCACATGATGAGTTTTGATCAACTTGTGATAAAACAAGAATTTTATTTTTATTCCTATTTTAATGTTTCTAGAATTATATTTTAGGAAGTATTTGATTTGGAATAAATATCTCTTTAAATTAGGATATAATATCTTGTATCCTAATTAGAATAGGAGAATATTTATTTGTCCTAATTCCTTTTGGAATTTGTTTATAGCACTTCCTATTTTATTTCTCCTAATCCTAATATGATTTTAATTAGAATTTTTACAGGATTTCCTAGGGGATTCGGTCAGACCTCTCACTATATATTTACAAGGCAATTCAGACGGCTGATAATGTGAAGATTAAGAGATTTGCGGGTTAGCTGAATTAAGTGTGTTTTGTGAGGGAGTCTATGTTTTGACATTCCAACAATCAAGAAAGCTTCAACGCAAAAGGAATGTCTTCTTTGATTTGATTCTTTGAGTCTTTTAATTCATGTATGGGTGGTAGAAATCGTACATAAGTTGTTGTGTCAGTCTGTGTGAGTTAGTAGACACTTGGAATAACTTGCGGGTTGAGTGTTTATGTAATTTTGCGTCAGATGTCGGGTGTTATGTCTAACTTAACAGTGTTTTGTTAAGTTATCTGCGACAGAGAGTGGGCAGTGTCACTAGTGTTTACAATCTTTGCGAAGATTTTATTTGTCAAAGATTAGGTCTGTGTGTAAGAGTGTCAGCACTGTAAAAAGTCCTAAAGATTGTACAAACAAGAACATAGTGAATTGCAGCTCTAAAGCTGTTCGTGGATGTAGGTTTTATAACCGAACCATGTAAAAATCCTCTTGTGTCGATTTACATTACAGTTGACTGTTATATCTTTTATAACTGCATACCTCCGGAACTCTCACAACACAGAAATTGGTTAAAGCAAAGATACCTAGAAGGTCAAATGATTAGACAAAAGAAAATCTATAATTTGCATTAGATATCAAAGTAAATAGTTGAGAAACCATTTGCTTTTACACTACATACCTAGAATATTCTACTAAAAACTTGCATATATACAAAACACAATCCTTGACCACCATTAAACAACGAAAAAATTCTAAAGCCGGGTAACCATGAAACGTGCATGGAATTCATATCTTTAATTTAAATACATAACATATACAAAAACATAATTTATAAGGAAATTCTAAACAAGCTTTGATGTCTTTCGGTTCTTCAGTATGAAACAAAAAGAAAAATGGTAAGGCCAAATGATCATTTTCAGGAGAGACTACGAATTGTTATAAGTAACTAATCTAAGAAACCATTATAAATTCCATATCAGTATCACAATATGTCCTAGTAAGTTGTTATAATTTCTAAAGCTAATTTACAATGATTTTGTCCTTGTAAACATGATATATACATAAACATGAAAGTTTGAGATAAAAATTTAAACAAGCTTTACCCTTCTTTGCTTCTTCAGTTTGTTTGGCTTCTAGCTTAGCTCTATTGGAACCTAGACTTAAATATGATCAAATCAAGGTAGCGAAAATAGCTCTGAGACTAGGATCTAGCAATTACAGGCTTCAAAAACCTTTTGTGCTTTCTCACCACTTTGGTTCCAAGGCATGACAGAAAGATGCTTGAATTAGATGTGTGGGTATTAATCTTCACCGGACTAAGCTTGAAATCAAAGGAAAAAAGGTCAAGAGGCATTAGAACAACTTAAACGTCACCCTTGAGAGGCCTAAATGGTGTTTCTGCAAACCATAGGGCAAATGCTTAGGATTGGCACAAATTTTAGGGTTAGCAGGTGGCTAGACCTTTTTGGTCTTCCAGGGCGCTTTAGGGTTCTTGAAACTCTATAATAGGTTTATATAGTCCATTATGTCCTTGTCCAATTGGAATTTCTAAGTCCTAGTTCAATTAGGCCTCTAATCTTATAGAATTTGGACACCTTATGAGAGTCTAACTCTTATAGTGTGCTTTTAAATCAAACTATTTATTTTAGCCCAATTTATTTAATTAATCTCTTATTAATTAAATCAAAGATCCAATTGGATTATTTAATTATTTAATTTAAAATCTGGGCTTTACTATCCAATAAGCCTAGTTAGATTAAACAAATTAATTTCTAATAGTCTAACTCAATTCAAGTACCTTTTTAATCATCTACGAAAAGAACCTTGATGGACATATTTAATTACCAGTTCTAATAAGTTTGACACGGTATCCTATTATCTCATAAAAGTAATGGGCCTCACTTATTAACTTTAGTTTATTTTATTATAGAGCCAAAGTTGCACTCTTGAATTATAAGTAATAGGCCCCACTTAAATTATGTTTTTAAAGCTTTATCCATTGAGCAACTAGTTTATGTAATTACCCTTCATGGAATACCAATAATTAGAGTTAGGTATAATTTATCAATTTATCATTTTACCCTTCCAATTACATCTTGAGCCCTTAATACAATTTTTGCACCATTTAAGTAATTTAAGATTTATTCCAATAAATCTCAATTTAATAAACAACTTTTCATTAAATATTTGGCCAAGATTCAATCACTTAAAACCTTGTAAAACCACCAAGGTGGTATTCTACAATCATGTAGGAGTCATGAATTCCATATCTATGGTCTAGTATCTGCTAGCATACAGATCTTACAATCCCTACTAGCCAAGGTACTGATCTTTTATTTTACATCTTACTTTTTATTCTAGTCAAAGATCACAGCCTGCATACTAGAGGTACACTACCTACTCAAGATTAAGGTAGGAATGCCCTTAGTGCTCGGTTGTGGTAATTTACATTTAGTAACAGTATTTCCACCAAAATGTTATTATTCCATGTGGTCTATGTGCAATGCATTTATAATACACAAGTGTTTTATCCTGAATTCTCTAGTTCAAATAGTTAGACTCACCATTTCCATATTAAAGACAAAACACACACCAACCTTGTCCAGATAAAATGCCCAACTTTTGTTTATAGGTTGTGAACTATTTTGAGTTATGATAAAATTCTGTGTCTCATATATATATCTTATATATATAGAATTTTATCAATAAACAAGCTATGGGTCCTTTAGTCATCGATACAATCATATTTGGGTGTAAATAAATAATAACAACTTTATTTATTAATAATGTTTTACATATTACAAAAAATATCCATCACTCTTAAGGCACATATCTAACAAGCTTCTTTAACTAACACCACAAAGAATATGCACCTTTATGATATCTTGCTTTCTCTGTATCCCTCCCACAAATTCACAGATGCAACAACCATCTTTTTTCACATGGTTCCACCAACAGACATGTCTTCACCCTCTAATCATTATTCGACCATCGTTCTAACAAAGAACTTCTCCAGGCCATTTCCCCCCTAGCTTATCATGAAAGGCAACTTTCTTAGGTAATTCAAGTCGAAATTCTTTCTTGACGTATTATGGAAGAAATTAAAACATGAACAAAGAATTATATCAGAAACAACAACATAGAGACATAAGAAAAATATCATTCATGTAAGACCCTAATAAATTCAAGCCAACCAAAGAAAATAAGTCATGACCAATTAAGGTCCAGGCATTTAGAAACATCTGCTTATCTTTACATATTTGTGCTCATCTCTACATGAGGAAAAGAATTCCAGATGTGGATTGAGACAACACCTATTTATACAGATAAGGATAACACCTGTTTAGCTCAAAAATTAACAAGGAGACCCCAATAACTGAAAGCTGTTGGAATTAGAAAAAAAATGCTACATGACACAGATTCGAGTCTTAAAAGACTATAATAGCCTTAAAAGAAAGTTGACCTAAAGCATAAATAAGTTGTATTTTACAATTTTATAAGAAGCCAATGTTTACTTCTCAAATTGTACCATCATCATCACATCCTTTCTTTAAAAAATAAGCCAGTGCCTACCTTCCAACAACCATGATTTGTTGTCAAGCCAGAATTTAAAACTTTTTTTTTTCAAGAATTACTATATGTGCCCTTATTCCAAGTTCATGTATTCACTCACCACCCTTCTTCCAAATCTACATACAACATAAAAGGCAAAAACCATATAAGGCAAAAATAATATCCTCAGCTAGCTCATTTAATAATTCAACACAATCCACCAACTAGGGGTGTGCAAAAATATCCGAATCGATCGGGTTTGATCGGGTTAGTCAGGTCGCTATCAGATTTTTTCATGCAATAACCTGAAATCGGGTGTACTTCTTCGAGTTTTACTATTATCATGTTGTATTCGGGTTTAACTAATCTAACCTGACAAAAACTCGACCCGAACATAATTTCTTTACAAAATCAAAATTTGACACATGTCAATATATTATTGGATAAATGCATTATCTTATCATGGATGTTTCCACACTGGATTACTCATATAAATTCTACCTTTTGGAAACCCTTAATCAAACCTAATTGAAAAAATCCCTAATTCCCTTTTCAACTCCATCTCTCCAATTACCAAGCTTCCTACTCCTCTTCCAAATCCACCGTGTCATGTTGTAGCTCCCTTTGACGATCAACAGCCAATGCCTTTGCCTCGGATCTGATATCCTTAGGCATCTTTCAGTCCTCTGTCACAGTGACATTCAATCGTTTCGGCCGTCTCTAACTCCATCGTAGTGTCACGGTCACTGCTACATGGTCGCACTCACAGCCGCATGCATTCTCCTCTCATGGTCATCTCCACTATCGGTCCGCCACTGGTCATCATCTTTGTTGCTCACGATAAGTGTGATGTTTTTCTAGACATGAACTTGTTCTTCTAATAAACACATCTATCTCTCTCTCTCTTAACTGAACTCATTTCTCTCGTCTACTTTTAACTCGATGATTCTATAATTTCATTTGATACTTAGATCCATTACTCACTTGTTTTTGTGGATCTTAATGCTTGTTCGTTTCACTAAATAAACCTTTTTTAGTTTCCAGTTTAGCTATGATTGACTTATTGAGCTTATTCATTTTCTAAAGATGTAATTTTTTTGTTTGGTTAACAGAAGAGAATCTTTGAGGGGTTTCAAGTGTATCAATTGTGAAGTATGTTGAATCTTAGTTGGTGCTTTGGATTTTCACCATTAGCTCAATTTTTGCGCTTTAAAACTTAAGTTTAATATTCTTATAAGCTTATAGATGTTTCATTTTTTATATTTCATGTATTGAGTGTCCAAGCTTGAATTTGGAAGATATAAGTTATAGTTATTTCTGCCTGTCAAAATGCGAATTGATAGCTAATTTTGTTGTGGGCATTTTCTAAAATTCTTACCTTTTTGTTATTTGAACAAAGTTAAATGACCCTCTCGTGCTCCACTTAATATGTATTGTTCAAGCCATAGCCTTTTTTTTTTGGTCGTTTAGGTGGTTGTGGTTATTGTTCTTCATCTTGAACAATCTTTTAACTAGTCTAAGCAATAACTTAACCAATCTTTTCTTACTTAATTTGTATAAACTGAAATGTACTTTGCATGAATTGAAATTGTATAAACTAAAATGTGCTTTGTATTAATTGAAATTGTATAAAAGCATGAAAAGGACTTTGTATGATTTGAATTTGTATAAACAAAAATTTTTAAAACTGATTAACATTTAATACTGAATTTGTATAAACTGAAATTTTTAAAACTGAATTTGCATAAACTAAAATTTAAATTGAAATGTACTTTGTATGAACTGAAATTGTATAAACTGCAATATGCTTTTTATGAATTGAAATTGTATAAAGACATGAAACGTACTTTGTATGACTTGAATTTGTATAAACTAAAATTTTTAAAACTGAATCTGTATAAAGTAAAATTTTTAAAATTGAATTTGTATAAACTGATTTAAATTGAAATGTACTTTGTATGAATTGAAATTGTATAAACTAAAATTTATAAACTGAAATGTGCTTTGTATGAATTGAAATTTTACAAAAGCATGAAACCATACTTTAAATGATTTGAATTTGTATAAACTAAAAATTTTAAAACTGATTAGTATTTATTCTCTTTTACGTGTTGGTTACTTAGAGATATTAATTATTCATCTAAATTGAAATGTATTCAATTTATACAAAATTTATGAACTAAAATGTACTTTGTATGAATTGAAATTGTTTATAAACTAAATTGGGTTATTATTTTTTGTAGGTATTATGACTATTGAATCTACTACTCACATTCCCACTGTAGACAACCCTAAAGAAGCGTGTAGTGAAGCTACAACTCAAATAAATAAGAGAAAAAAACCTCAAGTATCCGATGTGTGGGATTATTTTAAAAAAAACTAGAGAAGGTAAATGTATTTGTACCTTTTATGGGAAGACCTTCCTTTGTGACAATAAGAAGCACAGGACTAAAACATTGTGAAATCATTTAAAGAGATGTCCCAAATACATTTTTGAGTAAGCAACAATCAATGAAGGGTAAGAAACAAACTGTTCTTTCTCTTAGTCCAAAAAAATTAGAAAGTGGGACAACTAGTAGCCTTATAGGTATAGGATTTGATAAGGAGGCTATTAGGAGGGCAGTTGTGGAGATGATAATTATAGATGAGTTACCCTTTAAGTTTGTAGAGAGTAAAGGGTTTTGGCGTCTCATGCATGTTGCATGTCCTAAGTTTGAATGCCCATCAAGAAAAACAGTAGCAAGATATATTTTTTCTATGTTTTTTAGTGAGAAGGAAAATTTGAAAAAGTATTTCAAGTCAAGTAAGGTTAGGGTGTCGCTCACTATAGATATTTAGACTTTAATACAAAATTTGAATTATATAGTGATTACAGCACATTTCATTGATGACAACTAGAATTTGCACAAAAGGATTTTGAGCTTCTTGCATAGTGCGAATCATAAAGGGGACAACATTGGAAAACAAATCAAGGCATGCTTGCATGATTGGGGATTAGAGGATGTATTCACAAACACAGTGGATAATGCTAGTGCAAATGAAGTGGCACTCAATTATGTAAAGAAAATGTTGCAGGGTTGGAAAGCTGATGGGCTTATTCTTGATGTAGATTACATGCACGTGTATTGTCTTACCTAGATGGTAAATTTGATTATTGGTAAGGGTCTAAAAGATCTTGATAACTCCATTGCTAGTATTCGTAATGTTGTTCGTTATATGAGATCGTCTCTTGCAAGCTTATAAAGATTTATGACTTGTGTTGAGCTTGAAAAGATTCAATACAAGGCGAATTTAGTAATGGATGTCTCCACTAGATGGAATACGAATTATTTGATGTTGGAGAGTGCTTTACACTTTCAAAAAGCACTCGATCGTTTGAAGGAAGAGGATGGGCATTATAAAATTTACTTTGCAGAGGACAAGAAGTTGTGGCCACCTACATCAAATGATTGGGATCAAGCTACTTTGTTTGTTTGTTTCTTGAAGAAATTTTATAAAGTAACTCTTCAGTTTAGTGCCTCCTTGACTGTGACATCACATCTTACATTTATGGGATATGGAGAATTCAAGGTTAGTTAATGGAGTTACAAAACCAGAGGACTAGTATTTTTTGTGACATGGCAAGAAACATAAAGAAGAAATTTGAAAAGTATTTTGGTTCTTTTGATAGATTTAACAAAGTGTTGCTCATTGCAGTTGTACTTGATCCAAGATTCAAATTGAGGTACTTTGCTTTTACTTGGAAGAGTTATTGGGGTGCTTCTGAGTCAGAGGAAATGATAGGAGAGCTTAAGACATTGTTGTTGAGGCTATATGAAAATTACAAGTTTTTTGAAAATGACTCTTCTAAAGAGGTGTTGCTTGAAGCCTCAAATCCAACCCTTAATCGTATCTCCACCACATCAATGATTAGTGAAGTTGAAATCGTTACATTAGGGTCTTGGGTTGATCCAGTTGACAAATTTATGGATAATCTAATCCAAACGAGGACATCAAATGAATTAGAGACTTATTTAGGAAATATGAATTTGCAAGGAAAGAAGGACAATTTTGACATTTTGGGTTGGTGGAAACAAAACGAAGGTAGCTTTCCAGTGTTATCACGTATCACAAAGGATGTTCTTGCTATTCCTGTCTCTATTGTGGCTTCTGAGTCAACATTTAGTACTAGAGGGCTTATCCTTGACCAATTTAGGAGTTCATTAACTCCTAAAATGGTTTAATCCTCAATATGCTCTCAGAATTGGATCATTTGTATTTTAATTGATGAAATATTCCCTACTTTAGAGATAATAGAAGATGCCACTAGGATTCTATGGGGTTTTGTACATCGATTGAATAAGTTAATCATGGATTTTGGTTATTAATTTAAAATTTTATTAAAGTTTTATACTATATTGTATATTTTAAATGTTACACTAACTTATTTTGTTTTGTGATTCTCATTGATATAGATGTTTTAAAATGAACCATAACAGCAGTTGAGCGTTTGGACCTTGATTGATGGGTGGAAATTTCATAGGTAATGATCGATTTCGATACCTTTCTATTTTTTAGTTTTATATAGATAAGACTTAAGTCTACTTATTGTCTTATTGAGTTTTTTGTAGATTTAAGTTTTATATGTATTGTTAAAAGTTGGTGGCATGTAGTATTGATACCGTTTTCAAATTTGTTTATTTGAAGTTGGTGGAAGAGATGGCTCGTCAATCTCAAGGTTGAGGAATTGTAACTCCATCTTTTGTTCTTGTTGTGGATGATTATAGTTTGGTTTTAGTGTTTTGTTTTCTTATTTTCAATTTGTTGGAGACTATGTTAGAATCTTATGCTTTCTTGGAAAGTTGGGTTTTGTAACTTGGATATTATAATTATGTGTTGGATTTAGGACTTTATAATTTGGAGACTTGGACTCCATAATTATGTGTTGTATTTAGGACTTTATATTTTGAAGTAGTGGAGACTTGGTGGACAAGAATTATGTGTTTTGTTTTGGATAGTATATTTTTTGAATCTTCGAGTCCATAATTATCTTTCATTGTTTTGTAGTTAAATGCTTTAGGATTATGACATTTGATTTTCAACAGCTTTCAAATGAATTGAAATTGAAAGTTCAGCCTTTTGCTGATTTCAAGACTTTTCATGTTTTGTGCAAACTTTTTATGGTGATGATTGTATTTCATAGTTGGATTGGATAGGTAAAAAACTAATTAGGTGATGAAATAATTTAATTTCTTAAGGCCTAAAACACTTTAAGGGATTAAATTTATGAAAATAGGCCTAATTTAGTACATAAAATCGTCTTTTAACCATTTATAGGCCTAATGTAAACACTGATTTATATTGAAAGAAAACAGTGAAAATGGGCTAAGTACAACTTGACCCGACTTAAGGTGGCAGGTTGGTCATCGTGTTTGCTTTTCTAAAAACCCAATTGTAGGTACAAAAACATGAACTCGATACATCATTGGGCTGCGTCGAGTGGGGCAAGACCCGACCCGACCTATGTGCACCCCTACCAACTATCTTTGTTTAACAAATTGCATTGCATACACCAAAAGGTAAAGAACGAAGACATACATTGCCCAATAACTCACTCACAGGTAGGGGTGCGCACTTTTACCTGACCTGATTGTACTTGATGCAGGTATGATTGGGTATGGGGTAAAAAATACCCAAAATCGATTCTAAAATAAGTGTACCGATAATACCCAACCCGATATCGAATTATTGCCATGAAACCTGAATTGTACTCGACCTGATTAATTTTATTAAAATATTAATTAAAATGACATATGTCACTTTGTCATTAGTTAAATATGTGATACTATCGTAGGCTTAACCACATAGGATCACTAGATATAAATTCTTACTTTTATCTCTTTAACCCTAACCTCATTTTGAAACACTCCACCCTCTCTCTAACCCTCCCTTCCACTCACTCTTTTACTCCAATTCAAATCTGTTCCCTCCAAAACTCGTTCTTCATGATTTTGAATCGTCCACTCATTCCTCCACTCCAAACTATTCTTCAAATCTCTTCTTTCCAAACTTATTCTTCATGATTTAGGGTTGGCCTCTCATCCTTCCACTCTTAAACTCGTTTCAAATCTCTTCTCTCCAAACCTATCATTCATCATTTTAAATCGGCGACTGACAAAGAGGTTGGAAGTTATGTTTAAGATTTGTGGGTTGTCTACTTCCACCATTTTTTTTTCTCTTTTTGTAACTATGTATGATTGTTAAATGTTAAGATTTTTGTAAAGGATATTTTTTATTATATAACTATGTATAATTCATGTTCAGTAGGATTTTTTTTTAATATATAATTGAATTTTCTTTCTTGTATACAATGGAATGCGAGGAATAAATTATAATATTTATGAAGTCCAAGGAAAAAGTTTAAAAATCAAATAAAAATGATTCATTAGTTGATAGTGATAAGTGGGAATTGATAAATTTACAGAAAAAATAAATATCGGACAAACCCGAATAGGCCTAGGTATGGTCGGGTAGTATCGGGTTCTTCTATGAGAAAACCTGATTTCTAGTCTAGTTTAGCAAACATGATGAGTGATCAGGTTTTATTAGTTTTACTAAAACTCGACCCGATCAAAAGAGTGCCCACCTTTACTGACAGTTGTCTATGCAAATTTGTTATTAGAATAAACGTTAATTTGTAAAATGGATGGGGCTAATAACATCACTAAGATGATTGTTAGGTTGGTAACTTTCTCTAGACTCCAAGAAGGGCTCAATGTGCCAACATTATTCCTTTCGTACAATATATATATCTCCACTGATGTGGAGGGGAAGAAAATATATATCCATAATTTAACCTTATACAGCTACTTCAAATTATTTGCGACTGAACTAAAGTCTCTCAACATAAACCTCTAAAAATTCATCACTACTTTAAGATATGAACCTTGGTTAGGTAAAGCTCATCAACATGTGCTTGAAATCTAATTCTAGGTTAGGACCAAAATGATAAGGAGTCAAAAGCAAAGAAAATTGCTGAGTATTGGAGGTAAAATTCAAGCCATGGCAGCATTACAGGTGCTATATGTGAGAAATAAATTTTATGTGTGATGCTGTTAAAAGAGAGAAAAGAGAATAAAATAGATAAGGAATAGATGGTGAATATATTGTTGTATATTATTGATATGTGAAGACTTACATATTTATAGTAGAAGGATCAAAGTAGACTAGAAACTAAAATAATTCACAATCAATACATATTTCCACCCCCTATAATAGAATTATTATAATTTAAAACTTCCATATAAAGTTCTAACACTCATCCTTAATTTGGAGCATAGATATTTTTAATGCCCAACTTAAAAATAAAGATTACAAATAGATAGTTGATGACTCTTTTCACCATAGCATAAACTTCGGAGTCATTTAACTTCACAACAATGATGAAACTTCAAGAGAATTAACAAGAGAACAGGTAAGCCATGTTGCTCAAACTTCTAGATAAAAGACCTAACCAGCAATAGAGTGAAACCATAATTATAAGAGACGATGATTTTTGATAAAAAGAGACATTTTTGACCACTAATCTTGGTGAGACTGTAAAGGTAGCGATAATTTTTATCACTAGCCAGAAGTGATTAGGTTATTTAACAGTAAATAGGTTAGGTTTGGAATAAAAGTGAAATTTAGACAAACAATGAAGATTTGGCCAAATTAGGGCAAAAATTCTTGTGATTAGAGGAACTTTTTATTTTTTCAGAATCACCCTTAGAAAATCAAAGACACCCAAAAGCTTTCAAAAATTTGAAAAGACCCCTAAATGCTTGTAACACAAAATTTCACTGGCTTACGACGACTTGACATTGAGAGGGGAAAAGAGAGCTTTAAAAAAAAAGATATTTAAAAGAACAAATAGCAACTTTATTTTTTAAAATTGATTATTTATAAAAATAACATTAGAGACTTAACAGAAAAAGAAATAGAAACTAATTTTTTCTCTATTATTGAAAATAAAATCAGTTAGAGACTAACAGAAAGAAAAAAAATTCAAAACTTGAAACAGAAAAAAAGATTGACATTTTGTTTTCTTCTTTTTCCATTTCATTTTAGAATATATAAAAATTTTTAAGGGGCACTAACCTGCTCTGATAGCATATTAAAAGAGAGAAAATAAAAGAAATTAAATAAGTAACAGTTGGTGAATATATTATTATATATTATTGATATGTAAAAACTTACATATTTATAATAGAAGGATCAAAATAAACTATCAAATAAAATCATTCATAATCAATACATAATTTCACTACCTATAATTAAATTATTATAATCTAAAATTTTTATATAAAGTTCTAATATATATATCCATAATTTAACTTTATACAGCTACTTCAAATTATTTACGACTCAACTAAAGTCACTCAACATAAACCCCCAAAAATTCATCGGTACTTCTAACGTATAAACCTTGGTCGGATGAAGCTGGCCAGCATGTCCTCGAAATCTAATTCTAGATTATAACCAAAATGAGGTGTCAAAAGCGAAGAAAAGTGTCGAGTACTGGAGGTAAAATTAAAGCCACAGCAGCAATACGGGCTATTTGTGAGAAATAAATTTTATGTGCGCTGCTGAATGTTACGCTTACTTTTATTTGAGGCAAAGGCCAAAGAGAGAGACACTTTGCCCACTCTGTCTATGTGTCCATTCCACCAAATATATATATATATATGTCCAGGAAAAAACAGACACCAGTTGTTGACAAATGACAATAATATATGGCTGAAACGACGTCGCAGGCTAACATTGCACTCGCATAAAATAAAAAGTTTTCCCATGCCATATCCTATTATTTGTATTGTTATTATTACTACTATTTTCCTGTGCAAATGAATGTCAGATACGTTGCAAGTATAACGAACTTCAACCGTTTTTCAAACCAAAAGTCTCTGCAATCATTCACTCAAATAGACACCTTAGCTGATAAAGTAAAGAGATGTTCCACTCTTAAAGAACTAGAATGCGTTTATGCCACCATGGTCAAGACCAATGCAATCCAAGACTGTTTCCTCGTAAACCAATTTATCAGCTCTTGTGCTTCTATGTTTCATCGTTCAGATCTTCCAATCTTAGCCTTTACCCAGATGCAAGCGCCGAACGTTTTTGTGTATAACGCACTTATCAGAGGCTTTGTCCATTGCGGTCACCCACTTCAAGCGCTGGAGTTTTATGTTCATATGTTGAGGGATGAAGTTTGGCCTACAAGTTATACGTTTCCATCCTTGATAAAGGCTTGCTCGTTGTTGTCGGCTTTTTCCGTTGGAGAAGCTGTTCATGGGCACATTTGGAGATATGGGTTTGATTCGCACGTGTTTGTTCAAACTGCTTTGATTGATTTTTACTCGAATTCTAATGGTATTTCTGAATCGAGAAGAGTGTTCGATGAAATGCCTGAAAGAGATGCTTTTGCATGGACTACAATGGTTTCAGCCTATGTCCAGGTTGGGGATTTATGTTTTGCGAGGAGATTGTTTGATGAGATGTCTGAAAGGAACACTGCCACGTGGAATACTATGATTGATGGGTATGCTCGATTAGGAGATGTGGGTGCTGCTGAACTGTTATTCAATCAAATGCCTTCAAAGGATATAATTTCGTGGACTACTATGATCAATTGTTATTCTCAGAACAAGAAATTTAGAGAAGCATTAGAGATGTTTAATGAGATGACAAAGAGTGGAACCAGCCCTGATGGAGTTACTATGGCTACTGTTATATCAGCTTGTGCCCATCTTGGAGCTCTTGATTTGGGGAAAGAGATACATCTTTACGTCATGCAAACCAGATTTGATCTTGATGTTTATATTGGTTCTGCATTAGTTGACATGTATGCTAAGTGTGGAAGCTTAGATATGTCCCTTTTAGTGTTCTTCAAATTGCAAGAGAAAAACCTCTTCTGTTGGAATTCGGTAATTGAAGGTCTTGCAGCCCATGGTTTTGCAAATGAAGCACTGTCAATGTTTGATAGGATGGAGAGGGAACAAATAAAGCCAAATGGGGTTACTTTTATTAGTGTTCTAAGTGCATGCACTCATGGAGGGCTTGTTGAAGAAGGCCGTAGGAGGTTTTTGAGCATGATCAGTAAATATTCCATTACTCCGGTGGTTGAGCACTATGGATGCATGGTTGATCTATTGGGCAAAGCTGGCTTGCTTGAAGAAGCATTAGAACTAATAAGAAGCATGAAAGTCAAACCAAATGCAGTTATCTGGGGTGCCTTGTTGAGTGGGTGCAAGCTTCATGAGAACTTGGAGATTGCTCATCTTGCTGTCAATAAATTGATTGTTTTGGAGCCAAACAATAGTGGATACTACAATCTTTTGCTTAACATGTACGCTGAAGTGGATCGATGGACTGAGGTAATGAAAATTAGGGTGACCATGAAGGAGCTAGGTGTTGAAAAGAGATGTCCTGGTTCAAGTTGGATTGAAATGGATAGCAAACTTTATCAGTTTGCTGCATCTGATAAATCTCACCTAGCCTCTGATGAGATCTACTGGCTGCTGGCTGAATTAGATGGGCAGCTGAAGCTAGCTGACTACATACCTGAACTCTGGTCTATATTATAGCAATTAAATTTTCTAAGAGATGCTTAACATGATTGTGAAGTCCAGTTAATCTTGTGCCACATATGAATTATCAATTTTCTATAAAGGGGCTTCGAAAAAGAAAGCTCAGTGCCAGCAGAACCAAGCTGACTCAATTAGGCAGTCACGCAGAACCTTCGTTGAAAGTTCTGAAAGAAATATTGGCAGTATCATTTTGCCGGTGGGTACTAGTATCAGTGTCGTCTTTCGTTCTTATATTGACTGTAACATTTGCTTTGGATTTCAGTCATTTATTTATATTTTCCACAATTAGTATGCACTGTTTTACTGTACTGTTTACTTTTTGGAACAAATGGACAGATGCCCCGCTCTCGCCGAGAATCTTTGGTATGGTCAAAAACAGAATGAGGCTGGTAGTCGCGCTAAAGGAGATGATGGGGCTCAACTAAATTTATGGCATTCATAGACAACACCAGGATATGACTCCACAAACCAAAAGAAAAAAAAAAATTTACTGAGTATTTCAGCATGTGGCAAGCTGGGGCTGAATTTCACCAACGAGATTGCTCATCCAAAAGGAATGTCCAGTTCAAGGTTTTACCTCCGCGTAACATGTTGATTCTACGTAAGAGAGTTGAAATTGATTTGAGCCAGTTCATTTAATAAAAATTAGGTAGTTGAATCGTATACCACTCTAATCACTACGTTAGCATTCTTTTTCTTCAAACACTTGATATGGAAGCTTGTCGTTATCTTAGAATGAGAAAGTATCTTTCTTATTACTGAATTAAGAGCTTCTGTTTTCCTTAAACAACAAAAGTTGATACCTATGCGCCTGGTATTTATTATTCACAACCACGATTCTGTTTCTGCATGAGTCTCTTCTTTAACTGTCCTTACTACTCATTTAAGTGTTTTAATTTTTATTTCGAAGGATTTTTGTAGCTCAATGCTTCTATCAGATAACAGGCGTATCTTGCTACCGCTCATTGTTGCAGAGGATTGATGTAAACCGGCCCTTTGAGATATCCCATCTGCTCAGAAGTATAAAAATGTGAAAATATTAAATTTGGGTTTGGCTAGTCTCGAAAACAAAAATGTTGGTCATGAGTCTCAGAAATCCTGCAGCAGCAAAAGAGTGCAAGACGTTTAAAGAGAACGACAAGCTAAAACTGTGGCACATGTTTTGAGCTCAGCAGGCCTTCAGGACCTGAAAAGCCTTCGAAATGTGCTAAACCAAAACCAATTTGAGAAAAGAAGGAAGGAGAGAATGATCAGATAGAGCTAATAGAAAGACGCCATCATCACGGCTATCAAACCAATAGGGAACAAATAACATGTCATAATCATCATTTCATTCTCCAACCTCCCCTCCATCACTCTTGAATCTTCCTCCAAAACTAACAAAAGAAAACAAAACAATAAATAAATAAATAATCGCAAAACACAGAGAATGATCAGATAGAGCTAATACAAGGTCGATGCCATCATCACGGCTATCAAACCAATAGGGAAACATTTCATCATCATTTCATTCTACATGCATATTCAATTCAAATACCAAAGCAGAAGAAACTAATAAAGCTGCAATTCTTTTAAGCCATGAAAGGCCACAGCTAGCTTAGCTTAATGCTCACAAAAGCAGAGGAGCGGCGTTCTCACTGCTTGTGGTTGTTTCCTTCGTCCAACCGATGCCCTAATTGCGGCAATTTATAGAATTGTGAAAGTAAGTTTCTCAATAGCCCTTTGTATTTCTTGTAATATCACTTACAACCCTTCAGTCGCTCAAAACTGCACTAGAGCCCATACTTCTATAATAAATATTAAATAAGAGCTTAAATTCATAAATCTTGAGTTGTATCAAATTTCAGACGTCTCAGGCTTTACTTGTAAACAGAAAAATTATTTACTAAAACATTTTTATTAAGAAAAAATAAATTAAAAAATACTAAATTTTTAATTATGTTTGATATAGTTAAGTATATTTATTATCTAATTCTTGGGTTAGACCTCCAACGGGAGGTTACTCCTATTTTTAAGGTTACTGATTAAAATAATTATATGGGGTTTTTTTTTAAGTTTATTATGTTTATGTTTTTAAGTAATGGATAAATTTGTTGATTAAGAAAAATATTAAAAATAGGGTCTGTTTAGGTGATGGGTGGGGGGCAAATAGCACGACCCCATAACCAAAAAAAAAAAAAAAAAAAAAAGATGGAAGGTAACAGCCCACTTATTTCTCAGATGTGGCCCAACAGGCGCTTGGAACATTGAAGTGTGCAACTGCTATTAATAATAGAGTGAATCGAATTAGTAAAGTAATCTGGACAACAACCCAATCCAGTTCCAGTTGAACTGGCTTTGAGCTTCCCCCCGTTCTACTTACACTTCCATTTCCAGTCCCATCAGTTCCAGTTCCGCCACAACATGTACAAGTAATCCTCCACCTGCCACCTGTCAACCAAACAGACAGCTTTTGCTTTCTTGCTCTCATAACCTACAACCTCCATTATAACCCAACTCTTTCCAGACATGAGAAATCAATTCGTCAGACGCTTCCTCCACAACATGCGTAAGCACTTCTTTTTCCTTCCTTTATTAGATTAAGTTAGTTAGTTAGTTATTGTTTTAATGATCATCAAGGGAAATTTTTTTTTTTTTACTATTTTCTTTGTCAGTTAGAGCTATGAATGGTATGTTAAGTGTTAAATAGCAACTCTAATTGCATATGAAACTTCGGATATGTACAATGATTTTTTCAATATCTTCAATAGCGTTTTTCTATGGGATTTTTGGGGTTTATTTATCAATATGAAAAAGACTTGTTTATTTGCGTAGTTGTTTTATTTTTTTGCTGTGTTGCAGATTGTACTAAAAATGTGCTCAATTTATTTGCTTAAATTTTTTTTTTTTTTTTTGCTGTGTTGCAGATTATACTAAAAATGTGCTCAAGACAAAATTGCATAGAAGGTCTGTCTATGGTGTTCTAAATCGGTTTCAGTCACATTGTTCCAAAGGAGATAATCTAGAAGCTGATTTGCTGAAAGAAGCAAATGATGCTCCTCAAGTCTCTCTGAGTGAAGTGGAGAAGATGCAGAAGACTCACTCTGGACTTGACAAATACAGTTCTGGTGATGATGATGTTAGTGATACTAAATGGAAGTTAGAGCTTACTTGGCTCTCCAAGGCTATTGAACCTGCTTTGCAATTGTGTAGGTGGGCTATGCCAGCAGGTCTGTTTATCATCTATTTTGCTAGGATGATTATATAGGGTCCTTTAGTTTGATGGTTAAGAACAAGCATTTTAGGATATCTGATCCCACTAGTTATGCAATTGCTATAAGTTAGGTCCTTTTTTTTTTTCAATTATATAATTAATTCTTTTGTTTTTCTTCTTTAAGAATTGAGGGTAATTTCTGTATTTTCTTTTTTCTACATAATCTTTTGCATTAACACCCTTGTTGGAGCCCGGAGGATTTAGTTTCTTGAAACCCTTACAGCTGTCCAATTTGCCTAGTGTTAATAGAGGCTGATTCAATATTCTGACGTGCAGAAAATAGGACTAGCCACAAATCACCACCTACCAGTAGATCTATTTCAGAGATCATTTCACACATACAACGGAGTAAGATTGGGATTGAGGACTGGAGCTTGAGTGATCTGACAATTGGCCTATATTTGATTTATCTCCGGCAAGCATCTTTAAATCCATTTGAGGATGTTAAGGGTGTCCAAATCACATCGGAATCAATTGTAATCATTGAATAGTATTAGTTGATGAAATATTTGTTCTCTCAGTATAAAATATTCTCTATTTTTTTTTAACAAAAAACATTTTTAACTTCCTTGCCTCTGTTTTCAGTCTATTACAACTCATGATTCTCATTAGTTAATATTTCTTTTATTTAGGTTCAAGATCTAATCTACCATGTCGAGTTAGCAAAAGGCTCTTATAAGAGGGATGTTTCAGTTCTTGCAAGGAATAGCATGCTTCGAGAAAGCAACATTTTGAAATTTGAAAAAAATTCCAGTGTGATGAGGCCTGGATATTATATAGGAATTGATCCTCGCAAGAAACTTGTAATTTTTGGAATCCGTGGAACTCATACTGTGTACGACCTCATTACTGACATTGTTTCTTCAAGCCATGAAGAAATCACATATGAAGGCTATTCAACTCACTTTGGTACAGCTGAAGCTGCTCGCTGGTTTCTTAGACATGAGTTGGAAACTGTAAGGCAGTGCTTAGAGAACCATAAGGTATCATATACTTTATCTGTTTTTGGATGTTTGAAAATAATAGAAAAATAGAAGCTTGTGTTCATTGTTTAAGCAAGCTGGATGCATCTACAGGGATTTAGGTTAAGACTAGTGGGTCATTCTCTTGGTGGTGCTACAGCTTCTTTAATTGCAATAATGCTCCGTAAAAAGTCTTCTAAAGAGCTGGGATTTAGCCCTGACATTGTTTCTGCTGTTGGATATGCAACCCCACCTTGTGTCTCCAGAGAACTTGCTGAAAGTTGCTCGGATTTTGTGACTACAGTTGTAATGCAGGTGGGCATGTGCTGTACATCTTATTATCTATCTGTTAAATCTACAGGAAAGGAAGCAACTCTCTTTTTTTTAAAAAAAAAAAAAATTGTTGGGAACATGTTTTTTGGTGAACCAATTTGATCTTGTTTTACTTGCTGTCACTTTCCATATGTTTTCTCTTGTTTTTCCTTATATGCAGGATGATATAATACCTAGATTGAGTATAACTTCTTTATCAAGGCTGAGGAATGAGATTCTTCAAACTGATTGGTAAGTGCTAAGTTGCCTCTGGGAGAGCTAACACCTCTGACTGAGGACATTTAAAAAAAAAAAAAAAATACATGTAGTGACCTAGCAATGAAGATATTAGAAGTCATTTGCATCATATTTGTTGCATGGATACTGAGGAATGAAGTTTGTTACTCAAGAATACAAGTGCAAAAATATACAAATTGATATCCACTGGTTTTCGGTTGTCAAAAGTTGCTTTTTGAAGAGTTCAATTATTTGAATTACTGAAGGTGCTGTCAAAGCTATTAAGAATGTTGGAGATCTATGAAATGCATTCAGCATATTTCAATATTAAACTTAGACGAAATGAAAATGTGTGTACACCTAACTGCTATTTCAGGCAGGTTTTGAGGTTTCCATATGATAGTGATGGTGAAAGCTACGTATTTGGCTGTATATTCTTTTGTAACTTAGTTTTTATCGCTTATTTTTACTTTGAATTTCTATCTGGATAAATATAGTATTCAATTTTCAATGAATTAAACCCCTGTTTGCCATATTAACTGTTATTATCACTATTATGTTTAGTTTTTCCATGCTTTAAAATGATTGGTGATTTAATGTCTCTTATTCATGAGTTTGAAAATTTATGGTGTGATTGTCACTTACTAATTCCAATTCTTTAGAAATGAACTTGATATCCTAAATATTAACCAATAAGTTTGTTAGGTAAATTAATGTCAATAGTAAAATTTTATTTTCTAGTAACTATCTTCAGAAAAATATAACTTAGGTGACATAAATCCTGATAATATAAAAGTTTTTTAGATTCCAGATTATGACCTATCTTAGCTTGAAAGTGGATTACGACAGAAGATCATTTCAGCATTGACTTTAGTGCCTACGTAAAAAAAAAAAAAAAAACAACTAATCATAGAACAAAATTTCTACTTTCCTATGCTGGTTTTTCACAGAGTAGAGTCTCTGTTAACCATTTCTGAATGGTTGAAGTCATTGTTGGAAAAGTTTTTTATTAAATACGATTAGTTTTCTTACCAGGTTATATGCTTCTCTTTGTTGCTTTTGCTTTAGGCCTGTCATTTTGTTTTACTGTAAAGCAGGTTCGATCCACCAAAGTTGTTCAGTTATATCTGTGCAATTATTCTGGATATCTATCAGATGCTCAAATCTTGCGTGCGTGCTAATAATCATTGGAACATGCCAAGAGATATAGTTATAATAGTAATATGTATCTGCTGTTTCTATTTAGCTATTGTCACCTATCGTGTGTAGGAACCATTTATTACTTGTTGCACATAGGGTTTGTTTCTTTTGTTTTGAGCATAACTTTTATCCTCACATGGATTTTCAATAATGCGAAAATGACGTCTTAAATATCATCCTTGATTTTGGAACAGGTTGAGTGTGGTTGAGAAGGAAGACTGGAAAAATATCATAGGTGTGGTCTCAAATGCGAAACAGGTGGTTTGTTCGGTGCAAGATGTAGCTCAAAAACTTGCAGATTATGCAAAGTTCAGAAGCAAGAATGACTCCTCTGGTAAGCCCACCTATTCCCAACATTGCCAAAATGTGATGTTGCAAAAGGTTAATAAATTGCATCTTTAATTTTAGCTCCCTTGAATTTCCTTCTTCTTTGATGGGTGCCATGGATTTAAAATCCATGTTCTTTGATGAGTTTCTGTTCTTTTGAAGCTGGATGTTGTTTCTGAAGTTAGATTCTGAAATGATCTCAGGGTGGATTTTGTGTGTCATTTTTTAGTATTTGCTGGCATTTTCTCCTTCCATGCTCTTTCCTTTCTTCTATGACAGTTTTTGGCAATATAAGCAGTTGTGTTGAAGAACCTTTTAGAATAAACTGCCAGTTCTGCTTTTAGGAATAATTCTCATTTTATAAGCTGTGTGAAAAAGCTTTTACTCTTTCTGCTAATAGTATTCATGGCAGGGAATGCATCGATAGAACTTTGATCATATTCACGCTTATATATATGAATTATCTGCTGTTTTGCAGGTGTTACCGTCAGGAAGGAATTGTCTGCTTTTCCTGTGATCTCCTCAACCTCAAAATCAACTACAAAGAATAATGCTGTCGTTAGGAAGGAGGGATCTGCATGTACATTGCCTGAGGAGCTATTTGTACCAGGGAGTGTGTACTGTCTAAAGCGAAATTTTGAAACTCATAGCAGCAGCAGTGACAGGGGAGGTACGGAATTTTTTACTCTGTGGAAAAGACATCCTGGTGAGCATTTCCAGAGGATAGTGCTGTCAGGAAATGTAATTTCAGACCACAAATGTGATAACCATTTCTACGCTCTAAGAGATGTACTAAAAGGCTTGCCAGGGTCAAATCATGAAGAGATCTTCAGATAGCCACAAACCAAAGATTTGAAATTTTAATTCAAAATTTTGTAAATTACTAGTAACTGTAACTTTAGAATCTATACTGTGAACATATGAAAATAATTTTGAGATTTTACCCAGAAAATCTCGGAAGCATTATTCGATCTATGCAGGAGCCTGTTGGTGAAATTCTTAACATGCTTGTGGTGTTTAGTTTTCACCCCATAAGCCCCAAATTTCTGTTCGGCTCTATCATGAATGATTTTTCATATCCTTTCAAAAGGGCCCTGTGAATCTATCTGGTAATTGGCTTGGCTGCTGCTGCTGTTCTTGGAAAGAAATTCTTTGTATTCTGTGTATCGAAGCAATCAGAATGGTCATTGTTCATATCAATTATTGGTAAGCATTCTCCAAAGAGCTGCCTCACCCATCAGCCCTTCTTACACTTGTCTTTACGGATATTGGACAGCCGTTTCAGCTGCACAGAATGTTTGAAAAGTCTTCAGAAACCTGCAAACAAACGAGTTTGCGTGCCCTAAAATCAAGTTTGCAAGTAGAATCTTTTTAATATTTTTTAAAAAAAGAAAAATTTTATAAGCATTGCAATAGATGTGTAAATGATGATCAAGCTCCCCCACCATTACCTACCTTAAAAAAGTTATGGCTGAGCATTAATTGGCGGTATTCATTGTCTCACCTAGGCCATCCCTAGGGCTTTGTAGCATCCAAGAAAAAGTAGAAAACAACATTCCACGAGCTTAAGAAAAAGCTTAGTTGGTTAAAAATGTTAGGCCTCTCCATTCCATTTCATCCATATTACTTCCATCAATGTGTTTTGCATACACTTGTGCTATCATATTAAATTATTTATCTTCATAAAGTTTGTGCCAAGTGAATTCAATTCGGCATTGAACTATTGGGGATTCTTTTTCTTCTGTCATGAGAAAATGCGCATTTTAAAATATTCTTACACCGTCTTGTATTTTTTTTCCCAAATATTAATTATGTAAATGTTCATAAATGTTCCCATTTAAGTATTTTGGTTATAGGGCATTTTATGTGAAGCGAAAAAAAAAAAAACAAAACCATGACGATAAAACTTAAAACAGATATCCGATAAGAGTGAAAGACCCGCACAAAAAGCTCCAAATGAATAATTTCTATATAATTTAGGCCGAATATTTCATTCAAAGTTGTCAAATTTGCTTAAAGTTTAAGCCACTTGAATGCATATTGGGCCTTGATCCAACGCAATTTATGATGATTAGTTTAATAAACATGTGTACAGACTACTGTTTTTGTCAAATGTTGCTAACTTATTTTCATTCTTTATAGTAAAAGGATTAATCACATATACTTATTTTTTAAGACTGATAAGGACATAAACCTGATTTTGGTTATGTTTGACTCAACATTATGGTGATACAATATAATTTTCGAATATTGTCAAGCTTGAGCAAACACTACCTAATTTACTAGTAATATTGTTCCAAATATGCACCTTGCAAAGCTTATTGTCATATTAACTCAATTATGACTTATGGAAGTGGCGCTTTGCTGTTGTTATTGCTGTTATTGTCCCTAGAGAATTAAGATTTCTCAAAATCGAGATGCTAGGCAGCTAGTCAAAACAAAGACATGAAAAGTGATGAAAACCTGCACAATCAAGGTTACTTTTAACTTTTTAACTTGAGATTACGTCCCGAATTCTCACAAGTCCAATTTAGTGCTGGATTTCAGGAGCTAGCAAGCAAGACACAACTTTGGCTTCACCTACATGATTAATGGCAGTAATGAATGAGCTAATGAATTAGGTTAAGTGCTCTTTAGCTATCAATATAATATATACTACTTGCTTGCTTGGGCTGGGCTGACCTTAATTAACTAGATTATTAAAGCTGTACCATATGGGATTCCCTGTAACAAGTTGGTAATAGCAATATATATATATAAGAACCAATAACTTAATAACAGCAAAGAAGAAAGGTTTAACTTGTTAAAGTGCTAGCATATTAAAATTTAAAATGTGTATACATAAGTGGAATGGACAATGATATATACAAATACAAATCGACAATAGATGTTGTGATAGACTGCACTTTTCAAAGCATTGCCAACCCATAATTATGAATTATCCCCAAGTATGTCTAATCTTTTTGGTAAGTAAGAAAATAATGTAGAGGTTTTTTTTGGTCGGAGGAAAGTAATGTACTTTTAAAGTGAAGTGCTAAAGGAATGCCAGACAATTTACAAGATGTTTGTATCTTGTTATGCGTTGGTGGGGCTTCCATTTTCTATATCTCAATATATCATTCTACAGTCAAGAAGAGGAGTTTTGGGTTGTGAAGAAAACTTTAAATTGTTTAGGAATATTTAACCTGATCAAGCTAACTTAAATCAACCCTTTATTACGCACATTAAGACGAAAATGTAGGACCATTCTTAGTCAAAATTCTCCAAATTGAGAGTTGATTAATTCACTTGCTTATATATTCCTTCCAAGTTGTATCCACCTGTGATTTGATTTCTTTTCTATAAAATGTTTATGAAACCAGTAATATATAGTCTAATTAGTCATAGAGAGCCCCTCTCCACTAGTTCTTCAGCAAAGACAAAACCATCGATGACTCAATCACTTATATTATCTTCTTGAGATGACAACCAAATTGTCCTTACTATTACTACTTAAAGCTTTGTATGATCAGTCCCAATATTAGGGTTTGGACTTTGAAAACTTGCCCCCTATTCAAAATACAATCAACATTTATAAAAAGTTGGATCTAAATTACATTAAATAATTTAGATGACTAAATATATAGATACCCTCTTGAAAATGAAGCTTTCTGCTTGTGTTTCTCAATCATGAAGCAATGGCATTTTCATATCATTTGTGTTGTCGGGATTGAAGTTGATCTTTGAACATCAATGGGGAGTCGCTAGTAAGTTGCATCAAGATATATAGTATATATTATTTTTATATGTAATCACAGACTTTGATATGGACTTGTCCATGCTTATCAATCATCATGGTCATGGATTGCGGATACATCCAGTTTTCATCATTCTTTAGGGTTTTAATTTATAAAACTCATGTTAATTAATTTTATCATCATCATCTTAGAGATGGATCACATTTATAAGTATAAATTGTTCGATACCTTAAGGAATTGTGTGATTAAACAACGGAGTTTTCTTCTAGATTGAGAGAAATTCAAATTAATATAAAGGATTGCAGATGGGAATGAATTAATAATTAAATTAAGAAATTGAACCCTAGATATCTGGCAATGATCCATACACGTGCAATGGCCCCATATGCAACATTGGTGTCGGCTTGACTGGTCTCCTACCCATCGATGCTTCCATCATTCAATTTCTAACTCCGCCTTTGTCCATCTATACATACGTAATATATCAATTCTTTCAAATTATAATTTTCTCTTCAGTTAAAATTTATCTTTAAGTTGCCTATTTGGTTTAACTCCTCAAAACGCTAGGAAACATGCACGTATGTTTACAAGTAACCATGCATCGATCCTAATCCCTTCGATTATAGGGCTTGAATTAATTCAAGTCTAGATATCTCTAGCTTCCAGTACTCTTATGGTTTTGTTTATGCATGATGTAGCTTAATGAGGAAGATATTAAATAAAATTAGAAAAATGGAGGAGAAGATTAAAGATTTGAACAAAGTCCTCTGAGTTTCTTGGAGACATTTTAAAACTGGAAACTGTGACTCTTATTTTATCGTCTTGTATTATTATGAGATTAATTAAAACAAGGAACAGGTTCATACATAGCTGGTACCGACGTGGACATCGGCTCTCATGGGACCCCCACGTGTAAAATAATAGTGCCACTCGTGCGGCATCTTTTTCTATTGCGCACGTGCACCGCAATCCCGAGGAATATATTATTTTACATTTCATTATATATCCATTTTTTTCTTTAATTTTAAAATTTATTTTACTTTACTTACTTGTTGGTTTTATCTTCTCTTTGTTAATTAATTTTTAATTTATAGTTTTTGTAGCTCCTACATGGGCTAGGGTCAGTTTTCAATAATTTACATCATAGCTGTAAATAATTGAAGTAGATTTAATTGATTTCTTTTGCTCACACAGTGATACAATCAAGTACATTAAATATTCGACTTTATTAAAGGCTAATGAAAGATTAGTTTTAAACTAATAAACAGAATAAGTTAATCATATACCAGTAACGTTAAAACATAATTTGATGAATGATTGATCTTCCATTAACTTTTTACATTGATGAAGCTATTAAGGATTAATATAATGCAAATGCAATCGATCTCCATGAGCATTTGGTTGCAGAGATGCTGCCTTCTTCGCTTACTAGGTGAACATGCCTCGCACTTTGAGCAATAATTATCATTGAAACAACCAAGTGCTTGCGTTATTGTTGTGGGACATGGACTATTAAAAAACAAATTTGTTTGAGAATTTATTTATAATAGTTAAGCAACTAATTAAGTAGCTTCTTAATAATGTGTGCAGAATCTAATTAGGCTATTGATTAATTTGCTGGTTCAGAACTTGATGTATCCAAATTAATAATAATTGCATCAAAAAGGTACTCGATTTTCTCTTCCAGGCTGAGGTTGGAACAATGAGCAGTTAATTATATATATACATATAATTCATGGGCAAAATTAATCAACTAATTATCGATAAGCAAGTGGTAAATGATGAGGTTTGGTCTAGTCATGTGAGCAGTACTTACTGGTGGTGGGCGTTTAGGTGGAGAATGGAGATGGGAAACGACTGATCAGAATACGACACTTCAAAAGTATGTCGCTCAAATATATTGATATCCTGTCCATGTGTGGGTAAGGTTATGGGATGGATACACTTGATCACATATCATTAATTTAACGATAAATTGAGTTGAAAATGTATTCTTGATCATGATTATTAAGATCCACATAATTATATCTTGAGACAATTAAATTAGGTTTTATGATCATGGTTCGTAGATGATCAGGTGATTTGCTGAAAAGCTTATATTAATCAGCTGAAGGAACTGGTCTACTCAGGATTCAATTAAGAAAGAGTGTAGCCCAAATCTAGAGTGGTATGTGGTTATATGGCTTTAGAAAAGTGCATGCTGCGATCGAATTAAGGTAAATATATAAGATGAATTATTCAGGTAGGTCTAGTTTTTAAAAGAATGTAATAAACCGAAAGAGAGTTTCTTGGAACACCAAAAGGCCTGTCAAGACTCGGGAAGGCTATAGCAGCTTCAAATTGTTTAATTGAAAAAAAAAACATTTTGAAAAGACTCGAAGCAAAGTCTAATGCAAAAGAGTTTATAATTATATATAAAATATGGTGTGCTTCAATTCTTTTAAGATTAGTTGAACCCTCCTACATTATTGTCTAAAGGTGAGTGTGAAGTGATTGTTACTTAAATAATCTTTCCCTAAATTAATTAACATGCCTTCTTGTCTGCAAGATCACTCCAGCCTTTTCAAAGGGCTTAAGTGGCCAACAAGTACACATGACCCTAAACCCAATTAATTCAATTTCCACGGTGGGATATAATGGCTGCCAATGAGGTCCACCCCATGCAAGAAACCCTGTTAACACGTCCAACTGTATCCTCCAATCAATAGATTAGCCTTGTCATCACTCACTCATATATATATATATATATATATATATATATATATATATATATATTTCTGTATTTTTTATATAATTAAATCTATCTTATATATGCTCATGAATCACAACCATCCATCGATTGATGTTAATTGCAATTTATTGCCCACTTTTTAACTAGCCAGTTAAAACAAATATATTGACTATGAGAGTTTTGTTCCACTACATGCGCATATGCATATATCCCACTTTTTTTAAGTATAGCTGCCATACACCATCAAATCGTTAATAGTAGTTCAATCCTTTTTTCAAACCAATTGCTGTAATTTATTAAGCATTAGTTGCTTCCACAAATCATTATGAGAATGGAAGATGATAATCTAAAGTTGACAGACTAATTAGCCTAATAAATTAACATCTTTCCGCGTTAATCAGAAGACTATCTGTTTGATCCTTATGGGAATTATTCATGATTTTTTTTTATTTTTGGGGTAAATTTTTTTGGCCATTGGGAGACGTTATAAGTTGGGGTGTCATTATTATGGTTGGGCGTGGGGCCTTAGTGCACATTTGAGCAAGGTCTACATGTTGGAGCCTATGTGTGACAGAAGAAAGTGATTAATGATTATATATTAAGGATTAATTAATCATATTTATACTGTATTGCTCGACAAGCCCTGACTTGTTATACTTAAAACAATTTTGATGAGTAGTACAGAGGAAAAACCCTGTCTCTGTCTTCTATTTGTGCTTCTCTTTGTCAAGGGTGTTCTATTCCAGTGTCACTATCTTTTGTTTCTTTCATTTTTGGAATATGCCCTTCTTTTTAATTTCCTCCTTGTTTTTTGTTCCTTTACACTCTCATCATCTGTACTATCTGTACATTTAAAATATCAATTATTAATATTAGTTAACAATCCCCTTTGCGTATACCTCTTATATTACAATTCATTCTTTCATTGAGGACCTAATTGATTATTAATCGATCAAATAATCAACGGCATTTGATGAACTTTGTACAATATTTATAACATCACTCAAGTCATTATCGAGTTACTTCTCTCAAGCGGTTGAAAAGTCTTGCCTGGGGGCCATTAACTTGCCCTAAAGAGAAATAAATGGGTAAGGGTTCACCTTGTCTCAATTGAATTCGATTAATTAATTAACCTGATTAATTTCTGCATTAATGCGTCAATGTTAAGCATAAATTTCTCAATGTTGGAAAAGAAACTTCTGCATCAGCTATTGGGTGGGTTACCTTGATGTAGGTAGGACTAGGACTTGTTAATTGAACTAATTGACCGTTTGCTATAATTAGAGATCAAATGAGGTGCCTTCATCATCAGCTACCTTAACTAACTGGTCGAGACCTGAACCTCCGCAGCTTTCAGTGATATATTTTAAATTATGAATCTGATACATGTTGGGATTTCATTTCAAAACTGCTCGTGTAAAAAGTGTTCTTCACATGTACCATGTTGGAAGGTTCTGTTAGATCACCTGTCGTGATGGGTTACACAATTTTTAAATCGATTTTTTTCATTCTCTTTTATCCCATCTCAAACATGAATTTCTGTATAAATTAATTAAACAACTATATATATCCACTTATTTTGCATTTCTTCGACAAATTATGATTTATAAAGAAGAATTTCTGCCCATTTAATATAGAACCCAAAGCAGTGATCACCTTCACAGGCTAGCATAATATTCGTTTCTTGTCTAAAGAAAATTTCAAGTCCTCAATTTTTTATATAATGAATGTCAAATATTGTTTTGAGTGGTCAGTGAAAAAGTCTAGAATACATCACATTATCTATCCATAAAATAAAGAAATGCATATCATGTATAAACATTAATTTTCCTTTTCATCTATCTTAATATAATCAATTACTTACATTCACTTAATTTCACTCTTATCCTTTTGCATATGAATAGGATTTGATAAAGTTAGGAAATAATGAATAGGTAATATATTTGATGTACCTTTATCTTTAACTCCCACTATCTATATGAGGAAGATCTCTAGTCAAATTAGACTATATATAGAATGTTAATTTTATCTCAATTACGCTTTCAAACTCATTACAAGGTTCAAATACATGACCTAATGCCAGCTTTATGTTCGCATAGACGACAAGTAATGTGTCTCTCTCGTGCAATGTATGTTTCTTGAAATTTTTTCACTTAATAAGCCTGAACAAGAAGTCAAACTTAAAGAAAGAAACATGATGGCAATTACTACTCTTGTTTGAACCAGAATGAAAATAATCCTCAATCTTGATTACTTGTTAGATAAATCTTATTTCGAGCACAATAAAGTCCTTTTATATAGAGGAACATATATATTGGGTTGGAGAGATAACGAAACATCACATTGGCGATGCCCATATCGATCTAATTACATTTAATTAACCTGTTTTGGATTATAGTTGAAGAACCAACACAACACACGCACATTGAAAATAAAACTTGTTATAAATAATAGATACAATCATCAAGCAAATAGAAATGTGGGTTTGGTTTATGCTAGCTCTTTTGTCGTATAAGGATGTGAAATGGAATCTTATATGAGCGTATAAAAATTTAGGATGAAGGGTTTTGTAGAGAAAAAAATAATGAAATTTGTAGCCCATTAAGGGGACCTAAGGCAATTAAGTATTCATTATTATATGATCCACCTCCCTCTTTCCCTGGTGTTTATAAACTTGGTGATAATGCTCAGCAAACCGCCGAGGGAGAGAGAGAGAGCAAAAACCACCAAGGAAAAAGATATCAAGATGACAGGTTCTGGTTCTCCTTGTGGAGCCTGCAAGTTCTTGAGGAGAAAATGTGTGAGAGGTTGTGTTTTTGCACCTTATTTCTGCCATGAACAAGGTGCTACTCATTTTGCAGCCATCCACAAGGTTTTTGGTGCAAGCAATGTTTCAAAGTTGCTTGCTCACCTTCCTGTCAATGACCGTTGTGAAGCTGCTGTCACAATCTCTTATGAAGCTCAAGCCAGGCTTCAAGATCCCATTTATGGCTGCGTTTCTCATATTTTCGCTCTCCAACAGCAGGTTTAACATATATGCCCTATTAATTGATTTCTTTGAAATTTGTAAATTGATATGCTTGAAACCCTAATTCACCATCTTTAATTTATTAATGCCTTTTTTTTTTGTTTTGTTATCTTGTAGGTAGTCAATCTACAGGCACAGCTTGCTTCTCTGAAGGAACAAGCAGCTCAAAGCTTCCTCAACGGCTCTGCTACTGCAAACCCTAATGAAAAATATTATGGAAAGCTACCTACTCACCAGCAAGATATTCACAGTTGGTTTCACCAAGAAAATTCAAACATGGAGACAGAATTTAATCCGAACGCCCACCATCATGCCTCGGCAAATCCATACAGCGAAAACAGACTCATGAATCCAAACTCTTTCGGGAATAATAATTATGAAAATTCAGTCATTTCTGGAGAAGACGTCTCGTATGCTAGCTTCGGAGAGGCTTCTCATTCCATGTGTACACTTGACATGCAAACAGACAGTAGGCAATGGAGTTTCCAGGACACTGATGACCTTCAATCGGTGGCTTATGGTTATATTCAGAACTCATAAGGAGATGGGCTTCAGCGCATGAGAAGACATACAATTGGTGAAGACCACTTTGTCAATTTTGATTGCTGCTGCATACTTTCAGACATGCACTTTGTTGCCATAAATAAATGCTAGGAACCTAGAAATGTTCATAATTCAGAAACCCTAAAATCCAACCTATTCTTCTTTTCTTTAATCTAGTGTAACCTTGGATATTAATGGTAGAATAATAGTGTAATTTTCGCAAATTAAACTAGAGAAAATCTGGTTTTATTTAAGCTAATTTAATTTATTTTTATGGATCTAGTGAGGACCTAATGTTTTGACCTAATTAACTAATACAGTTACCTATAGTTCGCTAATTTCTATCATACTTTACCTTCAAAAATCTCCTGAGTTTGGGTTGGAAAAAATCATCTCACATGGTCCAACTGAATATTTATTGCGTCATATCTATAGCATATATAAGATATATAAAATTATGTATAACCCTTAACTGATCATATTTAAGTTTAGCTTATCAATCCAAATTATAATCTAAAAACTCCCTTTTTCTGTGAAATAATAATGGGATGTTCTAGTTTCTTTACTTGATTATATCAGGTGCAATTAGATTTTCTTAATTGTCTGCTCTGGATGAAGATTTTGTAGCATGCATGGCTTTACATTTTGTTCCGCAGCTTTGATAATTATTATAATGTCAAGGTCAATGCGTATATGTATGCTTCCCTTCCCCTAGCTAGCTAATGAATGGATATAAATGGTTTGAATATAGATAATGCTCAAGTTTATCTTATCAAGTATACATCATTTAAAGTTGTGTTCCATGGGATGGACCAAAAGGCATGATATGTAGGTACCTCGATCAGCTTCATCAATATTAATATATGATCCCAAGAAGACGCATAGAAAAGCTTCTTTAATAACAATTTGCTTGGTCACACGGGTGAAAACCCAATGTTTGTTCTTCTTCCAAGACTTTGGTGTCTGTTAATTTTTACAGTATTTCTGTTTCCAAGGCATGTTGATTGCGTGTTAAATATATATAAATATCAAAGCTGAAATCACATTATCCAAGAGTAAAAACTCATGTATATATGTAATCAAAGCGATCTCTTCAACCTAACTTCGTATTTTGATGAGTTCATGATGTATATATATATATATATATGATCAGTAATACTACTGGTAATAATTTTTTTTCTAGATAGAGCGGGATTGATTTTTAGCCTTTATTGGGACATTTTCGAATGGGAAAAAGTGGTGTAATTTGTATACAACCTTTGTAAGTAAAGCATTATTGCTTCTTGTAAACTTTTAACTCATAATAGAGTCTTGGTTATTGCAAGATGATTTGAATGAATTTTTACTGTCCTATTGAAATATGGGCATGCGGCTGTTTTAATTTTATTCCACAATTAATACAATATTTCGTTGTTAATGGACTTTGAGGCTGTATGTTGTGGCTTCAGGCACATACATATATAAATGCAACTTCTATTATTAATTTGCTTGCACACCATGAGCATTTCGATTAAGATTTCTTCTTGATCATTTTCAGGTCTCTGTAAGTAGTGAGTTTTGCTCTTCAGGAGTTTCAAATTCAATTGATTATATCAGGCTTGAATTCTTTCCAGTCTTAGAGCTCGTGTGAAGCTAGAAGATTGATAAAATAGTGAGAACCTCTTGATTTGTCCAGTAAAGTGGAAGACTTTACATGAAGAATTTATATATGTACTGTAACTAAAGAGCATATATATTTCATATCTGCATTTATGAAGCACTTGGACAAAAGTTAATAAGATATAGGTCAGTATGCAACATGTATCAAGTAGTGATGGTGTTGTTGGTGGTTTAAATGCTTTTGGACTGAAAATTCTGCATAGCAAATAAGAATACAATTCACCATTTTGTTAGTTTCCTGCGCAGGCATTAAACACCATATAGACAGATAACATATATATTAGATTATGTACCGGACCATACTTTTTTATCTGCAATATATTTTTGTGGTTGGATGACAATTAAGACCCACTATAGTGCTTCAAATTCTTGCTGGATTGCAAGTTCCCATATTGAAGTATAACTTTATGTGGTTTAATCTACCTCTTGCTCATTAAAAATTTCCAATTTTGATCATTGCTTGGTTTTTGATTGCCTCTATTATTAACGGATGGTTACCTGACACCCCTTATCATTTATCCTTTTAATATTATAAGCATGATTTCATTCTCCTATACCTGTGTGCGAAACCCTAATTCTTGCCCATGAATCATGATTATTATCTAAATTGTCCCACAAAGTCTCTCTCAGTGCTAAACAGTACATAAGTGAACATTTACAAATCTTTGCAAAAGGAGAGTACAAGCAATTTCAATTGATGTGTATTAGCAATTTTCCAAGGAGTTGCTAGAAGTTAGTTAATGAATTGATCTTCCCCTTCAGTACTTCACACCTCCATCACTATTAGAGTCTCAAGTCTTGTATTTGATTAATACTCGAAATGGAATTAAATATATAATAATTGGGGTATAGTTGGTCGTAGCTACCAGTGAAATTAACTTTATAGTACGAATACTACATTATTAAATTAAGGTTTAATTGCCATTGTTGAAGTCCTTTCTATTGACATGAAAAGAGAGACATCGCAAAGAATGTCTGAGTGTTTGGTGTATGAACAGCTGTTGATAAGGGAGGATGGACCATCTTTATACGATTCCCACATTTTTCTAAAGTAAAGATTTCCCATTTCAGACCTAATTAATTTATTATCATGACAACCCTTATGCTTTATCAAAAAGACCAAGAAACGTGCACACTCTGTTATTTTGTTCTATAAATGCTTGTCATGTTCCCATCTTTTACTTCTTCAATTAACATTAATTCAACTAGCAGGGCATGAAATTCCAGATTTATTGAGTAATTTCCAGAGGGTAAAGCAATTACGTGGCATGCAATTGCAGCTCATGATTTTTGACCGGCTAGGCCTAGCCCAAAATCTTTGATCCTAAAGTCCAGCCCATTTCAGAAAGAAAGGTAGCTGAGACTGAGACTGAGACTGAGAGTATCATTAACAATGTAAGCAACTCTTCTTTGAACCGAACTGAACTAAACCGGGCCAGTTAAAAGCTTTCTGTCAATGCATGTAAGAAAATGCTTAGAAATTTACAAGGCATGGCATAGCTTGCTTCCTTATCATTTATTTTTATATTTTTACTTTTTAATATCAATGTGAGCCAAAAAGTCTAGTGGTAGTACATGAATTTACAGTATTTTAATAAAAGGCTTACTTGCCGAACTTGTAAATTATAGTTTAAAATAAATAAAGAAAAGAAGGGCAGTTAATTACTTGCAAAGACAAATCTCTGCTTAGTTAGACACATCATTGGTCCCACAATTCAACGGCTTTTATTGCACACGTATATATATATATGGATCCAAATTCAACAGTCGAACTTAACGAATACATTAGCTTAAGTGGTCAAACCGTTTCTATTAAATTTTTCTCTTCACTTTTGTTTTCTTTCTATTCTTTAATCGATGATCAGCATTAGTGTAACGCACTGTAACCCATGAGCCATTGCAATCTCAGGCACGGTTAAAATTTGTTTTGCGACGGACAACTCAAAGTTAATTAATTAATTAATTTCACCAACAAATATAACATGTATATTATATGGACAAATATCTTGTATGTCCCTCAACTTAGGATTGCTGTCTGCGTAACCCTAAAGTTTCAAGAGATATAATCATAACCCTGATTATTATCGTGTCAATATATATTTGCATAAGATGAGGAAGGTAATTGGAAGTGTTGGTGAGGATTCCGACACACAACATGCGCTCCTCTCCTTAAAGAAGGTGAATACAACGCCATGACATACTTTTAATTATTGTGGTATTTAATTATTTAATTTAAGATTAATTAAATATACAGATTAAAAGTAGAGTTCTTTCTTGTCTTCTCCTTTTGTTGACAGCTTTCTTCATTGAACAAATCATCGCTCCTCAACACTCATTTTATTAATCGAACTTTGTTCTATGGAATGGAATATTTACTTTCCAAGTTCAATTAATGTCGATGGAGGAATGAATAGTTATATACATATTATACATTAATCTCTAAAGCTAATTCAATTATTATTAATTTTTGCTCATCTAATACTAATTCTTTTCTCGTTTGTATAATATATAGATTATCATGTTGATCGAGAAGGTATGAAAGTTGGTTACTGCCGCTTGACCCAGATAATTATATTAATTGGTAATTAATTATTATATCATATGGAGTATGACAAGGTCATACGATGGGCTCGAAGAACATGGGATTGATTAATTCAATGTTTGCTTGACTTCTACGATTTTAATTTCTTTTCTCTTGCATGAATTATTTCTCTTAATCCTAGATTTAATCATTCTCTATATATTGTGGTCCAACAGCACTTGAGCTTCCTAATTAATAACTAGTTTCAACTCATTGCTAATATTGCTATAGCTGATGAAGATAATTAATTAGAGTGAATCAATTGTCTCTTTCTCCCCGATGATTGTATATTCACTCTTAAATGTATGAGTAATGCTACTCATACAAACTACTTATACAAACTCACCCATACAAACTGACGTGGCATAATGTGATTTGATAAATAAATGTTGTGATTTGATAAATATGTATTAATAATAAATGTCATTAATTAACATGGGTAATGTGGCGATCATATAGGGATGACACATCAGTTTGTATGTGTGAGTTTGTATAAATAGTTTGTATGAGTAGCATTACTCTAAATGTATAGCTAGCTCACGTTCAACTTGATTATTGTGATAAAAATTCACTTCTTGATCGAGCAAAATGATCATATTATCAATTCATGATACTACATTTTCCCATTATTAATCTCTATTCCTCCTTTTGCAAACTTTTATATACTTGAAATTGGATGAAATATTAACAATTGACAATGTCATGAATATCTTTCTGAAAGTAATCAAGTTGCATCTGCCTAGCTCTTTATCTAAAACCTGAACTCAATCTTTAGACCTGCCAACCCAATGTGAATGTGAACTATACGCGGATTAATTATCACTTAATTAATTAAACTATATTGCTTAATCACTTAATTTCCATTGTAAAAATAAAACAATATAATATTCAATGCCTTATTTCAAATTTAATATATGGGTTATATCCTCTTGTGGGAGATGCTTCCAATTAACTAAATAATATAGAAACTTCAATATCGATGTAACATATTTGCTATATATGTACACAAGCGTGTACTAGTACAGGATTTGGAGAACCAAACAATTAAATTTAGGTAATTTAATTGATTTGTTAAAAGTTGCCAAAGCTACTAACTCATCATGTAGCCCTTTGCATTCAATCAAGGGGACACTATGTCTGTTTAAATGAGAACAAGTGCTTAGGGTATTGTTATTAAAATTAACAAGACTTCTCATGTTAGGTGAACCTACTTATTAGAACATAAACCCTAGGCAAGTGCATGGGTCCCTAGAATAATACTCACCTCAACCCTCAACTCAACAAGTATGCGTTTTTCCCTTTAATTTCAATCATAGCATTCACCTCTTCCCATACATTTATCCCAAGGCACCTTAGCTTGCGTTCATTTCAATCTACACTTGTTGAAAGCCGAGAAGCAACTTAATTATGGGCTTGACATTTATATATAGTATATATATAATCATGTTAATTTGAGATCATTTTACTTGAGTAATGCCAACATAAGCTTGACTATGAGGAAAATTTGACTTGGGGATTCCCATATGCTTCTCTTGTGTCATATTTTAATTAATAGTTTATATGTATGTGTGTTCCATCTCATGACGGAGTAGGAAACGACACAAGAGGATTCAAATTTGTAAGTTTATGCGTTATCATTGAAGCTTATAGGTATAAGAATATAAAACAATCCAAATTCCCAGACTTTTCTCTTTCAAATTGTATATGGGGTGTCTCTATTATTGTTCTTCAGTAAATTTTTAAAGTAAATATCTTCAAAAAGTGAGCTAACAAAGTACCCTATTGCAATATTAATTAGTTATAATAATGTCAGGAAATTATTGTCTTGCATATACAAGATTATCTTTTGACTGAAGGTCAAGTTCAACCAACCCTAGCTGAGGCCTGAGAGAGAGAAGATATCATCATTATTTACAAGTTTAATTCATTTGGAAAAGAGAAAAGAAAAAGGAAATGCCAACGTAATTAGGTTTATAGAATCATACTAATTCATTAAGTTTCTCGGATAGTCTCAGTATATACACATCATTTTGGCATGGATCATCATCATCTGTAGCAATATCATCTTTGATGAAGAAAAATGATAATCAATTTCTCATCATTCTAAGGGCAAGTGCTTGAAGCTCACCCAAGTCACTATTGAATGGTCTCTTCTTGTTAGGACAAGCTTGGAATGAAAATTCCTCTCTGCAGCTGTCTATTTCTTGCATATTATTCATCCCATCATTGCTGTGGTCAACCGATTCGAATGAGCTTTGTGGCGATATAGAGTTCATGTAAGTTGGATAAGACGTTGGAAATGATGGCACCCCAGCCGTGTTTCCTGCCCATTGATTCTCTACGATCCTTGGATCCATTATATTTTGAGCTAGCTGAGCCTTCACTTGCATCAATTGAGCTTGCAAGCATGCTACCTATATGGACATATAAAACAATAGCGAAAACATATTTTTAAGGGCAAGCTAAAAATTACTTGTAAATTAGCTGGCGTTATTAAGGAATTCAACCAAAAATAAAAACAAACAAACAAACAAATTAACAACTTTAATTTGGACGTGTTGAAGGCTCAACTCAATATGTATAGGAGTGTACTAACAACATGAGTATAAAATTAATTAGCCCCTGATGAACTTGGAAAGTTATAATAAATAAGAAGATGGACCGCGCGAGGAGGAAAAGAATTAAAAGCGCGCCTTTATGTTCTGGACCTGATATGCATTAAATGAAAATTGGCAATAAAGAGATGATTCAAGTAGCTTCTTTTGTATTAAAAGGATGAATTCTGGTGATACTACGATGAGTTTTGGGAGCAACCCAGTGAAAGTTTAAGAGGAAACACATAAATAAAAGTAATAAATATAATAGACATGTACTAATCTTATAGAAAAAGATCAGTGAAAGATCATCTTCGAGTTCGATCGAGATATAGGTAGATTTGGGAGTAAATTACCTGTTGTTGCAAGGCGAATATGTGTGCAACACAACCATAAACAGGATCTCTAATCCGAGCTTGAGCTTCATAGGCAATAGTAACAACAGCCTCACAGCGATCAGCAACGGGGACATGCAACAGCAATTTGGACACATTACTAGCACCAAAAACTTTATGAATGGCTGCAAACCTGGCAGGACCTTGCTCCGAGCAAAAATATGGTGCAAAAACACAATCAGTAGCACATTTTCGCCGGAGAAACTTGCATGCACCGCAAGGAGAACCAGTGCCATTCCCAGAAGATGCCATGGCAAGAGTTAGAAATGGGGAGGGAAAACAAAATTATAGAATGACAAAAGAAAAGAGAATCTTAACAATTTTTTAGGCACACGAGCGCACTAGGAAATGGTGCAAAATGGAGGACTTTAAGGTGAGGGTGGGTAGGGGAGAGTGGGGCTTCGGGGTTCCTAAAGGGGTCTTATAAGCGCAGGGAATGGGGGACATGGAGGGCCTTTGTGTAGGCTTTTAAGGGAACATTTATTAATGGTTTATGCAACATGGGGCTTCTATTTTAATGCCTTAGACCAACTTATATGGTTTTATTATTGGTAACTTGGCTTGATTTTATTTCTTTATACTCCAAGTTTGATTTTGGGGCTTTGATAAGTTAAATCTTTTTCCGCCGAACGCCGCACCTGGGAACTGCTGCTATTTGTCGCTTTATGGAACCTATATTCTACTTCTCCACTGCCACCTGCCGGTGAGCCCTACCGACAGCTACTTAAGTGAATTCTATCATCGCCTTCTTCTTATTTTAACTTGCAAGTGTTTAATTTAATTGATGTGTTTGATACACGTTTAAATGATTTGACTTGATAAATTAAATGAAAAAAATACACTAATCAGCTGCTCACCCGTGTGAAGAATTGTCTAAAATTTGATTAATAGAATGGTCTATGAGTCATGACACGGGCGGGATCTTGGCTAGTGGATCAACCAGGGGAAAATGATAGCTTTACACTGGAGCCTAGTGAAGCAAAGAACATGTTAATACTTTCCCTGTGTTTTATTGAGAAGTTGAGATATGGGCCTGTAGGGGATGATCTTCAAATAGTGCTGCTGTCCTGCCTAAAGCATCGTCCGTCTTCAATACTAGTAAAGTTGCTTTCGTCTGTCTTGTTGCTCTCGTGTATTAATAATGTCTCCATTGATTACATGAGACAAAAACAGAAGCAACTTCAAATGTGTCAAAAGCCTATTTTTGAAGCGTGGCCATCATTTCTTCAAGCCCCACCGCCCACAATCAAAACAGAGCCCTGTGCTGGGGTTTTAGGGTAGATTGCACGAATACTTTTTCGAGGGCTAGCTACACAAATCTTCTTTTACCATTTTTGTACTATTCTCTTTTATTGGCTTGCATGCCTACCCAATAGGACAGCTAACTTCTCGGACTCAGTTTGACAGCAAAAATTAAACTTGAATTTTTCCTTTTCATCAATCATTACATTTTAGACGTCAATCATTACATTTTAGACACCTTCAACTTGGCCTTGTCTCCTTAATAAATCCCTCGTAACTTAATGAACAAACATCAACCCAAGATGAAACTTAAATGGTTCAAGGCTTCAAGCCTGTTTCACGAAATTGAGACCGTGTACTGTTTCCACTCTATTAGTAATATATAGAAGAAAAAAGTAAAGTTGATCCCATAGCAGAATGCAACTCAATAAAGAGAATTAGAAGCATTATTATCTTTGCATCAGCACACGTGAAAGAGGTTGAATACACAAAGAGAAGAAAGGGTTAAAACTCAATCTCACAACAAACAGAGCAGCCACGCCCTAGCAAAGAAAGCACATATATGCATAAGGAAGGTTCGAGCATATTTCATCACTCATAAAAAATGAAAGGGTAACCAAAACACTAAAGAGCATGAGTAAGTTCGTCATCTTTAACAGACGAAAATGGCTGTTTGCTTCAAAAAGCCAATTCCCATGTCATGGTACCTGTCCAGAGGCCAGCTCCCATCACTTCTTCCTCTACAATTCTCTGCCAGCGAAGCAAAACTCGAAGCTTGGATTTTAGGAGTTAACCATGCAAAATTGCATATTGGAAATCTTTACTAGCCTTGCCCATCCATGACATAATCAGCATTTATTTGAAGTCAATATACAGCATCATCAATGCACATGGCACACATGCAAACTGGCCACAAGATCTTGTACATGAAAAGATTTTACCCAACCAGCATCATAATGTCACTGGCAAGCTTTAGGGGCGCATTCTTTTTAATGACGGTGAATTGTCTCAAAAATTGAAGTTTCAACCAAAGGCATGTCTGATTGAAATTGAGATACCAAGCCAAGTTTGTCTCCAACGTATCAAATGTATCAATATCTGCTAAAAGTAGAACCATAAGACCAACAATTAATACCTAAGCCTCAGCTACACATGTTGTTGAAACCATTTCTTTTAGTGTATTGCAAAATTATTTACTCTTTCTTCTCCTTTCCACTGCACGAGTTGTTCTCCTTAAACAACGTATTAGCTAGGCTTAAGCATTCTTCCTCTCGACTAAGTCCAGAAAGGAAGTACATCCTGGTATAATACCCTAACAATTAATTTATGTATTAGCCTTTTTTTTCTTTTAAATAATAATAAACTAAGACATTCTAGTGAAAGATAAAGTCAATAGCTTGATGTTTTGATATTTGAACTGTTGACACTTCGGAGCAATAACAAGCTTGGTTCGATTTGATCATTCACAAAGAATAATATTGCAGATGAATTGGAGGCTTAATTTACATAAACTTGAGATCAAAGTGATATAACTACTAATGACAACTCAATACAAGCTAAATCCTGCAATAATATCCCATGGGGACGGCGTAAGATTGAACCAAGTTCAACCGTGCATGTGTAAAACTGGATTCGCAAGCGTACGGACTCTTAATTGGAGGAGCAACAGTAGAGGGAACTATATATTGAATATTTTCTCCATTACAACACCATTTACATAGCCAAAACTGAGATCTTATAGAACTCATACCAAAATCCAAAAACATTTGTGCCCCTTGAACAATATAGTCATGACCTTTTCCCAAAAGATGTAGTCAACATCCATCCACCTCCCTCATCTCTTGTGTTGAAACCTCACCTTCAGCAAGAACTGCATTTTAACCTGTCCAATATAACACTCATCATGCACCACATAAAAAGATTTAGAGTCAGGTAGGTTTATCTCTGTGGCTGAGTTGAAATTAGCAATGTTAGACAAACTTATATACATATTCATTTTCTAGTGGTTAATTTGTTATTCCAAAGTTGATAAACACATTTTTCGAAGAAGTTTAATATCATCAGTCTTGAGAATAGAAAGTTGCCAAAAAAGCTAGTAAAACAAGATGTAAATAATAGCTTTATCAGAATTGAGTGGCCAAGAGATATGCACTTAGTTCACAGGACAAAGAAATGAAGAAAAGAGTAATTTATAAATAAGAAAAAAAAAGGGAAGTTGACCACTTTTTAAGATTGTTTATGTGACTGCTATACGATTGTCCTAAAAACAATCTTGGCAATTCCTATAAACATGTGCTTCAGTACACTGCAGCAGAAAAGATATTTCTCTATATTTCAAAGGCAGCATTACTCGTACATGACTATTTGGTTATGCTTAGTTAGATAAAATCAAAGACCAAATTGCAGATTGTCAACACACTTAGCAATACGAAATAGAATGAGCAAAGTTTAGAATTTGAACTTACTTGAGCTGTATCATAGACAATGTACTCGTTATACATAAGCTCAGAGGCCTTGATATTTGATGGCACTGGCTTGCCACAAGGAACAGTGACATCATCTCTCCACTTCACATATTCCGATTCCTGCGGAACTTTCTTCCCAAGCCCTTTCGTAGAGTGCTTTCCCTCTGGAGGTTTATCCATATACTGAATTACAGATGGGAAAGAAGTTACTATGGAGGACAAACTGGCTAAACTAATTTCACACCAGCTAAAAACCAGAGTGGGCAAACTTGAAACTTCTGAGTAACAAAATGTACCCATTATTTTACATAATAATGCAAGGAAACAGCATAGTTGCACACATAAGTTATAATTCTCATAAGAGTACATTAATTGAGTATATAAACAATTTATAAAGCACAAACCCTTTACTCTGCATACCCAAGTGGCTATAGCATGACGCTGGTAGGGTATGGCCAGCAGATGCTCCCAATTGAAGGAAAATCTTGAAAATAGAGAGATCTGACACTTATTTAACCAGATACAACCACCCAACATACATACCAGGGCAGGAGAGCACCAAGAGTTAGAACATAAACACAGGGACAATGCAATGTGAACTCACCTTCGCCTTCTTAAGCTCATAGATCTCCCCCAAGGCTACCTCACTCAGAAGCATTAGACCCACGGGATTTTTCTTATCGGTATAGCAATACTGAGCACTTTTACTGACTAGGTCAGCAAAGTAAATCCCCTTCCCAAACTGTTTCACAAGATTATTAAACTGTTAGTCTTCCAGGAAAGTTGGTGGAGATATGCACATGCACACAGGGGAGAGAGAGGGAGGGAGGGAGGGGGATTGGGAGGGATATATATATGTAGAGAGAGAGAGAGAGAGAGAGAGAGAGACAGACAGACAGACAGAAGGGGTGGGGAAGCGGGAAGGGGAGGGGCAGGGAGAGGGAGAGAACCATATAGCCAGTTGTTGGTGCTTCAGGAGGCGCTATTCTCAGTCCTTGGCTAAGTATTCCCACAAAGTTTGTCAACCGAGAACCTGCAGCAATAAAATCCTACTTTTAAGCCTAATCCATTTATCAAGTTCCTGGTGCTCCAAAAGTAGTATACAACACTATACACTTAAACTGCAAAAGCTTTTTTTTTTTTAATTTTCTGTAAATTAAAGTGCAACTTACCATGCCAGAGGAGCATTCTATTCTGAAGCTTTTGCCGATAAGGAGCAAACTTATCAAATTCTCCTTTCCTTTCAAGTGAAAAAACTTCTTCCAGTTCAAGAGACCAATCCTGAGGATATCATAAAGGGCCACTGTGTTATTTCTTGAAAAAACATATATAAGTAAACTGCTCATCAAAAAGTCATCACCATCATAGTTAGTTCTCATAGTTCAAGACAACTATGAGTAAACCCACCATATGTGTAGGAGCATGAGTGGTAAGAAGATATTTCTCAATCAACCGATAATCTTCGCTATCATGAGGAAGTGGAGCAATATCACAACAGAGCTTTTTATATTTCTCATCGAGGGAGTCATCATTATCAGCATCAAAACCTACTAATCTTGAAGCTATTTCAATGTCCTGGAGTGCTTCTAGCATTTTCACCTATATGGAAACGTAAACAGAAGACTGTTATTCCTCAAAGAAAAAACTGTATGGCAGAAGAAATATTGTCAGCCTAATTCAGTTATATATTTGCAGAAAAGAAACAAAACTCATTGAGTTCATTTAGGTCCAATTTCCCACAGAGTAGCAACACTCTACCTTTGACTTAAAATCATCTTCATCACGTATAACATGTGGATGAATGGAAGGGATCACAGTAAAGAACCTATTGCTGGCATCAACTATCAAGCTCTCTTTGACAGAAGGATCAAAGACATTGTTATTTAGTAGGTTTTGAATCTCCGTTAAAGCCTCAAAACCTGGAAAATAAGGGGAATTCACAAGGCAATTATAGAACAGCCACTTTCTAATGCAATAGAAATTAATTTTGAAAACTCAAATTTACACAACTTCAGCACGGCATCAACTATATATAATTTTAAACTCAATTACCCTTTTGGATATTATTTTTGCTCAGTTTTCCAAGCGGCATTTCTGAAATGTTAATCTCAAACTCCATCATAGCAGCTCTGCAGAACTCAAAATTTGTCTTTTAACGGATATAACTTATACAAAAGAATAAAAATAAGATAGAAGAGAAGAGATAAATTGTTTTGACCTGTATGTTTCCACATTAAAGAGCATCTTCATTAACTCTACTAAAGGAGGAGCAAGTTGGCTGTCCGCATCAGTCTGTTTATTCTTTGACACTGGTTTGTTAACCCCATAATCCTGCAAATATCAGAATTTTATAATGAAAACAAGAGATAAGAAACCGTTACCTAAACAAGGAGCAGTCACATCTGTGTCTCTATGTGTATCTTTGTTTTATATAACTATTAATTTTTTTTTTTTTTTGGGGGGGGATAAAAGTGGATGGGGGTTGGGAGAGAGAGAGAAAGAGAGAAAGGAATTAACAGTACAATATCCAAAGGGAAGAATCGCCCAGGTTTCTTCTGGAAATTTTCTTTCTGTTCCCATGCCTCCCATGGATTCCCAGTCTTCTCAAGGAACAAACGTTTGAATTCAGAGATTGCATCTGATTTCGAAAATTCTTCCAATTTGCTTCCACCAATCTTCTCATTTCCCACTCGGCCCCATTTGCGGAACACATGACAGTCTGATCCTTTATCATCTTCGATAATTTGCAGGATATAGTAACTTTACATAACAACCAGATAAAAATTAGAATTCATTTAAAGACAAAACTAAACGGAAAGATACAGCAATCTAGGAATTTACGAAGACAAAGCAGCAAAAGTCCTCTGGCATTGACTAGATGCATTAAACCAAATTCAATAAAAAGTTAAATGAGAACAAACATTGTCTAGATGCGATAAACAGCAATTTTAATATGATATAATTTCAAGCAAAAGATAAAAAATGCTACCAAATGATGCAGCTAAATATAAACATAATCCAGATTCCCATAAACTGAATGCCAAATAGCATGCATTCCATTGGAGCAGATTCAGCAGAAAATGTGGCTTTGAGACTACATCGTCGTGGGCTATATACTTCCTAGTCCAAATATATCAATTGATGTCCTAGAAGATTTTAAATTGGCATTAAGGGAAACCTAGAGCCAAGGATGTACGCCTTTTCAACAAAAGTGATCGGTAAAACAACAATAGATTTAAATATAAAAGCCTCACAATTCTTTTATATATATATATATATATATATATATATATATATATATATATATAAACATAGTCAAAAGCAGAATTGATAAGAAAAAAGAAGACATTGGTAGTTTGTGGTATAGAGTTTATTTTATGAATCCTTGTAGGCTTCGGTTGCAAAGGAATTTCAAGAGTCTTTTTTTTTCTTCATTCATCTTAACTGGGACTATGTATTGGGATTATTTTTTTATTGTCAGTGTTTATTCAAGGAAGGACAAGTTTATAATCGGGCTCAAGACAAGTTTTTCTGTCCTCTTTGCACACTTCCCTAGGTTTGCTGCTTTCAATGAATAGTCAGCTAGTCCAATTTGTAACTCTCTCCTTTTTTATTTAACAGAGTTCCTCTAGTTTCCTATCAATAATAGAGAAGAGAGAGAGAGAGAGAGAGAGAGAGAGAGAATTGATAAAACCAATTGCATTTCAGGCTCTTTTTTTCCCTAAACACCACCCCCCCGCCTTATGAACTAGGATTTGAGATCTATCAACAAAATTAACCAAAAATACTCACTGATAGGCATACCATTAAATTAATTCAAGCAAACTGGCTCTAGCTCAATGCAATAGCCTTCATACCCAAAATAGGTTAAAAAGCCAAGAAGAAAGATGTGATAATATAGTCCCACCTGTTAACACCAGTTGATAAGTCAGACATGTTCAAGGTTGTGTTATAGACACTTTTCCCATCCTCAAGAATGTGACCTGTATCTTGCAGACCAGAGGCTTCATGCACAGCACTTTGCCCTTTGACTTTGATTGTGACCATGCTAGAATTTTCACTGACAGCTTCAACTTTGTAAAGATCAAATGGAAGCTTCTTTTGTTTTTTAAAACATTCAACCAGGTAATCCTCCCTAACAATAGGTATTTTCATCCTCCTGCACATGAAACCATTCCCAGTCAAACAGAAATGAATTAAGGAAGAAAATACTAGAGCAGGAACTTGATAAGAATCTTTACCTTGCTTTCCTTGTCTCAGCTTCTTGATCATCCAGCTCTCCACCAAGAACTAAGCAATTAGTATCTGCAATTTGATTTGTTATGTAGCAACTGACAGAATTTGTCTGTCTCCAGTAATAAAATAGACATGAAGAGGAAATAAAGCTTGATTCAAAATCCAACACATGGTACAAACCTTTCTTGATCTTTGCATGAACCAGGCCACCTGCTTCCTCGATTTTTTTCTTCCATTCTTTCTGCGGAGTGACACAGCAAAAAATAAATTGAACTCAAAAATGATTATTTATGATACACAATATTTATTATGACATACATAAAGTGTATTAATCAAATACTTTCAACTACAATTTAAGCACAAGAAAGGAGAAAAAGAACAGACCATTGATTCCTTAGGTAATCTCAAAATAGAAACTTTCAGATTTCCCAAAGCTTCACCCTTTAAAGCCTGAGCCATGGTGTTAGCAGCTTGACTTGCAGAAGGATTGTTGGGTGACGGAGGAGGCAGGACCCTGACAGGTTTTTTACTCTTTTGTGATTTAAACCACTGCAACCAAAATAGTAAATCTGAAGTCAGAGTTTGTTTGCCTTAACATATCAAAACAATCTAATTTAGATACCTTGCTAAGATATCCATTATTTGTCTCTTCTGGGACTTTCCACTTCAATTTAAGGCGTTCTGGTTCACGAGTAGTGTAAGAGCACTTGCTCCATGCTGACTGGTAGCCATGGCACCGATACAAGCCTCCAGAAAAACGAAGAGAACCTGCACAAATCGGGCAGCTACCAAGTGGTCCAAACATCATCCCATCAGCACTAAACAACAAAAAACAATAATCTGTGTCAATCAACAATTAACCTTTTTTTCTTATCCAAAAACAAAATAACAAAGAGAAAAAGTCATAGACTCATAGTGGTACAAAATAACAGAGGTTGCTATATGCATGTGTGCATGTATGCATGCACATGTGCGTGTGTGTGTGTGTGTGTGTGTGTGTGTGTGTGTACACAGCCAATCTTCTCTATCCAGGCAATCAGCTGCTAATAGTCACTATAGGTAGAGCAGACATAGAGAAGTTCCTTGACAATAAAATGCATGAAATTGACATATGAAAGATTGATACCGGAGATAATTGATGAAAAACACAATCTAACACAATGAGTTCTGAAAATTGAATGCAAATAAAATGCATCACAAAGAAATTACCAACGGTCACGCAGATCAAGTTCAGATCCTGTTGAATCTTGGCCATTAGCCTCAAGCATTTCACGCAACTCCGCTGTTGTCACATTTTTTTTAAGATCATCTTTTAGAGCCCACAGTTCTTTAGTCTGGGCCTCTAGTTTTTTTTCCACATCAGAAGTGTCTTCATCCAGCATGTTGATAGAATTCTTTCTGGATGAAGCCCTACTTGTTGAAACATCTCCTTCAGCTTTAGCAACCTTTGAACTCTGATCACCACCAACATTTCTACGTTTTGTACCAGTTTTTGAAGCCAATTGCTCAGGCCTTTTTTTATCCTCTTGTACCTCAGCTTTTGTGCCTGAAAAAGCAAGTAAAATTAGAAAGACAAAACCGGTAGAAGAAATATTAGGGGGCACCACAGCATTAAAAAAAAAAAAACACACACACACACACACACACACACACACACACACACAAATAATAATAATACATAAACCTCACACCTTTCTTAGCAGTAGAAGGAACCTTCTTAACCAGGGCAGATACATCTGCCTGATCAGAAACTGATAGGGTTTCCCACCCAGACAGCTTCTCCACTTCAATAGATGAAGACAACTTTAACAAACACTTGGCATGGTGCCAGGATAATCCTTTAGCTCCTTGACCTTCAGGCTTGGTAGATATGCGGACCTAACGATAAAATAAATGAATTTTCAAGTAGGATTTCTGCATAACTAGTACATTAACATGATATAAACAATGTATACCAATTAAAAATTCCAATCCTTTAATCAATACAGACCTCCATATGCTACAACATATAGCTTGGTTTATCGAACTGGCTTAGAAAACCATAAAATCAAGAGTAATTTCCTGATAGTGGAACAGATGAAAATATTTAAAGTAAAAAGAAAACCACCTCTCCTTTCATAATTTTTTGGCTGCAGTCTTTGCAAGTAGCACGAGAGGTTTGCGAAACTTCAATGGCATATTCCATAGCAGTGACAGCAGTCTTATTTGAAGGTCCAGCACCACTCTCCACATATTTTCTAATTTTTTGTTGATCTTCCCATCGAAGCGATTCTAAACCTTCAACATCATCTAAGCTAAAAGCACAATAGAGGGAGAGAGTTATTCAAGGTATCTGTCACGATTATCTCTAGGAAATTATAATAGGAATGAACACATACGCTTTTATCTGATTTGATTTCTTGAGTATGCAATTGGCATGATGCCACATCTGGTTCAGAAAACAAATGCAGGTCAGGAAAATCGAAAAATCCATCACAGTCAAAGATAAATGAATCCAAGTGATAAATCTCGATGCACAAATGCCACTACAAAACCCCACTTCACAGCGCTTAACTGAGTGTACGAATAATTAAAGATGATAACTTTAAGAGCAGATAGCGTTTGTTGTTAAATGGGTTGAAAGTGAGTTCCCAAGTCACACTTGGAGTACTAAAATTTCAGTGAAATATACCAAGTATAACAACCAACCAAAACGCAGAGTATTGCATTGTTAAAAATGTGTGGAAAAGGAGTTGCAAAATTGGGGGAAAAGAAAGTACAGGCATGAAACCGTCGAAATGGGAAGACTGAACCATTTTGCCAAGCCTGAGAACTTCCTTGTCAATGTTGTTCTTGCAAGTTCTGCAAGACGATCGAGCTGACTTGGCGTACTCCACCTTCCATGCCTTTGGCGGGCTCGCCATCGTATTTCTGGGACTCTGTAACTGTAACTCTCTCTCTCTGCGTGCGTGCAAATATATAGGTGTGGGTGTGGGTGGGTTTAAGGGAATCTTGTTTTTGTTGAATCTTTAATTTGATTATAGGCTAAGCGTCTCAGACACGCTTCTCTCTCTCTCTCTCTCCAATCTTGGTTTCGATTTTTACTGCCCTTCTTTTTACTTCATTGCTTCTGTCGCACACAGCTTCTGGAATTATCAGGCCACCATACAATAACAATAACAATAATAATAATAATCATCATCATCATCAGGTTTTTAGGTTATTTCTTGAAAGAAATAGATGTTTTAACCAAATTACAAATTAAATATCAAATTTATTTTCGCTAATTTATAAATAAAATTATAATACTACGCAAACATCACGCCTGGCTCAAAAACTGGATGGGTTTATTTTTCGAGTATTATGTTTTTGTTTCTAAAATTTAGTAAGAAAATGGTTGATTTTAAAATTGTCTGGTCTTTAAAAATAATATATTATTAATATTAATTTTTTAAAATTTTTTGGTCTTTGAAAATAATATATTATTAATATTAATTTAAAATAGATTGTTAAATGTGCAAAAGATTTATAAAAATAAAAACAAATAAAACCTTTAAAAACTAAAAAAAAAATTATACTTTCTTATTAATAGAAATGAAATGAGCAGAAGATCTTTATTCTTTCGTGAAAACATATTTTTTATGTTTTTCCAATTATTATGAAGGGTGATTCTTTTATATATTTATTGTCTAAGTTATCTAATTTTCTTTTTTGATAATATAAATAGATATTTATCTTAATGATAAATATTAAATGTTATTTTTTAATAAGGTATTTAACTATTAAATTATTTAAGATTTTGTTTGTTTATATTTTTAAAAAGTACTTTATAGAATTACATATTTTTAAATACAATTCCAATCTATATTAATTAAATATCATTTTTAAAATTAAAAAAAAACAATTTAAAATTAACAATATATTCTTAATTCTTAAAACAAAAACAAAAAAATAATAGAAACAACGACAAGATTGTTGCGAGAGTGGATTACAATATTCAAGTTTTTATTTTTGTTATAAAATATGTTAAAACTTGTTATTTGATTAAAGATAACGGAAACATAACTGAAATTGAAGGAGTTGAGCAAACTGAAACGAAGTTAAATATAAATGTAAAAGAAAATAAATTTAAGAAATAGTCACAACATTCTCTGACCCTTAGTGTGTTCTGTTTCCAATTAATACATATCAACCGGTCTATTCGGAATATAATAAATCATTTAATTGTCCATGTTGATGCCGAAAATTGGTCGACTTCCAGCTCAGCAGTAAAATTTGTATTTGTTGTGAAGGATCTGACTCGACCAGAAAGGAATGATGGAGTGTGTGGAGAAGGAGGGGAAAGTATGAGATTTTAGGTCGCGTGTCCGTCAACCAGGGCTTCAGTGGTTCATACAATCTGCACACAAGTAGAGAATAAAGGGTCAGAGGCGCCGGCCGTGTTGCCGGCGATAATCCTCCGACGCTCAAGTCAGATATTAATTATAAGGTGAAAATTTCTGGTCGACCAGGGGGAGACGAGGGAGAGAGAGAGAGAGAGAGAGAGAGAGGTTTCTAGAGGGAGGAATTGTTCCCAAACCTTGTCTTGCAGCCGAAGACTATATTTATAGGCGAGTTTGCTTACAGGTGGCGAGGTGCATCCAGCATGATTGACATGTGGCGAGGTGTATGCAGCATGGTCGACAGGTAGCGAGGTGTATATAGCATGGTCGACAGGTGGCGAGGTGCATGGATCTTTGTTGACACCACGCTGCATGCAAGGAGGTTGACTGTGACACCTGGAGCCACGAAAACTGGAAGTTGTATCCTTCGTCGACCAAACAAGATGCTCGTTACGTAGTTATCTAGTCAGCCAGGAATTAAGTAATGACATAAGTCTTTATCGACCACACAAGTTGTTCGCTATGTAGTTATCTAGTCAATCAGAAATTCTCAATAATATGCGTAATGACAAAGTCCTCGTCGACCAAACTGATAACGAAGGATCCATCATCCCAGGAGTTATGCCACCATGCAGAATAAAGGACCCAACTATTCAATTGAAAGTCCAAGGAAAAATTGTATCTCTTGGTGATGTGGCTTGAAAAATTAATTTTATTGGTCATCCTGATTTTTCATCCAACAACTAGCCCCCTAAGTTCCAAGTCAAAGCATTAGCATTTGGCTTGGGACTTGACTCTTTGGAGAATACATTAAGCAATACTCTATATGCAGTAGTACCACACTCTTGATTGTGTTCTTTTCTTCAAAGTCGATTCAAATACTAGTAACTCTCACTATTTGCTTGACAATGCTTACTTTGCCTTTTTGTGATAACTTCTCTTTAGCAAGGAGAGCAAGATCGTAAGTGAATTTGCCACTGTGTTTCTCAATATAATTGGAGAAGACTTCGTCGACATATCTGAATCTACTAGAGTGCAGGTGATTTAACTTCACCCTTTGGCTTGTCAACCAAACCCGCATTAGACCTTCTAATTTTGACACAAAGCTTCCATTAATTGCTGAAGTGACTTTTGGAGGAGAAGATGCGACTGGTTGCAAGGCACGAACAAGTAGCAAAAACACACTATTCTTAAAATCCTTCTAGTCAACCAGGATTTACATGAAGTCTTCATATGCGGAGCTTTCACGAAATCCAACCTAATACCATCAAATGTATGGAGGGCTTGGTATTTCTTTCTTCTCATGAATTGATGACAAAGACTTGTATTTGTCTTGTCCTTCCTCATTCGAGTATGTCTTTTACGATCGTTTCTTCCACTTAGGTTGATGAGGAGGCCAATGTCAGTTGTGAAGGCTATGGTGCTCAGCAATATCTAGTAGAACGTGTAGCCTTGATAGACCTTAGAGGTTGTCCACCTATTAATTAAGTGCCATCTCAAACGGTGATCTTAAATAGAAAGACTTTGGTCGACCAAGCGTACCAACTTAAATATATTTCCCAACAATTTATTCATATGCTGAATAGTTGCACCTTACGCACCAAATGACGATCCATTATGCTAACATTCTAGGTGGTGATCACATATAACGATTTTAGTCGACTAGATGCATTACATGAAAAGTCTCATATGGCGAGCTTAGGCATCAGATGCTCTATGATTGCGCCAGCATTACAAATGGAGATAACAAACAGAGGCCTTAGTTGACCATATGCATTGGAGTAAATATCCCTCATGGTGATGGTGAATTTTTAAAATATAAGGGAGCTATACGTTAGGCACCAAATGCTTATCCATCATATTAGCACTTCTAGTGGTGATCATATATAATGGTCTTGGTCGACCTAACATGTTGTGCCAGAAATTTTTTCTGGTGAATTCGAGTAATAGTACCTCGAGCGCCAGATCGTCGCTCCTGGTGAATTTGGGTAAGAGTACCTCAGGCGCCAGTCCGCCTTTTAAGCTTAGGCATCACTTGCCCATGATTACTCTAGCACTTTAAATGGAGAAAATAAGTAAAGGTCCTGGTCGACCCAACACATTGTGCTAGAAAATTTTCCTGGTGAATTCGGGTAATAGTACATCGGGCGCCGGATCGCCGCTCCTGGTGAATTTGGGTAAGAGTACCTCCGGCGCCAGTCCGCCTCGTTTGGTGAATTCGGGTAATAGTACCTCAGACGCCAGATCGCCGCTCTTGGTGAATTCGGGTAAGAATACCTCGGGCGCCAGTTCGCCTTCCCTGGTGAATTTGGGTAATAGTATCTCGGGCGCCAGTTCACCCTTTAAGTTTAGGTATCACATGCCTTTAATTGCACTAGCATTTCAAGTGGAGAAATAAATCAAGGTCCTGGTCGACCTATTATCTTGTGCTAGGCATTTGGAGATTTTTTGGAGATCCAAACACATCAAATGGAGAATCATCAACTTTTAAAGGAGATATATCCATTATAAACGTAATAAGGCACATATGATTCAAGAATTAAAACTTGGTTGATGTACCTTTGTTGTCTTTTTTGGGTAGTTCTCGTTGATGAATACAAACACCAACTTTTTTATTAGAGATCTAGTGGGTGCAAATTATCATCTCTTGGTCTGCACTAAATATAAGAATAGCTCCTTCAACTAGTTGATCCGGAATAACTTTTTTAACTGGTTGACCAGGAATAACTTCTTCAACTGGTTGACTACTATCATCATTTGTATTCAGATTATTGATCAGGAGACTCTCCTCAACTTGCTCTTTCATGGCAATGGTATAACACAATCTTGTCAACTCTTGATCAATTCGCACAACTCCTACCCCTTCTTCGATAGGAAATTTCATTGTCAAGTGGTAGATGGAGATTGCTGCCTTAAAGTTGATTAAAGCTAGTCGACCAAGAATAACATTATAAGCACTAGGAAAATCTACCACCAAGAAATTCACAAAGGTGGCTCTTTTATGAAAACCATCTTCTACTGTTATTGGTAACTGAATTAAATCAATGGGCGTCATATGATCTCCTATAAAATCCTTTGGTGTCTTCTTCAGTGAAGAGTAATGGAGTATGGAAAAGGCGAAGTTGTTTTACAACCCTCGTTGACATACCAACCTCTAGAGCTTCTGCACAGCCCCAACATCTCTTGCATGAGCTTTTAAAGCACGATATGAATTTCCTCTTACACCAGGTCCCTCAACAATTGTATCAATGATGGCTGTCTTTTTCTCAGTCGACCTAGTATGCTTTCTTTGCTTTGGTTGACCAGGGAGAGATAAAAGAGAAGATCAAATTCAAAGGCTTAGGATGAGTCAGCAAGTTCTTCTCCTTGATTACATCAAAGATCTCACCACAAGTGACGTTTAATAGAGTACATTGGAGATATTGGGCCTATGCTTATTTATCACCTTGGCAATAGTTTTTGCTTCTCTCAGTCGACTACTACGATCTATTATTGAAGATCTATAATTGTCGTTTTTATTTTTCTTCGTTCTCCAGAACGACTGCCCTCTCCTCATTGACTAGCTCTTAAGACCTCAAACTCTTCTTCAGCTTGAGCATATGTCTGTGCCTTCTCATATATCATAGCATATGAAGTTGGCATATTATCTCGTATTGCCCACCATAGCCTAGTCGACCTGATCCCACTGATCATACCATCTAAGGCCACTATAGAACCCTACTTTAAAGATCTATACCATGATCTGGCTGGTCCAGTCAAGGTGAGAGGAAAGACTCTGCACATAGTATCCTCAGAAATATGTCGAAGTGCCATGTTTTCTTTGAATAGCTTCACATACTCTACTGGGTCGACCAACCCATTGTACATGTCCATCTGGGGCATGGAGAATTTCCTGGGTAGTATGGAGGTTGCAACTGCAGGAGTAAAAGGAGATTCTAATTCCCCCACGATTTCTTCCATTGAATTTCTTTCGCTTTGTGCCTCTTTCAAGGTGCGTAGCTCTTCGCGCATCAGCTTAACTCCTCTTGGGTTTTATCCATTTCTTGCTTGTCATATCGCCTTTTACTTTTACGACGCGAATCCAAGGAATGTCGAAGGTCTTCATCATCAAAATCATCCCTGGTTCTTGTTTTTGAACTACCAGAGAGGCTATGGTCAAGATGAGATTGATTTTCGGATGCTTTACCGGTGCGTCGACCAGAATCATATGGTCCTTTCTTTTCACGATCACGTCGCTTACTCGCACTTGTTTCACCCGCCACTGCATCGTGCGGTCAACCAGAAGCACCTGGATCATTTACCAAGACCCCATCACCATCAACATGTAAAGCATTTTTCACTTGTGCAGCAAGAGCTTGTATTTGGGTTTGTATCTGAACACTTTGTTGGTTCATAAGCTTCAATTGTTCTTGTATAGCTATTGCATCTTGTGGTCGCAACTTCTTTTCCTTCATCGCCCCTGACCCTTCTTGGTCACTATGGAGATCCTCAATAAGGACATTACCTTCTGGTGGGTTGTTCATGGCGATATATATATGGCTTTTTGTCAGACCTTCCCACAGACGGCGCCAACTGTTGATACCGAAAATTGGTCGACTTCCAGCTCAGCAGTAAAATTTGTATTTGTTGTGAAGGATCTGACTCGACCAGAAAGGAATGATGGAGTGTGTGGAGAAGGAGGGGAAAGTATAGGATTTTAGGTCGCGTGTCCGTCAACCAGGGCTTCAGTGGTTCATACAATCTGCACACAAGTAGAGAATAAAGGGTCAGAGGCGCCGGCCGTGTTGCCGGCGATAATCCTCCGACGCTCAAGTCAGAGATTAATTATAAGATGAAAATTTCTGGTCGACCAGGGGGAGACGAGGGAGAGAGAGAGAGAGAGAGGTTTCTAGAGGGAGGAATTGTTCTCAAACCTTGTCTTGCAGCCGAAGACTATATTTATAGGCGAGTTTGCTTACAGGTGGCGAGGTGCATCCAGCATGATTGACATGTGGCGAGGTGTATGCAGCATGGTCGACAGGTAGCGAGGTGTATATAGCATGGTCGATAGGTGGTGAGGTGCATGGATCTTTGTTGACACCACGCTGCATGCAAGGAGGTTGACTGTGACACCTGGAGCCACGAAAACTGGAAGTTGTATCCTTCGTCGACTAAACAAGATGCTCGTTACGTAGTTATCTAGTCAGCCATGAATTAAAAGTAATGACATAAGTCTTTATCGACCACACAAGTTGTTCGCTATGTAGTTATCTAGTCAACTAGAAATTCTCAATAATATGCGTAATGACAAAGTCCTCGTCGACCAAACTGATAACGAAGGATCCATCATCCCAGGAGTTATGCCACCATGCAGAATAAAGGACCCAACTATTCAATTGAAAGTCCAAGGAAAAATTGTATCTCTTGGTGATGTGGCTTGAAAAATTAATTTTATTGGTCATCCTGATTTTTCATCCAACAGCCCATTTTCTTATTCCCTTGCAGCCTGCTTGTCTGTCTCTAATGACTTATAACAGTTAGGAAGTTCCAGTGTCAACTAAAGTCATCGGCAATGTCAACCCTTTCCATTACAAGAGCAAAGGAAACGTAATGTTGCCTCATGCCTGAGCTTGGCTTGTTCAGCAATTCAGTTAAGTATAAACTAGAGATTCAAGATCAATGAACCCGGCTGAAAGATGTCCTACAAAATTCATAAATAATCTAATTTGAGCAGCCCAAGACCAAGTCTTTAAAGTCCGGTTACCTTCCCAATAAACTCATTTAAAAAAGAAAGAATTTCACAAATAACTATAAGGTATGATCAAATGACATAAATGACCTTCCTTTTTCACAAATAGGCAGATTTGACCCTAACGTTGCTGGTAATTTTAATCGTGAATCCGTTCAAGGGCATGTTGGTAAATATATATTTAAATTTTACAATATACACACGTGTGAGAAGGGTGCGACTGGGATGTTGACACGTGGAGGTGTGTGTCAGTGATGACAGTGAACTTCTAGAGACTCTGACGAAAACCTAGAAATCATAAATCATTTTTTATGAGGATTTTTCTGGTGTATCCTTTTTGTTTTATGTGATTTTTTTTAAATTATTTAAAAAATAAATTTTTATGATTTAAAAAATATATTTTAAATAAAAGATATGTATTTAAAAATAGATTCTTAAAATATAAATTTAAAAATAATTTTAAAAATATATATTTAAAAATAAAGTTTTGAACTAAAATTTAAAAATAAAAATAAAATATATGTTTAAAAATAAATTATTAATGTAAAATAAAAAATAGAGAAAAAAAATTAGGAAGTAATGAATTTAAACCTCAAAATATTAAAAATAATATTTTATAAAAATATATTAAAAAAATACGTTTTACCAAAATTTTATACTCCAGAAATATGAAAAATAGTTTTTAGGTAACAACAAAGTACAGAGCTCATTTTCCTCTTCTCTCACTGGGTCTCTTTCTCTCTTTGTTATCTTCTCGTCTAAGTAAAACCTAAGACCCTTGGCGTTCGTCAACATTTTAGGTGGTCTGTAGAAACATTAGAGAGGAAAGGGGGTACGTTGGAGTGGAGAAAACTGCTGATTGGAGTGGAGAAGCGGTTGCTCACTGGAGAGGAGAAATTGCACGTTACAGAGAGAAGGCTTGGCTACTCATTGCAGAGAAGAAACTTCACATTACAGAAGAGAAGCGACTGCTCATTGGACCCTGGCATATCACAACCAGTTGTAAACGTGCATTGAACTTCAGTTGTGAGAAAGGTTGGTTTTTGAATTGTGTAAAAATTTCATTTTTATCTCCGTAGTCTTATCTTTGTATGCATGGGTTTTCTAAACTTAGCAAATGATTGGAAAATCGATAGTTTTACTCGTTATTCATATTTTTTATTGGAAATTTGTATTTTTTTGTTATTGGTATGGGTTTGTTTGCTCTTGCATGGCAAGATTTGATCCTTCTGTGCGTTTTTTTCATTGAAATTTGTAATTTTTGCTTTGTTTTTAGACATTTTATGTGTTTTCTGGATAAAGGTTTTTTTTTCTATTATCATTGTCGATGCACTTTTCTTGTATTTTGTATGTGTTTTTGGGGTAAAGATGGTTTCTTTTTCATGGTTTATGCACTGTTCTTGGACGTCTGTTGTGTTTTTGGGGTATAGATGGTTTCTTTTTCAATCTTATGTTAGTATTTTATTTTTTTAATTTATGTTTTATGTTTTTTTTTCTTTTGTGAACTAAGCATGATTTGCAATGTGTAATGGGTAAAAGATTGGTGCTCTTATGCAAGTTATCTATGTTTATCTATTAACGGTTTTGTATGAGTTTTTATGCTTTGATTTACTATGTGTAATGGGTAAAAGGTTTGTGATGTATGAGGAGTTAGGTAGTTGAATTGTGTTTTGGCATGTATGAGTAATTACTTGTGTCTTGTCTTTATGCAGGATGAAGTTGTTACAATTAAGATAGATATTCTCAATGATAATTATTGTTTAGGGAATGTGGATCCTGATGAATTTAGTAGAATTGTACTGGTCAGTAGGGCACTTACTATGTTCAATGTTAGTTATGAGATTTTTAAAGTTTTGGCAAAGTTGCCTTGGACTGGGGGTAGTTTAGAAATAGGTGATGATGCTGATTTGCAGAAGTTATTTAGGTTATTTAGTGAAAGGGGTATTTATGAAATTGATGTGTCTATGACTCCTTTGCCTATATGGACCACATCTACCTCTGTAGATGCCTGTATTGATCAAATACGTTACGTACCAAACCCGTTTCCATGCCTGAAACATCACAAAGAGTAGAACTAACAGTAGAGTTTATGCCAAACTTAGAGGATATTCTAAACCATGGCATCTTGCAAGGTTTTGAGAGTCCACATTCTTGTTGCACTCAAACAAATCCTCCAACTAATAATCCCACAACTTTTGGACCTCAAACAGGTCCATTACCTCAAACATAATCTGAGCCACCATCTGAAACAACTCCTCTAATTGAAACACAACCTCAGCCATTTACCCAAACAACTCCTCTAACTGAAACACAACCTCAACCATCCACCCAAACTAATCCTCAAATTCAAACACAACCAACAGTAGCAAATCCCGCAAATGATGCATATGAAAAAACATCTGATTCTAATGATTCTGCTGACTATTGTGATGATAGGATAAATGTTTTACCAGAAGACATTGGGGACTTGGTAGATGAGGTTCATACATGGAGTGATGAGGAAGGGAATGACAACAATAAGGAGAATAATGAGGGGTATGACAGAGAGTGGAATCGTGGAAAATTTGTGGCTGATGGGTTAGAGGGCTATGAGTCAGGTAATGACTCTTTAGACAGTGACAGTTTAGAGGATACTCCTTTAGCTAAGGTTGCTAGGAAGTTAAAGGGTAAGGACTTTATACACCCTGGGGAGGATAAAGATATTGAGTTCAAAGTTGGAGATGTATTCAAATCTGTAGAAGAATTTAGGATGGCACTTAAAGACTATGCAGTCTTTGCCGGTTGCAACATTAAGAGGATTAAAAGTGCCAAAAACTAGGGTAAATGCAAAGTGTTGTGGTGAGGGTTGTCCTTGGAGGATACATGCTTCTATCCTGCCAGATGGGCAAAATTTTATGATTAAAACCTTCACCAACAAACATCTTTGCACTAGAACAGACAATACCAATGAGGCTATATCTCTTTGGATTTGTAATAGGTTTTTAGAAAGCATTAAGACAATGCCTGATATGCAAATAAAGTATATGCAGACTGAGTTAGAAAGAATGGGAGTTAATATGGGAAAACAAAGGTTATATAGGGCCAAAAAAAGAGCACTAGAGAAATTGGGAGATGATCATGCAGAGGCATATTCATTGCTGCCTAAATATGCCAATATGGTTGTGAAAACCAATCCCGGTGCCATTGCAAAAATAATGGCTGAACATGAGGGTCCATCAGCTAGTCTAGTTTTTAAGAGATTCTTTTAAGCATTTCCAGCCGAAAAGATAGGTTTTGTATCTGGGTGTAGACCATTCATAGGAGTTGATGGGTGTCACCTGAAAGGAATGTTTGGGGGGGTGCCTTTTTCTACAATAGCTTTGGATGCCAACAGTGGCGTATTTCCATTAATAGTTATGGTTTGTGAGGGAGAAACTGCTGAGAGTTGGGGCTCTTTTATGCATCATTTGTGGGAATACATAGAGCTAGGACATAATAAAACCTTCACCATCATGAATGATAGGTAAAATGGTTTAGTCAATGCAATGGAGAGCACATGGCCTAATGCTTACAATAGATACTGTGCTAGGCATGTGTATGCAAATTTCAGGGGTAGGTGGTCTGGTGTTTATTTTAGAAACCTATTCTGGATTGCTAGTAGGTCCACCATAGGTGTTAGTTCAATTCTGCCATGAATGAAATAAAAAGTTTGGATGAGGACGCTTGGATCTACTTTAATAATATACCTGCTAGTTTCTGGCCTAGACATGCCTTTGATGAAGATTTGAAGTGTGACCATGTTACAAACAACTTGACTGAATCATTCAACAGTTGGTTAGGTGACCAGAGGTGCAAATCAGGTCTCACTCTAGTGGATTCATTAGAAGGAGGGTTATGGTCAGGTTTCATGAGAGAGCTGAAATTGCCCAAACTTGGGACACTGATATGCCCCCCAATGTGATGAAAAAAATTGAAAAACAAAGGCAAGAAGGAATGAACCTTAAGATTCTGTGTAGTAGAGACAATGTCTATGAATTGCTTGATGTTGACAGGTCTTTTGTTGTCAAATTAAATGGAGCGACTTGTGAGTGTGGGCCCTGGCAGATTAGTGGGTGCCTTGTAAGCATGTGATGGCATGCTTGACAAGGAATAGATTGGATCCAATAAGCTACATACATGATTATTTCAAAAGGCAAGCTTATATACAAACATACAATAGCATGATTATGCCTATACCAGATAGGTGTGCATGGGAAGAAGTTGAGACTCAAATTTTGCATCCTCCCCCATGCAAAAGACAACCAGGCAGACCAAAAGCTGCTAGAAGGAGAGAAGCAGATGAGCGACCCAAGTTAAGGAGATCTTGGATTGTAACATGTAGAAAATGTGGACAAGATGGGCATATTATGAGAACCTGTACAAATCCACCAGTCACTAGTAACTCCACTGCCCTTATGGTATGCATTGAATTTTCTTTTTGGCAAGTTTCCCCATTACTATAGTTTTATTACTTAAGTTCTATATCTACATTTTTAATGTCATTGACTTACTTATTATCAGGGAAATGCCACTAAGAGGGAAGCTCCATTAGCTGGTAGAGGTGGTACCACAGCTGGTAGGGGTGCTGCAACAATTGGAAGGGGTGCTTCAACATCTGGGAGGGGATTTGCATCTACTTCGAGGGGAGGGAGGCCTGGAAGAGGAGAAAGGCTTGCTGGTACAGCTATAAGGAGGGGAAATTTGAGCATTGAATATCAATTTTTTTCTTTTTTTGCAAACTGAACATAGTTGATCAAATTACACTTATTTCAACCTAAGAAATGTGTTTTCCTACTTGCATTACAAGTTGGTACATATGGTACAAGATTTGGTGCTACTTGTTGAAGTCAACCTTGGAATGCTGCTGCAAGAGCTGCTACACATTCATCCGCTGCTGCTTCTTCAAGTCAATCTGTGAATGCTGCAAGATCTGCTACACATGTAGCATCTACTGCTGCTTCTTCAAGTCAACCTAGGAATGCTGCTGCAAGAGCTGCTACACATTCATCATTTGTTGCTGCTGCTTCGAGTCAACCTATGCATGCTGCAAAATCTGCTACACATTCAGCATCTGGTGGTGCTTCTTCGAGTCAGCGTTGAATTTGTTAAGTTGTTTTCGTTGTTTTTGCTGCCCCTTTGTAAATGCAACGAATTTATTTTATGAGTTGGCTACTTTTGTTATTGGCAGCTATGGAAATGCTGCAATTACTTAATTTGCTGTTGTTGGCTAGCGTAGAATATTTTGACCAACTTTAAAATATTTTTTGGTGTTTTGGCCTAAACACAGCCAACTTCCACTTCTTCATGGTCTGTTTTTCAGCCAAAACATTAGGCCTTGTATATGTAACAGCTTGCAAATTTGTATATGTACAGCTTGCAAATTTCTGCTATATGAACAGTTAGGAAATGCTTCCTATTACAGAAATGGAAAACTTATGTTTTCATTACTTTTACTGTCTTAATTCCTCTTCTCTTTTTTTCCCCCCCTTCATATATGAGCTGCTACTAAAGCTTACAGAAACAGAAATAAACATATGAAAAACAATACATTTAGGTACCAAATTTTCACCAAATTTTCTTCATATATGCATGGACAGATTCCATTATTTCTTTCAAGGAAACAATCTCATCTTGCACATGCATGACTCCATGTAATAATGCATCAAACTCTTCTATATCAGGAACCCAAAGAGCATAAAAATCACGTACCCTTCTCTCACAGTAAAAATGTTACTTTGAGACTAATATTTTCACCCCAGCTTTTCTACCACACAAACACCTTCTATTCTTGACCTACTTAACACGCCACTAAGCTCTATCGAACCTCTTCCGTCAACCATGAAAAGTAATAAAAATGAAGGATGGGGAGGAAAGGGGAGATGAAGAAGATAAGGGAGAGGATGAATGTCCTTCAGAACACGCCCCTTATATAGGAAAAGCATTGTAGCCGTTGGTGTGCATTGAAATTTGAATACTAATATTTTATGTTGCAGGGTCATATATGATGTTATTTGTAATATTAAGGGTCCATTCTTATTAACAAATTTTATGCCAATCAAAACTTAAAATAAAATATAAAGGGTCATCAGGTGTGTCAGAAGGGTAATGTGGTAATTCCAGCTTCCCACAATAACTGTTCCAAAAGGCCAGTAACGCCAGGGTTAAAACCGCATATTTGTTAAAAATGGAGGTCATTTACTCATTTGACCATACCTCAGGGTCATTTGTGAGATTTTTCCTTTAAACAAATAATAATAATAACAACTAAACAAATAGGATAATGGAAGCAAGAGAATATTCATTATTGATGAAGGAGATTAAAACCTTCCAAACTTCCAAAATTATGGCAGCGAAAAAAAGTTACCAAGTATAAGCAATATATGATCTGAACAAGAAAATTCTTGTTCAAATAAAAATGACTACAACCTTAATCCTACTTGGCCACCCAGTACAATTTGACTGTTGAAGGCATAAGATAATAGAACCATTGATGTGAGAAATTTGGGCTTTCAAGCATACTTCTCGCCCATTTCTCACTTTTCTCCTGCAAGTAATCTCTCACAGCTCTGTGCTGATACATTATCGAATATACTTCCTTTCATCTTAAATTTCTAAAGGATGCAGTGCAGATCAAACTTGCATTACAGGAGCCTGCATGAAGAGGTACTAAAGAAAAAAAAAAAAGTCATTTATCCGAAAATATTCTATCTTGACTAACTGAATTACAATTTTGGATCTTTACCTCAAATGACTTTCCAGATCGTTCATGTTCCAGCATGCTCAGAGCAACTTCACAGCTCTGTGAAACAATAGGCTCAGGATCCCTGGCAAATTCCTCAAGAAGTGCTACACTGTGGTCATCTAGAAGTGCGCCCATGTGGAAATTTAATTAGATAACCAAACAGAGAAATAGTTGAGGTTCAATATGAACCACAAGTATGCAAGTAGAGGCACACAACACACAGGTTCAATGCAGGAAAATATAACATTACCACAGTTTTATTAGAGAAGAGGCAAAACAAAACCAATTTAAAAAAAAAAAAAAAACCTTATCTACTGGCACAAGTTCCAATCAAAATAAGAAATCCTGAAAATACAACTGAATTACAAAATCTTTCATATTTAACGATAGTTATCAATGTTAATTGTTATGCCAGTTTCATAATCTCAATATTGGCTAATGATTTCCTGTACATAATTGTAAAATGTTTTACCAGAACAGCCTGATCAACAAGCATTCTTCTTTCTTGATTATCAAGAATTATTTTAATAGTATTGGCTCATGTCAATCATTGTAATATTAGACAAATCATCCACCATTATTGGCAATCAAGTTTTGCCGGAATATTTTTCATTGACAATTTTACACCACCTATTTTCTAGATAATCATAAAGTTGGAAGAAGTCAACATGCACAAACCATATGAAATTAAAAATTAAGAAAAAGAAATAAATAAGGAAAAGCATAGCAAGTAGTAATACCAGCAATGGAACCAAGAGCTTCAGCAGCTTCATGTCTGACCATGGGGTGTTCTTTTGCATCCCTAAGTACAGTGCAGAGTGCAGCTGAAGCTGCCTTGTTTTGCAATTGACCCAACACATAAGCCACCTGTATATTAGAGCAACAAACAAGAAACAAAAACATCCAAAGATAAGATTAATTTGGAGCCACATAAAACCACAAAAAGCAATGCATGTTTCAAAATTAGTCCAAAATATGGTATGCAATTATATTCTAGAATAATTACTAAACCAAGCGGCATATAAAAGGAACACAAGAAGCAAGGCAGAATCTTGAACTAGCACAAAATGTTAGAATAAACTTTTACAAACCTCATGCTTTAGAAGAGCACTTTTAGCCCGTAAAGAATCAATTATAGCAGAAATAGCTTCATCTCCACCATTGTTGCGAAGAGCAAAAAGAGCTGCATATCGTTCATACATGCCTTTCTCTTCATCCAGTAGAACTTCTCTTAACATCAAATAAATTCATTCAGTCAACAAAAGCATGATGGTTAAAAGAATCTATCAGGTAAAAGAACCCACAAACCTTAGCTTATCAACAGAAGAACAGGATGAAGCAGGTGCAGCTGGGTCAACTGACATAAAAGGTGATTTCTCCACCACGGATGATTCATTGTCATCTCCAGAAGCCTTCAATTGCTCAATCCGTTGTAGTGCTAGTTCACATGTTTCTCGGACCTCCTCAGCCGGATCGGAAACTAAACTATTTTTTAACATAGGAACATTGCTCTCTAGACCTATTGCACCAAGCGCCTCAGCCGCCTGTTAATTAACAATATAAACAATCACAAAAAAAAAAGTAAACCAAAGGAGCTAATATTAACAACTTGCCTCATGGCGAACAATTGGATGCAAAGAAAGATCATTCAGAACTGCTTCCAGAGCAGGGATAGCTTCAGCGTCTTGCATTTGACCCAAAGCAAATGCAGCCTCATGCGCCAACAAGTTAGAAGAATCCTTTGTAGCTGCAAGGAATGGAAAATTAAGAGAGCTTACGGCAAGTTCCTTCCTTGACTAAACCAACTAATAACAATATATAATTGAACTAAAGAATAAACAGCTGAGAGTGAGATGGTAAACGGACCACGAATAAGAGCATCACGAGGAGCGGGGCCTTTGAGGTTGCGAAGAGAGAAAAGCGCGCGGAAACGCTCCGAAATTGATTGGGTGGGGTCAAGCAGGCGGCCGCAAAGGAATTTCTCCTTGTCAGGTGAGGATTGGAAAGCGTTGGTGAAGGAAGCCATGAGCCAGGCCAAAACCTAGAACGACCAGGGTTGACGACAGAATCGGATTCCTGATCAAGGCTTTCGCTTTTCACTTGGATATTCTCAAGGAAACTCAAGCTATTTGATAATTGCAGCCAAAAAGGTCTCCGTCGCTAGCGCCGAAGGTTTCCTGTGTTGTGCTCCATAAATAACGATAACTCTGAGTGATGGTGAATCCCATTAAAGTTAATATTAAATGGTACTATTGTCTTTTAATTATTATTTAATGAAAAGCGTAAAACATTACACCAACGTGCACATTTGTCGAAAGACTAAAAAAAAGAGCTTCTTCCATTATACTCAATTTGAAGGCTCGGCCTATGAATTCTAAATGTTTGTGATATATATTTTTTAATATAATTTATATTCAATCTCAATCATATATTATTTTTAAAATTTAAAATAATTTAAAATCAATCATATATTCTTAAATTTAATTAAAAATAAAAATATCGGATTTATAAACGAACACACCATAAATTTCTCTAAGAAGATATAAAATATTTTTTTAATCTTTTCAAATTCTTTTAAGTTGATAACAAAATGATATAAAATAAAATTAAAAGAGCTTTATATTAAAAAAGCTCTTTTGATCAGTAAAAGAGATCAAACAAATACATTTTTAGAGTCCGTTTGATTTGACTTCTTTAAGAAGAGCTTTTTCAAGTATATCTTATTAGGATAGAACTTGTAAAAATACATATTTATGATCTATTTATTTCAACTTATGCAAATAGAATTTATGGAAGTAGATTTTCTACAAATAGAGCTTTTATTAAAAAATTATGAGTTGTTTGATATAGGGGTGGCAATTTGCCCCGCCAGGTCCGGGGCCCCGGTTTGCCCCGGACAAATGGGGCGGGGCAAGACCCGCCCCAAAACTGTTTTGGGGCGGGTCTAGGGCAAAAGAAATCTGCCCTGGTAGGGGCGGGTCCGGGTCTGGGTCTAACACTTAGCCCCGTTCGAACCGCTCGTCCCGCGCAGTATAAGGGTATATATGATAAAAAATAAACTATTGGGACTTAAATGATAATATTAGGGGTGATTGTAACACGTTTGAATATATTAGAGGGTTGACAGTAAGTAAAATAATATGATAAAAATTAGAGGTTGTGAATGTTATAGGGGGTTGATTGCAAAAAATATAAATATTATAGGGGGTTAATTGCAAAAATATAAATATTTAGGGGCGGGGCGGGTCCAATTTGTTCAAAAATTTTTTGCCCCGCCCCGCCCCGCCCCGCAACGGGGCAATGGGGCGGGGCGGGGCAAAAAAAATTTGAACGGGGCGGGGCGGGGTACCGGCCGCCCCAGACCCGCCCCGCCCCATTGCCATCCCTAGTTTGATACGATAACTATAAAAGCACTTATTATAATTAAATTTCTAAATAAGAGCTTTATTATAATGAAAGAATAAGATAAAAATTTATAATTAAATAAAGGTTATCTTTAATATTTTAGAACTTTAAAAAAGTTACAAAAGAGCTTATTGGAATAGCCTCAAATTTGGGCTTTTCCTAGTAGATAGAAAAGAGTTTTTTAAATTACCCACAAGCTCTTCTTAAATGTAACCAAACGATACAAAAAAAAAATTATTTTAAAGAGTTTTAATATTAAAAAGCTCTTTTGGCTAGTGAAAAAGCCGAAACAAACGCACTTTTAGAATGTGTTTATTTCGGCTTTTACAAGTAGAGCTAATTAAAGTAGATCTATTTTAAGTAAAGCTTTTATAAAAAAGTTATTGATTGTTTGATGGGATAAATATAAAAACACTTATTATAATTAAATTATCAAAATAGAGTTTTGTTATAAAGAAATAATAAATTAAAATACTTAAAATTAAATGAGCGTATTTTTTACATTTCAAAACTTAAAAAAAGCTCAAAAAGAACTTTTTCCAAAAGCTTCAATTTTAGACTTCTTCTGGTAGACATAAAACAACTTTTTTAATCATTCAAAAGCTCTTCTTAGGTGACTGCCAAACGATACAAAAAAATTTAAAAAAGCTTTTGGCATTAAAAAAATATCTTTTTTCCAATAGAGAAATCCAAATAAATGCGCAAAAGTTGGTTGTTTGGTTAGATTAATATATAAGTATTTATCAATATTAAATTATTATTAAAATATTTTTTCTATAAATGAGTGATAAAGTAAATCTTTTAAAACATGGTAAAGGTATATATATCTTTTACAACTTTAAAAAAAAATTCAAAAAGACTTTTTACAAAAGCCTCATATTAGAGTTTCTCTTAAAGGATATAAAACATCTTTTTTTTTATCACTCATAAACTCTGATTAGATGGTAATTAAATAACCAAAAAATATTTATAAGAGCTTTTGACATTAAAAAAAAAAAGAAGCCGAAACAAATATACTTTTACTTAACAACTAAACACCTTATTCAAAGTTATCAAACATTGCTAGACATCGATATCATAGGTGACACTAGCTTAAAACATTAAAAAAAGAAAAAGATTTAGCTTCAGTTAAAACGTGTTCGTTTGCACTTCTTTGTTGGGTAAAAGAGCTTTTAGGTTTCTCTTAAAAGATATAAAATAACATTTTTAATTATTCGTAAGCTTTTTTTAAGGATAAACAAATGACACAAAATAAAGTTAAAAGAGCTTTATATTAAAAAAAGCAATTTTGACTAGTAAAGACGGCCAAACAAACACATTCTTATAGTCTATTTGTTTTGGCTTCTTCAAATAAAGTTTTTTCAAGTATATCTTATCGGGGTAGAGCTTGTAAAAATATGTATTTTATAAAAAGGTTGGTTGTTTGGTCAGATTAATATATAAGTATTTATCAATATTAAATTATTAAGTTTTTTTTTAATAAATGAAGGATAAGCTAAATCATTTAAAACATGGTAAGGGTATATCTTTCTTTTACAACTTAAAAAAAAATTCAAAAAGAATTTTCAACAAAAGTCTCGAATTATAACTTCTCTTAGAAGACATAAAACATTTTTTTTTTAATTACTCATAAGCTCTTCTTAGGTAATAGTTAAATAATCTAAAAAAATTTATGAGAACTTTTAACATTAAAAAGCTCTCTTGTTCGATAAAGAAACTGAAAAAAATAAGCTTTTACTTAATAACTAAACACCTTATTAAAGTTACGAAACATTGCCTAGACAACTATATTGATAGGTGACACTAGCTTAAAACATTATAAAAGAAAAAAGATTAAGCTTCTGTTAAAACTTAGAATAATCATTCCAATTTAGCCATTTTTTATATTAAAAAAATATTGGCAATATTTCTCATGTATTCTCTTCGTTACTCTCTTGGTGCTTATAAAAACCAACTTAATATCTGAGTTAATAATTGTTATGGCCATAACAATATTGGGCTCAATTATTTCTAATATAGTAAGCCCATTACAGTATTTGGGCCAATTGTCTGGGTCCTACAATGACCCATCCTGGCTCAATTGTTTCTAATACAGTAAGCCCATTACTGAAGCCCATTATTTGGGCCCATTGTCTGGGTCCCGTAATGACCCATCCTGACTCAATTATTTCTAATACAGTAAGCCCATTACTGAAACCCATTATTTGGGCCCATTATCTGGGTCCCACAATGACCCATCCTGACTCCTATATAAACCCTCCGAATTGTTACTCAAGGTATGCACACTTTTCTGAACTTATTCTCTCTCTGAATTTCCTTCACTTTTAAGAGCTTCTCTCTCTAGGAAATTCTCCCAGAAAATTTTGGAGTGCCAGAAACTGACTTGAGCGTCGGAGGGTCTTCGCCGGCACCACCGCCGGCACCCCTGACTGTTTTTCTTTGCTCGCAGGACTGGACCCGACGTACGACCCAAGCTCTGACCCGCTTCCCGGCCGTCCAAAAATCGTGCATCAACAGTTGGCGCCGTCTATGGGAACGACAATCTAAGCCTCTTTAGTTGTTGCTCCTATCCAAACGTACTCAAACTCATCATGAGTCACGAATCCCAACACTCAACCTCCCTAGAGGTTGACGAAGAAATCGAGGTTGAAGCGCCTCCCCAACGCCGAAGGGTAGTTGATACGGGGAGAGCTTTAGTGATATCTTCTGGGGTGGGGCCTAACCTCAGGCAACCCCGACTTCCACTTAGAAGACCGAGGAAGGGCAAGACGAATCGACTAACTACCATGGAACATATCATGCGAAATTTCAGTAAACAGATGAATCGTATGGTGACTATGTTCAACGAAGCATTGGACAAAGTACTCAGCAGGCTGCAAACACAGTTGGGAATAACTCAATGAGTGCCATGGTAGTACCTAACGTCCAAACAGATGTTGGTGGGCGTCCTGATTTAGTCGCCCAGACTACTGGATTACCTCGCCATCAGGTCATTCAACCGAATCTTTCCCATCCTATTGTTCAAGGAGGGGAAGGTCGCCCACAGATTCCCTCCCCCTCGCATATCATATCTGAACAACAGTTAGCAGCAGTAGACCTTCGACACTCTCTGAACAAGAAGTGCCATACAAGCGTTGAGCAGATACCAAGGGGAAGTAATGTTGATCAGCCCGCCTATTCTTATCATGGTCCTTACGCTCCAGGGCGTAATTATCAGTCAAAAAGAAATCGCCCCAGCTCACCACCTAGATTCAAGAATCATCGCCCAAATGTCGTCCCAATGGATTTCTCAGAGGAGGAAACGTCTAATAATCATTATGCGGAGTTCAAGCGAGAAATGGATGAAAAAATCCATAAACTGGAGAGGTTGATTAAACGTTCAGGAGGGGAAGAGGATGGTCGTCCATAATGGGAATCACCCTTTGTTGAAGATATTCTGAGGGAAAGATACCCATACGGATTCCGGATGCCGCAACTTGAGCTTTACCAAGGGACAACAGACCCCCAAGAGCATTTAGACTCTTTTATTTCTCATATGGAGATACAAGGGGTCTCAGGGGGAATCATGTGCAGAACTTTTTCTCTTACCCTTGGAGGATTAGCGAAGCAGTGGTATAGGAGGTTACCAGCTGCATCCATCTCCAGCTTTGATGAGCTTGCTCGTAGTTTCCTCATGCACTTTGGCAATATGAAGACAAGAAGTCGACCAGCACAGAGCCTTCTGTCAATCAAGCAGGGTCGTAATGAATCCCTCCGTGCGTTTGTGGACAGATACCAGCGGGAGGTTGCCCGAGTGGATATATTCAATGATGGTTATGCTATGCAAGGTTTGGTTTAAGGAATCAAAGGGGAGCTCCCTCTAGCATGGGAATTCTCTGTTAACCTCCCATGCACGTACCAAGAAGCATTGGCAAGGATCTCTAGCCATGCCGATGCAGAGGAGATTTTTCAAGCAAATTACCCTAGGCAAACTCCAGTGACGCCTAACTCCTCACGTACAGATGGACGATCGTATGGCAATCACAGGAGAGAGCATCATGATAGAAATCAGAGATCAACCTTGGACCGACGCTCTGTGCGAGATACATTTAGAAATGATCGTTTCTTGTTGCAAGGGTCATCCACCCAACCCCGCCAAGAGCATAATGATCGACCCCAAGAGGAGCACCGTACTTTCACATTACTTAACATGCCACAACATGATATCTTGAAAGAAATCAAAGATAAAGGTCTACTAAAAGAACCTGCCCCCTTACGGTCGAATCCAAAAACAAGAGACAAGAGAAAGTTTTGTCATTTCCACCAAGCTCATGGTCATAATACTGCAGACTGTTTTGAACTGAGAAGACAAATCGAGGGTCTTATCAAGGATGGCCAGCTACAAGAATACATTTATCGGCCCCCTGAACCATCCAATAAGAATGACAAAGGGAAGGAACCATTAGAAGAAGTAGCCACAATTTTTGGGGGAGTAGTGGCTGGTTCGAGTTCCCAAGCCCGAAGGCACCTTGCTAGGCAAGCAAGATATGACCTCCCTCGCCACGAAATCAATTTGACAGCCTCTTCCACCAATGTAGGAGATCATGATGTTATCTCCTTTTCATCGCAAGATGCGCAAGGTATCCATCATCTACATTGTGATGCCTTGGTCCTCACAGTGATAATGGCCAATAAAAGGCTACGAAGAGTATTGATTGACAACGGGAGCTCGGCTGACATAATGTCGTTGGATGCATTTGATCGATTAGGTCTCAACCGTAGAGATATGAGAGGCATCCAAACTTCTCTGATGGGATTCGCTGGAGGAAAGGTTGTTCCTGAAGGAGTAATCTCGTTGCCTGTGACCCTGGGAGAAGGCTCCCTACAGACAACCAAGATGGTGAGTTTTCTCGTGGTAGATCATCCGGGAGTTTATAACGCCATCCTTGGTCGGCCATCACTTTACGACTTCAAGGCCATGATGGGTGTCTATCATCATGTCCTAAAATTTCCAACACCTTCAGGGATAGGAGAAGTAAGAGGTGAACAACGAACTTCTCGGGAATGCTATAACATGGCTTTTAAAGAGAAGGCACATAAGCTATTAATGATTCGATGAGGACCTTCCATGGGCATAAGCTAAGTGGGCAAGTACTACAAAGTACTCGAGATCCCATTGATGGAGCATTGGGGCCTAACTGGAAGGGTCTTTATCGAGTCAAAGCAGTCATCCGACCAAGCACCTACAGAATGGTCACCATGGATGGGAGGTTGCTCCGTCATCCATGGAGTATTGAGCACTCAAAGAAGTATTACCTGAAATCTCTTTGTATATGCAACTCCTTCCAGGAACTTATGCATATGTAACACCTCCCATAAGGAGACCAATAAAGAGATTACTAATAAAATGTTCAGTTTATTGTATTTCAAATCGTATGATCGAGTTGCAAGGAGATGGAAAGAGTAAAAGAATACACCACCAGAAAGAAAAAAATTCTTAGAGTTCTTATTATTTCAAAATTGGTTAAGGAGTGCCCTACATATAGTCCAAGTAAGGACAACTCCTCGCCTATAACATTGAACTTAAAGTAAAAGGTGAAATCAATTCCATCTAACTCTACGAAGTGACCTCATCATCTCCTTCTTCGTCTGAAGACGAGGAGGTAGAATCACCTTGCTTGGCCTCCCAGGCTGCTGTGTCCAATGTCGACTCATAATCCTCATCTTTAAGGATGAGGCGATGGAATTGCTCAGGATCAGAGTCCGCTGTCGAGATAGACTCTGCCACCAAGTTTAACTCTTCAGCTATGGGTGACTGATCAATCTCTGGGTAGCGGTCATGGAACCATCTACGCACCCCATTAACTCCATCAATAGAGGAGCGTTCCATAGCTTGCTGGTAGATACGACCCCTACGGAAGCGAGCGACTGCTTTGTCAATCCTACTTTGCTCAGCAGCAGCTCTCTCTCGAAGCTCTTGGCCAAAATCATTGGCTATCTTATGTTGGATAGCTGCCTCCTTCTTGGCTTCGGACAAGTCTGCCTTCATTCTGCCCATCTGTTCCTTCATCTCTGCCATTTTTCTTTCCGTTTCGGTTAAGTTATCAAGGCAGACTAGATGTTTCGCCTTCTAATCGTCAACCTCAGAAGTGAGATGGTTAACCTCCTTGAGGAGGTTGGTGTTGGTAGACTCTCCTTGAGCTAAGGGTCCTGTCGCCTACAGAAAGAAAGACAAAGAGAGGGAAGGAGTTAAGGCATGACTTTCAAAAGTATAAAAAAAAAGGGGAAGAAAGGGTCTCAGTAAAGCCTAACCTGAAGTATGATGCCCATCCCGACAGCGATCGCATCAAAGTATATGAGTTTTACATTCTCTGGAAAGACATTGGTAGGCATGAGGCGTGCAGCACTTTGAGACAATTCCCGAAGGTAGTCTCCACATGTTGAGCCACTCTGAAAGCCCGTACTGTCAAAGGTAAAATGCTTGGGTAGTTGAGAGGCTGAGTGTAACTTACTCCCAGTAGGCTTCGAGGCTGCTACTTCATCCGTAGGCTGAACGGAAGTTGACCTATCAGGAACCGGCTTTCGTACGGGAACCTCCTTGTGACCACTGGCTCTCCTCTTCGAAGGTCCAAGAGTTGGAGGACTTCCACTCCGTTTCTTCTGGCAAGAACCAGGCTTGTCATGAGTGAAGGGCTTAAGCGGCATCTTGGCTACAAGTTGAGCAAATTGCTTCTTGGTAGGATTTAAAGGAAATAGTCCTGCGCGAAAATAAAACTGGTAAGACGACAAGCACATGTTTGATGAAGTAAGATCGGAAAGTAATGATCAAGCTTACCTTCCGGAGGAATAAGAGGTGATAAGCCAAGACGGACCAATTGCTCCCGATCAGTGAGGTTATGCATGTTCTTCGAGTCTACGGGTAGCTTGAATACCACTTGCAAGTCGTCTCTTTCTTTCTGAGATAACAACGGACGTTTGGTCCAAGGAGCTGCAATAACAACAGAAAAGAATGTCAGTTGATCAAGAGTTGTCATAACAAGGACGGATAGGGAGTCATTATAATATGGTACCACAAAAACCAAAACGCCTCCTGATCCTCAACTTCTCCCCCTTTGGACGAGCACCTTCCTAATACTTCCAACCGCCACCACACTAGAATTGTTTGTACTTCCATTCTTTCATGTGGGAGGGGATGCCAAAAAGGCGGTTGGGGTCATCCGTCTTCCCTCGCTGGGATATATAATAGTAACCCGTTTTCTCACCATTCGGTGGGTGAATGGCAAAAATGTGCTTGACATGGTTGGTGGTAGGATCACCAAGGCCCGCACTTCTGAATAAACTTTGGAAAGCTATCAGAAGTCTCCATCCATTGGCCGACAGTTGGGTAGGGGCAATGCCCATAGCGTCGAGCATACGACGTACATAGTTATCAAAAGGCACCCGGAGACCAGCTCTCAATAACTCTAGGCTTAAACCAATGACACCTCGTGGTGGCCTACTCCACCGATCATCTTTCCTTGGAAGAAACAGGATGACTGAAGCCGGGATAAGGAAATAGGCTCTATATATTTTTAATCGATCACCCGGGAGTTGGTTATCAATATGGTCTGCCTCCCACCACTTTTCAACCTCCGGTTCACTATCTGAGGAAGCAGAGGACGACCAGTCGCTATCCCCCTCAGTATCTACCACCTTGTGGTTACTAGAATTCTGCCCTACCTCACGATCCTGACCGAAGAAGTTTTGGTAAAACTCGTTAACTTCTTTACGGTTGGTCACAGGATCCTTGTCCCTGGAAGACTGGGTTTGATGACTCGATTCCCCCGTAGCACTTTCACAGTGGTTTTAACTCTAGCCATCTGCACAGTCAAAGAGGGGTCGTTAGTCATCAAACCAAGTCTACTGAGGGAGGGAAGAGGTGAAAGAACAAAAATGCTGGGGGATTGTATTGAAAGTTTTCCAAAATAGCTCCCAAAAAAAAAAGCTTGAAAATTCGCGAAAACACCCCCGCAGAGAAAAAATGAAGGTTTGAAAGTTCGCAGAATCACCCCCGCGAATAAAAATCAAGGTTTAAAAATTCGCAGAAACACCCCCGCATTTTAAATGAAAGTTTTGAAATTTTTCAACAACACCCCCACAGTTAAAAAGTAAAATTTCAAAATTTGCCGAGACGCCCCCGCATTAACCCGAATTTCTTCGGAGGGGTCCCTGCATGCTGCGTAAACGCTGCATGCCCCATGCAGCGCAGCCCGCGCGCCTAGGGCCTCGCAGCTCGCTCGCACGTTGTGGCCTGCTCGCCCGCGCGCTGTGGCCTGCTCGCCCTCGCGAGCAACACTTGCGTCCAGTGCAGCCCCTGCGTGTGTAGCAGCTCGCCCACGCGGGCTTGCTGTGCGCGCCGCTCGCCCAAGCGAGCTGGACTTCCTCCACACCCGAACACACCCCTGAATCTCTTCTTCCTTCATGCCCGAATACACATGCATGTGTCTTCTTCTTTCACACACGAATCCGCAAGGGGAAAGCACATGCAAGCATGGTATATTCTCACACAAGACAATAATAAGCACAAAAACTAAACCTAATCCATACATTCCGAAGTATATACACAAAAAAAAATTACTCACTTGTGGCGGCTGGAAAATTCTGGCTCAGATTGAAAAGTTCTGTTTGCCGGGGTCACTTACACTGCTCGCCTCCAAGGTGCCCTCTCTTATTTTTGAGTAAACCCTACTCCCCAACACTTGTGTCTTATATAAAGCACTAATTTAGGGTTTAATGAATCACATCTTTGGGCCGGCCCTCTAACACATTTAATTTATAGCCCAGAAATAGTCCCTACGCCGACCCGTTGGTCAACTTGGGCCTGGGGGGACTACTGTTATAACCATAACAATATTGGGCTCAATTATTTCTAATACAGTAAGCCCATTACTGAAGTCCAGTATTTGGGCCCATTGTCTAGGTCCCACAATGACCCATCCTGGCTCAATTATTTTTAATACAGTAAGCCCATTACTGAAGCCCATTATTTGGGCCTATTGTCTGGGTCCCGCAATGACCCATCCTGACTCAATTATTTCTAATACAGTAAGCCTATTACTGAAGCCCATTATTTGGGCTCATTGTCTGGGTCCCACAATGACCCATCCTGACTCCTATATAAACCCTCCGAATTATTATTCAAGGTATGCACACTTTTCTGAACTTATTCTCTCTCTAAATTTCCTTCACTTTTGAGAGCTTCTCTCTCTAGGAAATTCTCCCAGAAAATTTTGGAGTGCCAGAAACTGACTTGAGCGTCGGAGGGTCTTCATCGGCACCACCGCCGGTATCCCTGACTGTTTTTCTTTGCTCGCAGGACTGGACTCGACGTACGACCCGAGCTCCGACCCGCTTCCCGGCCGTCCGAAAATCGTGCATCAACAATAATAAATTTGTCATTCTCGTAATTAATTATATAATTTTTTTTAAGTAGAATACACATTTTAGATTTTATTTTAAAATTATATATGCCAAATGATACGATACAAAATTAAAATTATTATATTATTATACTGTTTATTTAATAACTTTATATTAAATATATATTATTTAAAATATAAATCTGAGACATAATTCGATAAAAGTATCTTTAGTTTATTTTATTTTATTTATTAGAGTCTAGATTTTAGAGCCACAAAGGGGTTCCATAAAAAAGTGAAATATAGCAAATTCAATAGTTACCTGATTTGCCCTCCGTTCGCCTGCACAACAGCGCATTCCATAACTATTCATAAATCTCATCTCTGCCTACCTTTGCTAGTTAAAAACGAGCAAACCATTTATTTACTTTCTCACTTAAAGCTTGTCTATTACTGCAGCGAAATTCCAGCTTCCCTCAAGCGGTAATGCTTCGTCTCTCAATCTGTTTTCGTTGTCGAATCCTATACCCTCTCAGATCTGAATTTCTAAAATTCATCCATCTATATTTCTGTTCATCGCTATAATTTCATTTTCATCTCCATTTTAGATCCAATTTTCTTTTCTTTTCTAGGATTTTTTTCCTTGAATTGTTGTAATATCTTATGTTGAAATTAATCTCTAGAAACAAACTTTGGAGAATTGGAAAGCTGAGAATTGATTGCTTGTTGAAGAAGCCGGGAAGGGGAGTAGGTTCTGTGATCTTTGAGCGATGAATTCCAGAAGGTTCAGTTCAATCAAAATAGTATTATTTGCTTCGTTTCGTCTACTGATGTTTTAGTATTACATCGTCATCATCGTATCTGTATCTGATTTAGTTCTGCTTGATGCTTACTGAGATCTGTTTGTCTTCTATTAGCTTCAAAGTTTACAGTCGATTTCCTATAGACTGATCATCTGCTAGCAAGTTAGAGGTTTATATGGAAATTGTTATTTATGTTTTTGATTGGATAGAGTTTGTTCCGTTCTCCCTGAAATATCTAATTACCGTTGGAGGTATCCCTACTCTGCATGATTTGATTTGTTTACATGGATGTTGTATTTATATATATGGTAGAAAGATTATTGTGTTTGATGGAAGGCAGCTTGGTGTGCTTGCTTACTTTGCTTTATGATTGGACGGATTGAGGATATAAAATTTGAAGAATTAAGGATTTTACTGTGTTAGGAAAAGGTTTTTAGATTCTTAATCATCTAACTCTTGTTTGAAAAGGGTCAATTAGGGTGTCTGTTTGCTTCTTAGTATGTTTTTTTGCATTCTCCTTTGATAATGTGAATGCTATTTGTCTAGATTTGAGTGACTAATAGTGCAGGAAATGAAGAAATGTGGTTCGAATTAGATAAATCTGATATGTTTATAAAGTTTTAAAGAGAGAAGTAATTTTGTATGATCAGAAAATGGAGGAATGAAAAGAGAAATGAGAAGAGCAATTCACAGCCATGTTTTATGAATGCGTTTAGATAAATATTTGACTACTCTTTTACTGACTCTAATAATGCATCTAGGAGTGGTATTATAGAAAGCTAAGCTTCTCCAACTGCTTTCAAATAAAAGTACTGTTCGGAAAATTGCTTAAAACCTCTTTCTGGTAAAGCATCTATGAAGTGTTTTTCTTATCACTTGAAGTGCTATTTTCATCTAAAAAAGCATTCCAGTCTAACATTATCAAATTGACACAAATATTTTTTAACTATTTGGAGGCACTTTTAATAGTTTTAAAAATTGTGTCAAGCACACTATAAGGCTTCTAAAACTATATGATATAGGACTACGATCAACAAATTCCTTTGTCAAGTACTATTTGAGGTTTGCATTAATACTTGAAGGGGGTTGATGGTAAAAACTATGTTTTTGTTGAAATTTTAAACAATTACTGCACCCTTGATGATCCATCAACCAGCATAGTTTGTCTCAATACCCTACCACGTGCAAATCTTGTATTTATTTCATATTGATGGACCAGTCTTTGTGGAGACATAATCATATGTAGGCTTGCGAGCTGTGGGTATAATTATATTTTATTTGCCACATTTGTCTTGTATCATAAAAGTTTTAAGATTAATGATCACCTTCTCTCAATGAGACTCTTTGTTGTTTTTCCTCAGCCATAGGTGGCAAGTCATTCCCAACCCTTTTTCATATTATTAGATTTGTGAGATCTTGCTGTGCTTAGGCTGTTTCTTGGTTGATACATGTGTAAATAGCATGAACATATTTATGCTTGAACTTAATACCAGATATTTTAACTTAAAAAATGTGGTATATGTTGTGGATTGAGATAATACTTTTAAGGAATGACTCCATTATAGAATTTGGATCATGTTGGCAACAGTATATGTTGTTGAGCATGGTCTCTACACTGAAGAATGCCCATGTGTCAGATATTTTAATTCTGCTTTGCTTTACAGACTAAGAAGCCAAGGACAAGTCATCATTTTCTCATGTTTAACTTGGTAGCCTTGTAGGGCTCTACATTTTGTTTGATCGCAGTAAAGGCTCTAATTCTTTTTCATGGCAGATTTTGATGTGATTTTCTAATTCTTTTCTGGCTTAAGGCTTCTTACATCAGATATTTGCCATCCTCGTTAAGTTATTGTTGGTTTCTGCAGTCTTTTCATTACTCATCTCGATGAAACTTCTTTTGGTGATGATATATTATCTGGAAATATTGGCATACTACTGAACCTTTTTCATTTGCAGGGATTACCGTAATAATAAAGTTTCACTTTTTGATGGCATTGAGGAGGGCGGCATTAGAGCCTCTTCTTCGTACTCCCATGAAATTGATGAGCATGATAATGAAAGAGCGGTGGAAGGATTGCAAGATAGAGTCAATCTACTGAAGAGAGTAAGTTTATATTGTCTACTAAACTTAGGTGCAATTGTAGGACATGCTCTGTTGTCAACTAACAAAATTATATAAGGTGAAGCATTTTCCCTCAATTCAGTGGGCTCTGTTCGACTGTTCAGAAGGTAGATGGGATGAAGTAAATAGCTGAAGGTGAATGGAGGAAATTAATTGAATATTTAGAATCTTCTAGGTATCTTGGTTGGCATGATTCTTATTTTTCTCTGAATTCTTATTATTTTTGGTGTTTTCATATCAAACAAAAAAGAACTTCATGTTCTTCTTTAGAAGCCGTTGGAAATTGTTAAGCCCTTAAAGTTTTCATATGAAGCATGCCCATATTGTTCAGTGAGAGTTAAGATTTTCATATTGACTCAAAGCTCCCACAAAAGTTTTAATACTAGTTGAAGTTTTGGCATATGGCTTGTTTTTTGAACTTATGATATGCATCTGTTTGGAAAAGGGAAAAAGAAGAATAATAGTAACCATGTCTTATAGTTTCTAGCTTTATAATCTTGAAGACATCTCTACAGAATTCTAATTATGTTCATCCCAACAGCTGTCAGGTGATATACATGAGGAGGTGGAGGGCCATAATCGTATGCTGGATAGAATGGTATGTACACTCTAGTAAATATGCCTTCTCTATTATGTTGCTTTGTTGCTTCTTTTCATTCTTGTTAACATATCTGGTGTTGGCTTCAGGGCAATGATATGGATTCATCAAGAGGTGTCTTATCAGGAACCATGGATAAGTTTAAAATGGTATCTAGATTAGATTACCTACTTCTTGCTTGTGTGACTGCTCTAATTGCGCAACTGTGCTTCTCTTTTTCTTTGTTGCATGACTCGCATCCAATTTCATTGCTGTAATAATGAGTTTGATTTGTTTTAATAGGTATTCGAGACCAAATCAAGCAGGAGAATGTTTACCCTCATTGCCTCATTTCTTGTCATTTTCCTTATCGTATACTATCTCACTAGGTAAACAATCTATATTGTATTTGATACAGCTAGCAGCTTTATCCTGAAACTGGGATGACCCTCTGTTTAGATGGTTACTGTAATCAATCCTACCTGTTATATGTAAGAAATTCTTGTATGTTTGTGTAAAGAGTTTTCATTCTATGAAACTGGTATCAAATACATTGAGTGGATAGAAGTTTTATGCCCGCTTGCATTATAGAGACTACTACTACCGTGCATAACCTTTTAGGCCTTTTTTTTTTCTTTTTCTTTTTGGGTTTGCTGAAGTACCATCCAAGCTCTGGGGCTAGTCAGAGCCAGTGTGAGCTTTTGCCAAGGTAATTAAACTGGACTGTGCTTTGAATTCCTGGAGCAGCTATTGAACGAATGCAGTACCAATTCAACAACCTTGCATCTTTGTTTAATTCGAAGCTGAATCAAGAGCTGAAAGAATCTTTCGAAACAAAGATTCAAGGTAAAAGGCAAATACAGAAGTAGAAAATGGTGGGTCTAGAGTCGGACCAAAAATCTCTCCAAGCCCCTTTTTTTCTTTTAAATTTTCTTTATTACAAAAATAACTTGAATCAAGCTATTCAAATAGTAAACCAAAATTGCTTTCTAGACACAGATCATAAATTCTAAAATTTTGCAAAATATTGATCTACGAAGCAAATCCTTTGTAACACGACTCGCGGATTTCAGAAAATTTATTTACAATTGTATTTGATTTGCACTTTTTATGGTATCAAATCGTTTGTCTAGCGAGTGCGAACCAACTGAAAGCTGACTACTATAAAATCAAGATGTTATATAGGCAGCTGGCCAGGAGTCGTGTTGTATCGGACGACAAAAGACAGGACAGCGAGCCATTAAATATTGGGCGGGGCATTACTGCAGGTGGTAATATTCATTTGGGCGTTTGGTGGAATGACTTTGAAATGAAATGTGGGTTCGACGGCCCTGCGGGGCTTCAAGGTGGTTTAATTAAAGCCCAAAAATAAAGACCCCACCAATGTAAAAATTCCTGGCGATATTGTAGTACAATAAAAGCTGTTGTAAGAACAAGATACAAAAGCCCAAACAAAACAGCAAACTAATTTTGGAAGAACCATAACATAAAAGTGGTCATTTAGTTGCGCCAAAAGCCGAAAATGCTGTAGCAACATTGAGAAACGGCAAAAGCTTGCTAATATCCAAAACAGGTGAATTTTGGAATAACTAAAACAAAAGAAAAAGTTTATTTGGTTAAGAAAAAAGCCAAAACAAACACAGGATTTAGGAAGAGGAAGAGTTGCTTTTGCCAAAATCAAAAGGGTAAAAGGCGGATGGGCGGTAGGATAGCAATATGTTCATGCTACATGCTTAATGCTTTATAGCTAAATGTCACAAGCTTAGAGATTGTGCAGCACGCTCATGCGATATTTGGACAACTCGAACTCGAAAGTTGCTAAGTAAGCCTTAATGTTAGCTCGCTTCACTTAGGAAGAAGCTTGAGAGACTTGGATCGTTGAGCTAGAGAGCTTTTAGGCAAAGTATGGAGAAGTGTTAGAAAGTTAGAGACAAATGTTGCTCAGTAAGAAAGCTTTGTATTACACAAGAACTCTTTACAATTGCTTGGTTACAACTTGGCCTACAAATGAAGCTTAGAGGGGTATTTATAGTAATCCACCTCCTAAATGGACGACCAAGATTTATTACATCCGACGGTCTAAATGTGCTATCGAGAATCATCATCTAAAATATCTAGATATTTACAAAGATATTTGTATGGGACATTCTATTACATTGACTTGCTAGAGAATTCTAGAGAATGGGCTTGGACTTGCAAGTTTTTCTAGAAATTAGGCCAAGCCTTGTGCATATTTAGGCCACTCTAGCAAGCAAATTGGGCGAGCCGTAACATCCTCCCCCACCTAATTCTGTGACATCCTCGGTGCGCTTTCGTCCTTGTAGCGTTGGATATGCTTACCGAATTGCACAAGGTATCTTCGCGTTCCCAACTTGCCTCACTATCTGGAAGGTCTTTCCACTTCACTAAGTATTCAACATATGGTGAAACTCCTCTCCTTCGTATCACCCGATCTGCAAGGATGTACTCCATGTCCTTATCAAAAGTGGTGATGACAGCTGTAGGCGCTCTTTTGGACTCGCTTCTACTTTGATCTTCCTTGTCTTCATAGTATGGCTTGAGGAAGCTAACATAGAAGACCGGATGGATCTTGAGGTTAGGGGGTAGTCGAACTTGGTAGGAGACCTCGCCCACTCACTTGACAATTGGGAATGGGCCTTCATATTTTCGCACTAGCCTCTTGTGCACTTTACGTAGTGACTTGAATTGTTGGGATTGTAGCTTTACAAGCACCAAGTCCCCCTCTTCAAACATGAGGTGTCCTTTCCTTGTATCCACCCATTTCTTCATTCGCTTGGCAGCCTTGTCTAAACATGCTCTTATAATGTCAGCGTATTCATGCCATTCCTTCTCGAGCTTGTAGGCCGCTAGACTTTTACCTTCATATGTTGAGGCTATGGCATTTGGTATCATAGGTTGTTGTCAGGTTACAATCTCGAATGGACTCTTGCCGGTAGCTTCACTTCTTTGAAGGTTATACGAGAATTAGGCAACATCTAGCAACTTTGCCTAATCATGTTGGTGAGCGCTCACATAATACGTTAAGTATAGCTCTATTTAGGCATTAATGAGCTCCGTTTATCCATCGGTTTAGGGGTGGAAGCTTGTTGAGAAGCTCAAGTCGGTCTCCAATAGCTTGAAGAGTTCTCTCTAAAAGCGGCTGGTGAAGCAAGGATCCCGATCACTCACGATGTTTTGTGAAACTCTTTATGGTTTCACTATGTGCTTAATGAACGCTAGAGCGGCTTCATCCGCGGTGCAATCCACAGAGACGGGTATGAAGGTGGCATATTTTTTAAACTGATCAACCACCACCATGATGCTCCCATACCCCTTAGACTTTGGTAAGGCCATGATGAAGTCCATTGACACGCTTTGCCATGGCCTTTCTACGATTGGTAGGGGTTCTAGTAACCCCACCGAATGTTGGTGTTCAACCTTATAGCCCTCTACATCTTCCCGCATTTAAGGCCAGTAGTAAAAATCTTTCACGAGTGTAAGGGTTTGCGCAATGCTTGGGTGACCAGCCCACTTAGAGTTATGACACTTCTTGATAATCTCCTTTCGCAAGCTTCCGTATTTTGGCATAAATAAGCGGTTGCCTGTTGTGAGGAGTAGACCTTCATCGAGCCAAAAGCGTCATGTTTTCCCCTCACTTGCCAACTTTAGGAGGTTCTCGGCTATGGGATCGTGCTCTAAGCCTTGTTTGATGCGGTCAACGAGCACACTTTATGGATAACTTATGCTCAAAGTGGCAAGTTTTGTTTTGCGACTTAGGGCATCGACCACAACGTTTACCTTACCCGCTTTGTACTTGAGCCTATAGTGAAATTCGGCTAAGAAGTCTTGCCATCGAGCTTGCTTAGGGCTTAGCTTCTTTTGTGTTTGAAAGTAGCTCGTTGCAACGTTATCGATCTTGATGACAAAGTGCGAGCCAAGCAAATAATGTCGCCAAACCCGTAGACAATGGATGATGGCCGTCATCTCCTTCTCTTAGACTATATATCGTTTCTCTGTGTCATTTAACTTGCAGCTCTTGTACGCAATGAGTTGCCCTTCTTGCATGAGAACTCCCCCTATGGCAAAGTCGAAGGCATCTGTGTGCATTTTGAATGGCTTTGTGTGGTTGGGTAGCACCAATACCGGTTCTTCGTATATTGCCTTCTTCAATTCCTTAAAGGCATCTTGGCATTTTTCTGTCCAATACCATCTGTTATTTTTCTTAAGTAGATCCGTGAGTGGGGCAGCCTTGGCAGAGTAGCCATTGATAAACCGTCGATAATAGTTCACCAACCCAAGAAATGAAATTATCTCCGGTACTTTGGTGGGAGGCTCTCATTCTAGGATGGCCTTCACCTTTGCTTGATCCATCATTAGTCTTCCATCCCGTATTCAGTGGCCAAAGAATTTTACTTCTCTTTGAGCAAAGAACATTTTTCTTTCTTAACGTAGAGTTCATTCTCTCGAAGCACTGGGAAGACTTGTTTGAGATGTTGCACGTGCTCTTCGAGATTTGTGCTATATACTACGATGTCATCCAAGTACACCATAACAAACTGATTGAGATAGGGATGGAATAGCTTATTCATAAGACACTACAAGAATTTTTTGCATATTTGTCACTTTACAATTTTTTTATTTGGCAGTTTTTTAAAAAAGTGAGAAATTTAATCATGTCTTAAAAGTCAAATATATCAATTCATCTTATTTGTCACTTTTTGTCTTATTCAATCACATATATATCACATTTTTATAAAAATTTGACAAGTATGTGAAAATGTAATTTTTTCTTTTCCCTCTCAAATTTTCCTATTTCTTTTCATTTTTTCTTTCAAATATGTGAATATAATATTTAAAATTTTAATAAATTCATCTAAATATAATTAAATAATATAATTTTATCTTTAATCTAAAATTAAAAATAATTTTTAAAAATCTTTAAATTGAAGATAACATTATTATATGTATGAAAAGAATAAATTTTTAAATATTAAATTTTATAAAAATGAATTTTTAAATGTGAAAACTTTATGAAATAAATAAAATTATTTTTTAATTTCAAAGTGATGAAAATCACATTATTTAATTGTTTGATGAAAATTAAGCAATTTAAAATATTAAAAAAATTATTTTGCAATAATATAACATTTTAAATATGCAAAAAATTATTATAATTTATTTTAAAAATTAAATTAAAACATTTAGTGCTCTAAAAATTATAAAAAAATTAGTGTAATGGTGTAAATGAAAAAATTTGAAATATAGGGACTGAATAATGGGATGATTTTGATAATTTTTAATAGATATGGATTTTCTGGAATTTTACAATTCTATATAAAGAAAATGACACAACCCTAGATTTAAATCCCCAATTCCGGTTCTCTCTCTCCCCCGCTCTCAATGGCCGACAAATCAAGATTCTGGCCACCAGCCAAGTCGGCTGCAGCGTTGCCGCCGCGCTTTTCTCCAAATCAGTCCTGTGTCGAGCTGGAACGTGGCTATTATGCTCCTTTCGCGGCTGGTGCCGTCACCTACATTGATGGATCTGACGGTGGAGACGAAGTCGAGGATGGAGTCACGACAGTTCCAAGTCTAATCTCTTCCGTTCCAATTCCATCTTCGGTCCATTTGATTGATTTTGATCGCTTCTTCGTTTTCTCAATCTCATTACGTTTTCACTACAAAATTATTCATTTTCAAACTTTCACCATATGAGCTGGTTTGGTACCACATTTGCCAAGATTGGGCAAGTGGAGATATCCCCAAGAGTGGTGGGCATCAGTAGTACACTGAGCATGAGAGGAACTGTTTGTTACATCGCGCCTGAATATGGCGGCGGCGGTCTGTTATCAGAGAAGTGTGATGTACCTAGCAAGCGGCCTACAATGAAGGAAATTGTTATTGTTTGAATTTTCACCATCACCCCCCAGCAATTTTCCGTTCAAATCCCGGAAGAAGGCACGGTGACGGTTCCTTTATTGGATTTTCTGGTAACATTTAATTCTCTTTGACTGTAGAGTGTGTAGTGTAGTAGGTCATTTCTAATTAATCTTTTTTTTTTTTGTAGAAATCAATGCTAAAAAATGAAAATGAGTTTCATGACTTGTGTCTTCAGGGTCTATTTCTGCTTTAATTGGTTCTTTGTTCAGAATGTTTTCCTGGGCAGCTCTGGGCCTACAAATTTTGTTTCAATTCCATATTTCTCAAGAACAATCATATTCTAGGTATAGTCAATTCCATATTTCAATTCCATATTGCTACAAAGCTTAAACCTTACCTGTTACAAGCAAAAAATTCCATGGGCATTTCCTTTGGTGATTATAGTCCAGTGGTTACTGCTATATGCCAACAGGAGTCATCTGTTGCTGTTGAGTAGAATGATGCTGATGTTTCTAATGAACATAATGTAAACTTTATCTCAGCTGTAAGATATTACTCTTACTCTTTGATATTTCACAGCTATGGTTTTAGTCATTCTTGTAATTAGTTGAGTTTGTATTATTAATTTCTTATAGAACTTTACATATTCTTTTATCTTGGAGTTCGTGCATTCTGTATTGCGCAACATGCATTTGAGTTGCTAGTATAGCTGAATAATATTTTCCTGTCTTTTGTTGATTCAGAAAGTACTTGGACCAAGGTTTCCCTTGGTTATCTGATAGATAACTTGGGTACAAATTAGATACATAAAGCTTTCATTAAATATTCTTATATTAGTCTTCAGATGAAATAGAAGTCATATTTACGACCTTTGTCCCTGCATCCTGGAGGCAGTCTTCAGAATTGCTGCTGTCACTGCTTTTATGATCATAACTCAATTATATCTCATTAACGCGTCTGTTAACATTTTTCTCCCACATTAGTGTTCAGTGAGACCACCTCTTCTAGTCTGCTATCTGAATTCCACCTTTCCTTCAACCATCGCCTCATTTATTAAACATTATTGTGTAACTTAAAAATTCAATCTACAAGAACCCCGTACCGCTGCATTGTTCCTAAGTTTAGACAAAGCTAATAAGTTGTGTGGTGAACTTGGTTTACATTTGTGGCACTTTTTTTTTTTCTAGTGATTAACTCTGTTTACTACATGTCCTTTGTGTATTTACTTGAGTGAAATTTAAGTCTGGAAGCATGTGTTAATCTTGTGTCAGAAACCTAATTATTTGTGCTTGCATTTTGTTAGAAATTATCTTGTGTAGGACATCTAATATTAGTAGAAATTAGCTGACATTAACTCAATGTTAATTGGTACTTATTTGTCTTTTTGGCGGGATTAATCTTATTTGGTTCATTCAATTAAAAAAAAAAGTGGTCTGTTACTTAATTGTCTATTAATTTTCTTCAGGCTGATGAGAATGAAAGCAAGTCAGCAAGGGCTTCAGCAAATGAGGCAACTGAGGTATTACTGTTACGTTTTCTTAGAAATCAATTCTTATTGTTCTGTTTTCCTTGTCGATTAATCCCCTAATATTCTGAGCTTTATGAATTCATCTCTTTGGCATTACAAACTTGGAAGTGGAAATCAATTTTTTTTCTTCTTTCAGGTTATACTTCTAGAATCGCGGGATAGACTTGGCGGTCAGATTCATACTGACTATTCATTTGGTTGTCCAGTGGATATGGGAGCTTCATGGAAAGTTATTTTTTTTAATTAATCTTATTAGATCCATTTTCTCTGAATGTTGTTGTTAGATTGCTATACATAGTTGGGACAAGAGGTCTGTCATTGTTCCATGTGGTGCCTCATCTTTGTCTCTGCTTTTAGTCCTATTGCCCTTCATAATTTGGCAGGAAAGGAAGAATTATACAAATGAAAGAAGGAAAAAAAAAAAGAAGAGCAACCTCCATTACTGACAGCAATATAAGGAAAAAAAAAAAACAAAAGTTGAAGATGCCTTTGAGAGGTTAGGTCATAAATATGTTGATGAAATTAAATACTTTGGATAAAATATGACAGATTTTGTAAATGGTCTGGTTATGTATTATTTCTTTTGCGTTCATTCCCCAAATTGGATCAACCACTGGATCTGAATGTCCTGTGGATTGATATTCTTGCACTCATTCATTGATATTTCCTCTTACCTGGTATCATCTTGTGATAATAGATTTTGGTAAATGATTATAGGAATAACATTGTATTGAAGTTTTGAAATGTGCTTTTGCCTCTTATGGGATCTTCAACATAAGATGGTAGAAGTCCCTCATAATTCACTTATATCTATTTCAGGCATTAGAGACTCACAATATTTTTATAATGATTTAAGAAAAATTTTGAATTTTTTTGAAATAAAAGATGACAATTTTGGGAAGTTGTTGTGTTATTTGATGCAGAAATTATTTGTTTACAATTAGGATGTGTTTGATCATTTTTGTTTGTGGTATGATGTGTCATCGTTTTGCTGATTGGTGTGTGTTGTGAATGCGTGTGCAGGCATGGTTCTTAGATCAATTTGGGCTTCTTCACGATGGAAAACAACCTTATCCTGGTGCAATTTCTACATGTATTTTCTTATATGTGAGTTTCAGCTATTGGATTTGCTTTTTTTTTTCATGGGTTGATATTGTACAATGTTTTGATAGTGCATTTAGTGCGGATAGTTATACTAGTTGGACAGCTTAAGTTCTTGGGTTGCATTTCGTTATTCTATAACTTCTATGGATCATTTATATGGCAGATTTGTCTGGAGATTTGCTATGAACCTAGTACCACAACTTGTGGACATAGGTAAAGCCAGCAATTTCTGTTGCTTACACGAATTTCTTTTCTTTTTTCTTTTTTTGCCAATTATGGCCACAGAAATAGATGGAGTTAATGTCTAATTTTTCCTCTACTTTTTTATTTCTTGTTTATATCTGTTTTACAACTAGTGTTTCTATTTGTTTGTAGTTTCTATAAGAAATGTTTGCGATCTGCTGTTGATAAATGTGGGAGGAAGTGCCCAAAGTGCAGACAATTAATAACATAAATTACTCATCCAAATATTCAAGCTGATTAGCTATTTCAATTGCATGGTATTCTGTTATTGTAATACATTTGCTTCATTTGCAGCAATGGAAGATCTTGTACCGTGAACACTGTTCTTTGAAACACTATACAGCTTTTGTTTGTGCTATAGATTGAAGCAAGAAAGGTTGCTGCAGCAGTCTTAAATTGTAAAGAAGCTGAGCATCATCAAAACCCACAAAGAGTGATCCATAATAATCTGAGGACAAGAAGTATGAGACCTTCGGTGGTATCAATCAGCGATGAAAGTATGAGAAGGGAGATACCACTATAGCCAAGATGAGGATGCTGAATTGGCTATGAGGTTGTAAAGAGAAGAGTTCATGGTGGCATTTAAGGGAACTAATGAGCGGTCTGGAAGATCTGTTTCCTTGGCTAGAGCAAACTTGAGAGCAATGGCATCCAGGCCATTAATAACCGAATAAGAGGTCACCCATTATAGTATTGTTTTCCCCTTTTGTAACATGAGAGCAAGTATTTTTTTTTAATTTTTGAAACTATTATACTTGGCGGCCAAAAACCACCAAGTATCTATATATTTTTAATTTTTAAACCTTTTATACTTGGCGGTCAAAAACAGCCAAGTATAGTCAGATACATATTTGGCACTTTGACCGACCGTCAAATATAGTCACCGTAAAATATAGTCAAATTGACTATATTTGGCGGTGCCATTGGTGGCGCTTTTAAGACCGCCAAATATGATCATTTTTCTTATAGTGAGAGTGAAAAATATAGCGGGTGCATTGATGAGGCCAAATGGTATAACTAAGAATTCGAAGGCACCGTACCTTGTCATGCATGCTGTTTTCGGTTCGTCTCCTTTGGTATTACGCACTTGATAGTACCTCAATCTCAAGTCAAGCTTTGTGAAGTACCGAACCTTCCCAAGTTGGTCGAACAGCTCTGCAATTAGAGGAATCGGGTACTTATTCTTGATGGTGATCTTGTTGAGTGCCCGATAGTTGATACACATGCAGAGAGATCCGTCCTTCTTCTTTGAAAAAGGACGGGTGCACCATATGGAGCTTTAGAGGGTTGGATGTATCCTGTATCAAGCAAGTCTTGGAGTTGTTTCTTCAACTCTGTAAGTTCGGGTTGTGCCATGTGGTAAGGCGCCATGGCTGGAGGCTTAGCATTAGGCTCTAACTCAATTTGGTGGTCAACCTCTCGTCGTGGCGGTAACTTCTTTGAAAGTTCTTAAGGTATGACATCCTTGTATTTCTCAAGGATAGTTTGGACTTGTTTTGGTGTTAAATCCTTAGCAACGGTAACATCTTCCTCTTCATTCAACTCCCGAACTGTGGCAAGAAAGCTTGGATCCTTCTTTAATCCCCGTTTGAATTGTAGTGCAAATAGCATCTTGCTCTCAACCTTGGCTACACATTCTGCCATGAACATGCATGATTGACTCCTATCGAGGATGCTAAGAGAGTTATAGGCTGATATAGGGAAAGCATGGACTTGGTTAAAGAACTCCATGCCCAACACTATTTGGAAGTCATCCACGGGATGATGGAGAAATCGAGATTTCTTTTCCATGCACCAAGTTGCACTGATGTTGCCTTGAACACTCCTATTATGGCTTTAGTAGGTGAGTTTACCGTGTTAATGGTGCCTCCTCCATTGATATATTTGAGGCCTAACCATTTGGCCTCTTCCATAGAAATGAAGTTGTACATGGCTCCCATATCAAGCATTGCCTGCACACTCTTCCCATTGATTATGGCGCTTATGTACATTAGACCCTTTTTAACATGTGTGAGTCTTTTTAGCATGCCAATTGTACGGAGAGAACCTATCTCCGCTTATGGCTCCTTATTATGTATGCCCTTATGTTGAGCGGCTAGGGCATTGAGGGTCTTCCTCTTTGGACAATCACGCATCCAATGAGGGCCATCACAAATAAAACAACGACTTTTAGCTTTAGGGGTGTCAAACTTACCTTTACTAGGCTTGTCACGCTTGTCCCCTCCGAAAGATTTACGTGCACTACCTTCCTTTCGACCATGGTCTTTTTTGGTCCTCCACTCTTCCCCACCTTTACCACGGCTACACTTTCGATCCTTGGATTGGGACGTGTACTCTGTGAGAGACTCAGTTGCGACTATGGTTCATCAAGGTTTTGCACACCGCGTCTTTCAACCTCGACCATTGCCCAATCTTTGAGCCCATCGAGAAAGTAGAAGATGGAGTCCTTGTCGGACGTGTCCTCGATCTCTAGGATGATGGTGATGAATTCTTTGATATAGTCTCGAATGGTGCCGCTTTGCTTTAGACGACGGAGGCGACCCCTTGCCTCCTTTTTGGCATTGCTTGAGGAGAAGTGCTTCTGAAGCTTCCTTTTAAAGTCCTCCCATGTATGGAGCGAACAAATGCCCTTGCCCGCATCGCCATGCTTTCGACGCCACCACAATTGAGTTGCATCCTGTAGGAATATGGGCACAACACCAATTCTTAAAGCATTATCATGGACACCCTTGGCCTCAATGTATCGCTCAAGACCGAATAAGAAGTTCTCGACCTCGATGGCATTGCGAGTGCCATGGTATGTGGCGGGAGTAGGCACTTACATGGTGTTTAACGCATTAGCATTTGTAGAGGATGGGCTAGCTTGATCGTAATGGTGCCTCTCCCATTTCGTGCGAGTTTCCTCTACTTCGGCATGGATGGCCCACAATTCGTGCTCAACAAAGGTCTGCAAGCCGTGAAGTTCTCGTTTAAGGTTGTGAAGCTCCTCCTTTTAGGACTTGCTAAACTCGAGAATGCTGGACTTTGTGGCTTGAGTGATCTTTCCATAGTCCGTCTCTAGGCCATCGAGACAGTCAGAGAGACTCTCAATGACATTATCCATCCCTGAGATAGCTTGCTCCATGCTAGCAACACGAGGCTCTAAGGCTTCCACGGGTGGAGCTTTGGACTTGCCATGCTTGCCTTGTGGGCGTGGTTGTGGTTGAAGCCCCAGGTACGCTTGGGACTGGATTGAATTCTTTTCCTTTGTTAGAGATAGAGGCGAGTTGCTCCTCTCATCCACGAACTTGCTTCTCCATAGTTACTTCAATGTCTGATGCCATGTTGCTCTTGTGATTGCTCTGATACCAACTGTCAGGAGCTTAGAGATTGTGTAGCATGCTCATGCAGTACTTAGACAACTCACCTGAAAGTTGCTAAGCAAGCCTTGATGTTAGCTTGCTTCACTTAGGAAGAAGCTTGAGAGACTTGGATCGTTCAGCGAGAGAGCTTTTAGGCAAAGTATAGAGAAGTGTTAGAAGGTTAGAGACAAGTGTTGCTAAGTAAGACAACTTTATATTACACAAGAACTCTTTACAATTGCTTGGTTACAACTTGGCCTACAAATGAGGCTTGGAGGGGTATTTATAGCAATCCACCTCTTAAATGGACGACCAAGATTTATTACATCTGATGGTCTAAATGTGCTATCTAGAATCATCATCTAAAATATCTAGATATTTACAAAGATATTTGTATGAGACATTCTAGCACATTGGCTTGCTAGAGAATTCTAGAGAATGGGCTTGGACTTACAAGTTTTTCTAGAAACTAGGTCAAACCTTGTGCATATTTGCACCACTCTAGCAAGCAAATTGGGCGGGCCATAACATAAAGCTGTAAATTTAAGCACTTTTGTCTCTGTGTGATTATTCCTTCTACAAAGCATCCACGTGGAGGAATTTAAATCTGCACATACTGTAGCATTGCTTTTTACGGAGAAAGTGACTGATTATCCACCTAAGGCCTCACAACCTGCAAAATAAAATAAAGTTAAAATTAAGCATGCACCAGCTGGGAATCGAACTTGGGTCTCTATTGTGGTAGGGCACTATTATACCCCTAGAGCATTGGTGCTTTCAACGAAAATGATTTTAAAAGAACGTATTGTAGGCTTACACCATCAAAAGTTTTTCAATGCCAATCTATAGTGCTTAAAGAATTCTTAATCAAAATGGTATGTAAAGATTTTCTTTTTAGCAATAGACAAATTTTCTAAATAACATAATTATTTTTGTTATTTGTCTCATAGATATCAATTAGATGCTGAGTTATATTACATATACAATCAAACTCATACAATTTAATATGACAATATCATTAGATAGAAAATCAAAATAAAAATAAATAAAAAACATTTTAAGAAATGATGAGGTACCAATATCTTTAGTGATATATATATATATATATATATATATATATTACATTGATATCTAATTCTATATAACTCTACTTAATACAAGGCTATTGTATTCTTTATATAGACATGACAATGATACTATTCTAGAATGCTTCCTTATCTCTAAGAAATCTCCTTTACACGTTACTACATGACTCATCATTCTTTATGTCACATAACGCTACTTTATAACTCATACTTTATCACTATCATCATTATACTAGACACCTCACTATGTTTATTATTATTACAAAGCATGACTCACCATATAAATTATTACAAACATACATCATTACTTTATGTTATGTCAAGTCACATTTTGTTTCACTAATGCTTCCGCTGGAAGGGTCCACCTTGCTTTTGCTTTAATCAGTATCATGATCTGAAGAGAAATCTTCATACCAAGGTACTTAAGGAATTTCAAGTTTATAGTATTCAAATGGTTCTTCTGGTTTATGCTGTTGTGACCAATCTTCCCAATCTTCATTTAGCTAATCACATACTGGTGAAGGATTCAGAATTTCATTTGCTCTTCCTCGTTTTTGAAGCCATTCATGATAATCGTGCTGATATTCTTGAATTGCATCTTTATCATGGACTTTATGAAAATCTGAAGTGATCTGGTAAACTGTTTCAAAGACTTGATTAGGGTTTGGTGAAGGCGAAACAATTGAAACTTTTCTCTTTCAATGCTAGGATACATCATACGTTGATCCAAGAGATCCCAAATTCTTCCATATATTATGACAAACTTTTTTGGATAATCACGAGCATAGAACATAAGATCCTTAATCTTTATTTTGATGTTTGGAGGCAAATTTGAACAAAGTCATTGAAAATCATTTGGATCGTTGAGATAATACAAAGCTATGCTCAAAAGTCTGATCTTTGAACTATTTGAGATGTTTGATATGATCTTTCTCATTATTGTTGAAGATGAAGACGTCATCAATGTATACAAGATAAAATTTAATTATGTCCTTGTGTACATCATCCACGCAATATTGGTATTCTGAAGGAGAATTATTGAGATCAAAAGGAATGACATTCCACTCATAGTGTCCATGTGGCACTATGAAAGCTATTTTGTATTGATCTTCTTCTTTGACTCTAACTTGCCAAAATTATGACTTTCTATCAAACTTTGAATAGATCTTTGATGTTGCCATTTTCTTCAAGAAACAAATCTTTTTGAAACAGGATATCGAATATCTCGCAAACAATCATTAAGCTTTCGGTAGTCGATACAGATTCTTTTTTTTCCACAAACTCGATCAGCTCGATTGTTGACATAGAAAGCTTTACTTGCCCATTCAGACCTTGAAGGCTGATTAGATCTATTTTGAGAAGTTTTGAGATTTCTTCTCTACATAAATCTTCATCATGTGGCAATCCTAGATGCAAAGTTGTCTGATGAGGCATCACCCAATTATCTTTGTAAGGGAGAGAAACAAAATATTGTTATCGTAGCCAAAACTTATTTGGCATATCACCATAACATTCAAGAAGTACTTGATGCTCTGTTTCAAACTTTTACTTGGTCAAAACTTATTTCTTTATCCACAAAATAAGACAAGAGCGAGAGTTCTGAGTGATAAGATCGAGAACAGTGTAAGCAAAACCTTCAGGATGTAAGGTGAAGGGAAAAATAATACTAAGAAAATCTATCCCAAGCAACAAATCTTCTCCTAATTGATCAAATGCAAAAAAACTATGCCTTTTATCAAATGGTAAAAGAATGATATTTGTAGTGCATTTGCTACTTTGAAATCAATCTCTACTAGCAGATGAAAAATGAACTGCTGTTGGAATGGAGAGAGATTTTGGAAGATAGGTGCTATGAATAATTAAGGAAAATGCTCTAGTAACAATAAATGGAGAGAGAGCAACTTGTCCTTGATCATAAATTCGAAGTACCATATTCACATTTGGATGAAAGACTGGTCCAGACTGTATAGTAAAATTAATGGGTACCTTACGATGAATATTCATGATAACTTCATATTCATTGCCTGTTTCATCTTCTATATCACCATTCTAAACTTCAAGTGATAATAAGGCATTTTCTGGATCTTCAAACCAATAATACAAGTAATCTAAAAAATCTAGCTGATTAATAAGTTGAAGAAGTTGTATGAGAGCTTTTTTTCTTTTGACATTGCTTGGCAAACTGGCCCTTTCTACCACAAATAAAACATCAGCCTGATTGCTTTAGAAACCTTCGTTTCTTGACAAAATGACATTTTGAACATTTGTAATGTTTCTAAGGCTTTGAAAATTTCTTTATAAAATGTTTCTCTCTTCTATAATTACAAGGAGATTGATGAGAACAACCAAATTCTTGTGGCCTTTTGATATAGTACTTCGTTAGAGAAGTTTTTTCAATCTGCTTTATGTTTCTTAGAATCTTGATTGAGATGTTGGATCCCGAGCTTGAATATGATCGGATCAATACAGCGAAAACAACTCCGATATTAGGATCTAGCGAATATAGGCTTTCAAAATTTTTCGTGCTTTCTCACCATTTTGATTCCCAAGTATGTTTGAATATCAATTGAACAACACTTGTGGGAGTGTCTCTTCACTAGATTGAACCTGAGAACACAAAGGAAACAACGTTAGGAGGCTAGATAGCTCAAACGTGAACCCAAGGGTACCTTGAAATGCTTTTATGTTTTGGCTCAAAGAGAGAGGCTTGAGCTTGGCACAAAAATCAAGGCAATGTGTGTCTCATGTTTTTTGTCCTATAGCAGCATCTTAGGGTTTTGACTGAAACCTTAATTTGTTATATAAGCCCCTTGTTTCCTTGTTAAAATGTAATTGTGGACTTCTAATTTATCTAGGATTCTTTTAATCCTTAATATAAATCTAATTGGACTTATATTCTAATTAGTTTTTACAAACCTAATATAAATCTAATTTGTACTCTTATTCTTTTGAGCCCGACTCAAATAACTGCACAGCCTCTTTAATTCCAAATTAAACTCTTAATTAATTAAATCCTATTTAATTAATTAATAGGCCTAATAAGTCCGATAGCTTTATAGCCTAATCTTTATTTAATTAAACTTATTAATTAAATATTAAGTCTACTAGCTTATTTATTTAATTAAACTCTTTTAATTAAACAACAAGCCCATTTACAATTTACATATTTAATTTAATATTTAAAATTTTATTCTCAATAAAATCTCAATTAAATTAAATAATTATTTCTCAGATTTTAGTCTCATGTTCAGATGATCTAATCAGTTACTTGGGAGATCTTGATGGACATATTTAATTATAAGCTCTAATAAGTTTGACCTAGTACCTTATTATCTCATCACTGTTAAAGGCCCTACTTATTAACATTGGTCAACTCCATTGTATGTCCAAAGCTGCACTCTTGAATTAAATATTCTTTATAGAAAACTTAATAATTTAATCTTATTTAAGCCATATCCATTGAGCAGCAGGTTTACATAGATACCTTTTATGAAATACAATAATTGGAGCTAGATATAAATTATTATTTTACCCCTCTAATTACATCTTGAACCCTTAATACTAGTTTTATACCATTTTAATGATTTAAGATTTATTCAAATAAATCTTAGTTTAATGAAAAACCTTTATTAAGCACTTGGCCAAAATTCAATCACCTAAAACCTTTTAAAATCATCAAGATGGTATTCTACAATCCCTTAGGAGTTATGAATTCTATATATAGCTTATAGTGTCTACTAATATATAGATCTTACAATCCTAACTAATCAAGATATTGACCTTTATTTAGATCTCACTTTTTACTCAAGTGAAATACCATAGCTTGCATATTAGAGGTAAACTACCCATTAAGGATTAAGGTAGGAATGCCTTTAGTATTTGATTGTGGTAATTTACATTCAGTCACGGTATGTCTACCAAATGATATAATTCCATGAGGTCATATTCAATGCATTCATAATGCACAAGTGTCTTTGTCCTAAAGTCTCCACTTCAAATGGTTAGAGACTCACCATTTTTCCATTGAAGACAAACCATACAACAACTTTGTCTAAACAAAGTGTCAAGCTATTGTTTATAGATTGTGAACTAATTTTAAGCTGTGATAAAATTCTATGTCTCATATATATCTTATATATATAGAATTTTATCAATAAAGAAGCTCTGGAGCCTTTAGTTATTGATACAATTATATTTGGGTAAAATAAATAATAACAACTTTATTTATTAATGATGTTTTTACAAATTCACAGAAAATATCTATCACTCTTAGAGCACATACCTAACAATATCCCACTTGCCCTTAGAGTAGATGTGACATTACAATCCCTATGCTCTCTAGGTGACCTTCAAAGACATTAGCCACTAGACTTTTGGTGAATGGATTAGCCAGATTCTCTACAGTAGGAATCTTAAATACTTCCATATCTCCACGCTGCATGATCTCTCATATAAGGTGGTATTTCTGTTCTATGTGTTTTCCTGTCTTGTGGTTTCTTGGTTCCTTAAAATTGGCCACTGCCTCACCATTATCTAATAAAGTGTAATCGTCTTTTCTCCATTTGGAACAACTTCCAAATCAGTAAGGAACTTGCAGAGCAAAACGGTCTCTTTAGCTGCTTCACAAGCTATTACATATTCAACTTCTATTGTGAAATCAGCAATGCATGATTGCTTTATACTTCTTTATACTATGGCTTCACCATTTAAGGTGAATACAGATCTTGAGGTTGACTTTCTGGAATCTGGATTAGATTGAAAATCAGAATCTGTATACCTAACCGGGGTTATATCACTTCTATAATATACAAGCATATATCTTTTCGTCCTACAAAGATATTTCAATATATGCTTTACAGTAACCCAATGATCCTTTCCAGGATTTGACTGGAATCTACTAGCTACTCCCACTGTATAGCAGATGTTTGGCCTAGTGCATAACATTGCATACATGAGACTCCCAATGATAGAGGTATATGGGACTCGTCTAATCTCTTTTTCCTCTAGAGCAGTCTCATAAGACTGCTTTCAAGAAAGTTTAATTCCATGTTTGAAATGTAACAATCTTTTCTTGGAATTTTGTATACTAGACTTGGCAAAAATCTTGTCTATACAGAAAGCCAAAGATGATGCTAGTTTCTTATTCTTCCTATCCCTAACTAATTGGATGCCAAGAACATAACTAGCCTCTCCCAAATCTTTCATTTGGAACTGCTCAGCTAGCTAAAGTTTTACTGATGATAATGTTCCTACATCATTCCCAATGAGTAGAATATCATCAATGTAAAGAATGAGAAATACAATTCTATTGTCTTGTTTTCTTCTATAGACACATAGCTTGCTACATTTTGAATAAAATCATAAGTTTTGATCTTTTGATTAAATCTTATGTTCCAAGACTAGATGCTTGTTTAAGACCATAAATTGATCTCATCAATTTGCAAACCTTTTGTTCTTGGCGTTTCTCTATGAAACCTCTAGTTGCATCATTAGATGCTTTCAGTAAGATTTCCATTCATAAATGCAGTCTTAACATGCATTTTTCATATCTCATAATCATAATGAGCAACAATGGATAAGAGAATACGAATTGATTTAAACATAGGTATTAGAGATAAGGTTTCTTCAGAGTCGATCCCTTCTTTTTGGGTATAACCTTTTGCCACAAGCCTTGACTTAAAGGTCTCTACCTTATTCTATCAATTCCTTTCTTCCTCTTGAAGACCCACTTGTACCTAATGAGTTTTATCCTTTCCGGTGAATCTGCAAGCTCCTAGACAGAATTAGAATACATGGATTCTATTTTTAATTCCATAGCTTTTTCATAACTATTAGCATTAGCATCCTTTACTGCTTATTCATAAGTAGCAGGATCAGATTCATTCTCTTCAATATCTTGTGATATTCCAATAAACCTATTAGGGCATCTTACAATTCTTCCACTACCATGAAGTACTATAGGAGGTTGTGTCACTGGATCTTGTGTTTGATCTGTTCTAGAAGTATTAGTCAAACCTCTGAAACTTGTATCTCTAATCGGATCAGGATTGATTTCTTTAGACATTTCTTCTAGAATAACTTTGCTTTGAGGCAAATCTTTACTTATATAGTTGTCTTCTAAGAAAGTTGTAGTCGTATTGACAGATACTTTCTTATGAGATTAACTATAGAAGTAATACCGGCTCGTACAGTTAGGATATCCTGTAAACAAACATACTTATGTTTTAGCACTTAACTTGTCCCTGTTGTCCCTTAGCACGTGTTTTATACACCCCTAAATACGAATATGTTATAAACTAGCGTTATGGCCGCTCTATATTTCCATAGGTGTCTTTAGAATAGATTTACAAGGAACTAGTTAGAAGGTATGCTATCGTTTGCAAGGCATGTCCCCAAAAACTATTGGGTAGAGTTGAATAACTCAAAATAGATCTTACTATGCCTAAAAGAATTCTATTTCTGTTCTATACCATACCATTTTGTTGTGGTGTTCCCGGTATAGTGAGTTGAGAAACTATGCCATTATCTTTCAGGTATTCATCAAACTTACCTAAGAGGTATTCACCACCACGATATGATCGTAATGATTTTATACTTCTACCTAATTGCTTTCGTAGCTCTATCCTACACTCTGTGAACTTCTCAAAAGCTTCGGTCTTCCGATACATTAGCTAAATGTATCTATATCTTGAGTAATCATTAGTAAAAGTAATGAAGTACTCAAAACCACATTTGGCTTTAACATTAATTGGTCCACATATATCTGTGTGTATCGGTTTTGAACATTCCTTGGCTCGATATCCCTTAACCATAAATAGCCTCTTAGGCATCTTTCCCTCTAGGCATGATTCACAAGTTAGTAAGTGTTCAACCTCTAACTGACTAAGTGGCCCATCCTTAATCATTTTTTGAATCCTTTTAATATTAATATGGCCTAGTCTAATGTGCCAAAGATATGTTTCATTAGTGTTAGTTATTTTAACTCTTTTGTTATTTAACTTAGTGTCATTTATAGTAGGCAATATATTTTTTTTATCAAATAAAGATTGTTATTTAACATTCTAGGAAAGATAAACTCTTTATTCTTTCTTATAACAATTGATTTGCTAAAAGTAATAGAATATCCAGAATTTATTAAACAAGAAACAAAAATTAAATTTCATTAAAATTCTAGAACAAAATAATAATCATTTCAAACGATGTATCTTTTGTTATCAAAATATAAACGTAGTTCTCCAATTACACGAATAGACACCAACGCTCTATTGCCTAGCCTCAAGCTCAGCTCCCCTTTACTTAGCTATTTGATTGCCTAGAACCCTTTTAAAGAATAGCAAACATTGTTAGGAGCTTCAGAATCTACAATAGAAGTATTGATATAATCTTCCACCAAACATGATTTAATAAATAGTACATTACCTTTATTTGCTTTCTTCTCAGCTAAGTGAGTTGGGCAGTGTCTCTTCCAATGCCCTTTCTTACAATAATGAAAACATTTTCTTTTGCAATTTTCTTGATGGGAGCAACTTCTCCTTATTTTCTTGCTTGCCGTTTCTCAAAGGTACAAGAATTGAAGATGGCAATCTTCTATTGGCTTTACTAATATGTTCAATTTCATATCTTTCTAACTCATGTATAAGACCACGCAAAGTATAAGATTTATGAGCCAGTTCATAGTCTATCTTGAATTTATCAAAAGCACTTGATAAGTTGTTTAATATGTCTATCTTGGACTTTGCGTCAATCTTTGCACCAAAAACTTCTGCTTCTTAAACATAATTAATGACATTGATCATGTGTTCTTGAACAGATTGTCTTGGCTGTTGCATAAGACACTTAAGTTTTTGCAAAGCATATCTTCTTTCTCGATGACATTGCTTTTCACACATCTTATAAAGATGAGCAATGATTTCTACCATGCTGATCATATCTTTACAATGTTCAAGAAGATCATTATGGATTGAGGCAAATATATAATCCTTGGTTGTAGTATTGGCATTCACCCAAGTAGTATAATATTCCTTGTCTAATTGATTAGACTCCTTAATAGGTAGACTAGGAACTGGTTCAGTCAATATCCAATTAACCTTGTCAAGGTTTGACACCAAATCCAGTTGTATTCTCTTCAGCATAATTATTCCCTTGGAGCATATAATTATTTAAAAACGATGCAATTGGATTCATATTTTATAAAAATTAACATACACCCTTTCAATGACTATACAACTTTTGAATATTACTAGATGATGTGTGGGATGCCAAAATGTAGTTACCCAAAATAATGTGTAAAATATTATATGGTGCTTTAATCAAATAATTATCATGTTTTCCTAAATCATTTTTCTTTAGGAAAACATGATAACTCTATTTGGTTAAATAGAGCTCTTTCTAATTATTATTATTCCCAAGATATCTCATATTTCAATAATAATAACCACCATATTTTAGTCTTTAATTAATGAAATTATTTCTTTAAGGAATATCTTTTCATAAATTAAATTAAGTATGTGACCATTGTTTCAATCAATTCCAAGATTGCATTAACATGAAATTTCTTTAAGAAATATCACTTAATGGTTTGCTTGGATTAATTTTATCCAATTGGAAATCCAATCTTGGAAGACAACTATCACAAACCCTCTTTTAGGGAGCAAGGCCCTAAGAGAGGTCAAATCGAGGCTTATAAATAGCTTATCCATATGGACCAATAATGGAGGTTATAGGTTTTAATTTAATAAAACCTTCCCTTACTCAAACATTTAGAATTTGGGATTTTAATATAAAATGTAATCCATATAACTCTTTTCAAACTCTTTTGAAAACTTTTTAGATCCAAATTTTATTACTTAATTAATCTTATTAATTAATTTTATGATTTATATACTATTTATCAAACTTTTAGATAAAATTTAAATGATACTTAATTAATCTAATTAATTTTAATCTATACATGCTATTAATCAAACATTTTGACTAGTATATATAAATTTATACATGAATACATGGACATGTTATAATGTATTGATGTGGCATTCCTATTTTTCTATATGGTATGTGACATGCCATTATTTTATTTAACAGTTTAAATAAAAGAATACATGTGGTAAGATACTTGGTTTTTTTCCTAAAAATATTACAATAATATTTAAATAGAGCTCTTATATCTTCTTAACATCTCCCTTGCACTTGTACGTGTCTATTAGTTTCAAGAAAATTTTCAAAATTCATAAAGTTGAAAATTGATTGTGTACACTATTGTCCAAAAACTTTAAAATTTTTTCACAAACACCCCCACAGAACTGAAATGTTTCTATATTTGCAGTTTTACTTTTGAAGAAGGCATCTTTGATTTAATGGGCTATACAACTCTGATCTTATCATCGTTTTGGGCTATTAAACCACCAAAACAACATGCACTCACTTGAAATTTGGTTTCAAAATAAACCGTGTTTGATAGGTGAATTTTATTGAAACTAGTCTAAATTAGAACCTAGATAAGCCCAACAAGCCCAACACTATGAATTTCTTTGTTGCCCAAAAGCTATTGGATATTAATAACGAGCCCATTTGACCCCACTTTAGTGATAAACCACCAAGCTAGGCCCATAGAGCATAACTTAATAGCTTGCTAAGCTAAAGCAACAAAACACACTTTGGACTTAGGCTCACCACATTTGGACTTCGAAAAAATTGATTGACCTTAGAGCTTTCTAAAAACCCTCTTTGGCTTTCAATCCAACATGCTATAGAGTTGTTCTAGGGCTATTCGTTTTCCCAAAACAGCCCCAAAGAAGTGCAAACACAAAAGCTCATTAGGCTTGGGTTTTGAGACTTTTGCTCCACATTTTGTGGGCTTTAAGCCCATGGCCTTGGGGCTTTGGCCCTCGAACCTTAGGGCAGCCCATCACACGGTGTTAGCCATGCTTTGCGCTAGCCACATGGGCAAGGGTAGCCCTCTATGCCTGTAGATGTAAACCTCAGGGAGCCTTAGAGAGTTTGGGGTAAACCCTTTGTGCCTCACCCCTAAGCTCCCCTCATGGCACCCAAAAACCCTAGCCACCTCCATGTTGACGTCCTCCATGCAGCCACCATGTGATATGCATCTTGGTTTTCACATTCTTACATTAATAATTGTACAATTACAAAAATATAATACAAACTACTTTGTACAAGAGCACAAAAACCAAAAACTGAACAAGCATGGAAAAATAATCAATCATAAAGGGTGATTGAATGGCATAAGGGCCGCCCCTCAATAATTACATACCATTAAAAAGAACATACAAAGAAAACTCTATGAGGCCAAGTATTCACCCATACTTAACCAAACAAATTATTATATAAAATTCGTCACATGAAATCACGCAAAATTTCTTAAAGAAATTAACACCACATTATACAACATACCATTAAAGCACAAAAATCAAATTGAATAAATAACTTATTCATTCTCTAGTGGAGGAAACGAGGCTCTGATACTAATTGTTGGACCCCAAACCTCAATTTGATCGGATCAATGCAGCAGAAACAACTCCGAGACTAAGATCTAGCAAATACATCTTTCAAAATTTTTCATTCTATCTCACCACTTTGATTCCTAAGTATGTCTGAATATCAACTGAACAACACTTACGGGAGTGCATCTTAACTAGATTGAACCTAAGAACATAAAGGAAACTACGTTAGGAGGCTAGGTAGCTCAAACGTGAACCGAAAGGTATCCTAAAGTGCTTCTGCATTTTGGCTTAGGGAGGGAAGCCTAAGGTTGGTACGAAAATTAAGGCAAAGGTTGTCTCACATTTTTTGTCCTATAGCTCTCTTAGGGTTTTTGATTGAAAACCTAATTTCTTATATACCTCCCTTGTTTCCTTGTTAAAATGTAATTGTGGACTTCTAATTTATTTATGATTCTTTTAATCCTTACAGACTTATATTTTAATGTTTCTACAAACCTAATATAAATCTAATTTGTACTCTTATTTATTTGAGTCCAAGTCAAATAACTACAAGGTCTTTTTAATTCCAAATTAAACTTTTAATTAATTAAATTATATTTAATTAATTAATAGGCCCAATATGTCCAATAGCTTTATAGCCCAATCTTTAGTTAATTAATCTTATTATTTAAATATCAAGCCTACTAGCTTATTTATTTAAGGGTAATACTACATCTACAACTCATCTACAACCATTTTTTATACTAGCTGGGTTGGCAAGCTATCACTGCAAGGGTAAAAAATAAAAATGAATAAAATATATTAAATTGAATGACATGGTAATTAGACCTGGCAACGGATCGTGTCAAAGTGATTTCGTGTCGTTTCGTATTCGTGTCGTATTAAATTATATTCATCCAAATCTGATCCATTAATTTATTAGGTCTAAATCTTAAAACCCAAACCCGGCTGTTAACTTAACGTGTTACTCGAATCTAGAGGTGGTAATTCATGTTCGCGGGTCATGTTCGTGTCATGTCGAGCTGTGAGATGATAAAGATTGACCCAACACGAATATAACCCGTTTATTATTCGTGTCACTAAGTCTCAACACGAACACGATATGATTATTAAACGGATAACATGACACGACACGACACGCTAACACGAATAATAAACGGGTTGTGTTACTTTGATTTTTATCGATTAGGTTTCCTTCTCATTTCCAATTTTCAATGAATTAGAATTAGGTTTCAATTTTAGGAAAATTGAAAAAATGGACACAATTAGGTGTTGAGTCGTGTCGAGTCTTGTCGGATGCACAAACGACACTCGATATCAGTTTATTTTCGAAGACATCGAGTGTTGGATTGGAAACTGACACTCAATATGCCTTGTGTCGAGTGTCGGATTCATAATCCGATGCTCGGTATGTCTTGTGTCGAGTGTTGGATTATGTCGGATTCATAATCCAACACTCGTTATGTCTTGTGTCGAGTGTCGGATTATGTCCGATTCATAATCCGACACTCGAATAATTCGACATCCGATAAAGTCGTATAGTCAGTTGGAGGTATTCGATAGGAGTTTTGTCGGTTTATGTTGTCGAGCTCGAGCAAGATTGTCAGGTTGTGTCGGCTTTTATTGTCGAGCTCTTTTGAGCGCGTCGAGTTGCGTCGAGCATTTTGGCAGGTTGCTTGTTCTTACATTATTTTTTTGTCATGTCATAATCGTGTTCGCGTATCAAAGACTCTTAACCCAAACACGATATGATTATTAAACAGGTTGACATCTTCGACACGAACACGACACGAATACGAATAAGCCAAAACCCAAAGCCGCTTAAACCCGTGTCGTGTCAAGTCGTTTTCGCGTGTTGTGTCGAAAATTGCTACCCCTACCCGAATCCAACCCATTTAATCTGTTTTTTATTTCAAGTCAGACAGCAATATGTGTAACATGATTAGTATAAATTCTAAACATTTAATCACAAACAATAGTTTATAAATTTAAAATCCAAAAAATATTTTGAAATCTATTGAAATATCCAAATATGATATAATACAAAAATATAAAAAAATTTGTATTGAACATCATTTAAAGATCCATTTGAAGCATATCTAAGATAAATAATTGATAATGTCCAATTATTAAATGATTTCTACAAATAAAATGGAACATTTTATAAGTTTCTTCTTTGTATTCCCTATCAAAATGTCACTACTCATACACACCTAAGAAAAAGATGACATAATTGTATTAGAATAATTTTAATTATGTTAAATATAGTTATGAATTAGTATTTGTTATATTGTTTTTATATTTTTTTATGTATCATAAATAAATTTACTATGTTATCCTTAATAGTAACGAGTTAAACAGGTGAAACGGTTTTTTATAGGATAAACCCAAACACGGTCCAATATCAAACGGGTTTTACCGTGTTAACCCGTTAACGACCTAATCTGATAATATTAAATCCAAAATACATTTTTATCGAATGGGTCCGTGTCATGTTAACGGGTCGTATAGAATTTTCCAGGCCTAATGGTAATTACTTATCCACTAATATCTTGCTAACTTAGATTGTACAAAATCCTAACTGTAAATGAGTTGTAGGTCTAGCATTATTCTGAAATAATAAGCCCATTTACAATTTACATATTTAATTTAAATTTCAAATTTTATTCTCAATAAAATCTCAATTAAATTAAATAATTATTTCTCATATATTAGTGTCATGTTCAGATGATTTAATCAGCTACTCAAGAAATCTTGATGTACATATTTAATTATAAGCTCTAATAAGTTTGGCCCTGTACCCTGTTATCTCATTACTGTAGTAGGTCTCACTTATTAACTTTGATCCACTTTACTATAGGTCCAAAGCTTCAATCTTGAATTAATTTTACAGAAAGCTTAATAATTTAATCTGATTAAATTATTTCATTTAAGTCCTATCTATTGAACAGTAGATTTACATAAATACTCTCATGGAATACCAATAATTGGAGATAGGTATAAATTATCGTTTTAACCCTCCAATTGCATCTTGAACCCTTAATAGCAATTTTACACCATTTAAGAATTTAAAATTTATTCAAATAAATCTTAGTTTAATGAAAAACCTTTCATTAAACATTTGGCCAAGATTCAATCACTTAAAACCTTATAAAACTATCAAGATGATATTCCGCAATCCCTTAAGAGTCATGAAGTCCATACTTATACTATAGTGTTTACTAGTATGAAGATCGTACAATCCCAATTAGCCAAGGTATTGACCTTTATTTAGATCTCATTTTTTATTCTAGTCAAAGACTATAGCCTGCATACTAAAGGTACATTACCTACTCAGGATTAAGGTAGGAATACCTTTAGTGCTTGGTTGTGATAATTTACATTCAGTCAAAATATTTCTATCAAATGATATAATTTCACGAGGTTATGTTCAATACATTCATAATACACAAGTGTTTTTGTCCTGAAATCTATAGGTTGTGAACTAGTTTTGAACTGTGATAAAATTCTGTCTCATGTATATCTCATAAAGAATTTTATCAATAGATAAGCTCTATAGCTTTTAGTCATTGATATAATCATAATTGAGTAAAATAAATAATAACAACTTTATTTATTAATGATGTTTCTACAAATTTATAATAAATATCCATCACTCTAAGGGCATATATTTAACATGAGACAATGAACTTGAATCACTTCAGTGGCTAATTGATAGGAGCTAGCAAGACTGAAGGGAGAAAGATCTGTTACACCATCAGCTTTCAACTTTACTTCGAGCATTTCTAAAACTGGGCCTAGCATATGGAGAATAAATATTCTATTAATTGTGTCTGTTGGCTTGTTGAACTTGAAGTAAAGAGATTCTTGCTTGAGAAAATATTTCTAAGCATTTTGACATCACAACATTTATTTTGCAAATATTCTTTTTTTACAATTTTGCTTTCATCTCGAGTGCCAAAGAAATTAGCAACCATATATTTGATTAATTCATTATATGGTTGATCATGACCCAAAATATACTCATTTTTTGGCTAAGTAAAAGTACCTGCCCACCATTTTCTCAAGGATCCAAGAAATCTAGAAATAAGCCTAAGAGCAACTGCTTTTCTGATAAGATGTGGAGCGTGTCTTTTTGAAATATATTGGTCTTTCTCGTGGTTTTAGACCATGATATTCCAAAAGCTTTGTATTGTTGGATCGTTAGGTATTTGTACTTATACATCCAGTTCCTCTTGATTTTCTTGATATTGTCACCAGTTACGTTTGATGTAGAGACTCCAGACTTTTCTCCTCTACTCATCTCTAGTCTAAAATGAGGACTCTTTTGCTTGAATCTTCCAGTGGTATCAACATATGTTGGTGTTACAAGAGTATGAGGCTGCTCTATCATTACTAGTTCAACAACTGAGGAAAAGGAAAAATATGAGGAATCGTTCGATCCATCTGATGTAGAATTAGGTTAATCATCCTCCCATCTAGAGGCATGAATAGGCCAAGGCTACACATGTGGCATATTATAGTCTCTCCAGAATCCTCTTACATAGTTGCCAGTAGGACGTTCTTCCCAGACATTAGAAGATTTTCTTGATTTGTTTTTCTTTCATGAAATCTTCTTTTGTTATTTTGCTCAAAATATTTACACTGTTTACCATGAATTTGTTAAAGATAGTAGTCACTATCAACACCAGTTATGATGGAGCGGCCTCATATTCTTGCAACACCAATATATGTTGATACCACTAGAAGATTTGGGTAACGGATTGCTCAATTTAGACTAGAGATGAGTAGAAGAGAAACTTATGGAGTCTCTTTTACATCAAATGTGGATGGTGACAATCAATATAAAAAAAATCAAGAAGAATTGGATGTACAAGTTCAAGTGCCCAACGCTCCAACAATAAAAACTTTTTGGAATATTAATGGTCTAAAACCAGAAGAAAGACTGGCATATTTCGAAAAGATGCTAGCTTGGGTAGAAGGTGAAATTCAACGTGCTCCATATATTACCAAAAGAGCAGTTGCTTTTTGGCTTATTTCTAGATTTCTTGGATCCTTGAGAAGATGATGGGCAAATACTTTTATTTAGCCATAAAAAGAGTATATTCAGGGTCATGATTGACCGTATAACGAATTAATCAAATATATGGTTGCTTATTTCTTTGGTTTTCAAGATCGAGAAAGTAAGATTACAGAAAATGAATATTTGCAGAATAAATGTTATGATGTCTGAATACTTGAGTAGTATTTCCTCAAGCAAGAATCTCTTTATTTTAAGTTCAACAAGCTGACAGACACAATCAAGAGAACATTTGTTCACCATATGCCAGGCCTAGTTGCAGAAATGCTCAAAAGCAAAGTTGAAAGTCGATTGTGTAATAGATCTTTATCCTTTTGATCTTGCTAGCTTATACCAGTTAGCCATTAAAGTGATTCAAACTAATTATCGTAATAAGGATCTTAAGAAACATATTAAGTAGACTAAAAAAACTTCTCTTCGAAAATACTGCAACAAAAAGCCACAAGAATTTGGCTTTCTCATCAATCTTCTTGTAATTGTAGAAGAGAGAAATAGTATAAAAAGAAATTTTCAAAGCCTTGGAAACATTACAAAAGTTCATAATATCGTTTTGTCAACAAATGAAGGCTTTCAAAGCAATTAGGAAGGACATTTTGCTAAGCAATGCAAAAAGAAGAAAAAAGCTCATATATGATTTCTTCAACTTATTGATCAACCAGATTTTTCAGATGACTTGTATTATTAGTTTGAAGATCCAGAATCTGCCTTATTATCACTTAAAGCTCAGAGTGATGATATAGAAGATGATACAGGTAGTAAATCCGAAGTCATCATTAATATTCCTTGTGAGGTACTTATTAATCTCACTGTGCAATCTGGACTAGTCTTTTGTCCATATGTGATGATGGTACTTCAAATTCCTGATCAAGAACAAGTTGCTCTCTCTACACTCATTGATACTGGCGCTGTTTCTTCTATCATTCATAGCAACTGTATTCCAAAATCTCTCTTCATTCCTATAGCAGTTCAATTTTCAGCTACTAGTGGCAATTTATTTCAAAGTAGCAAATGGACCAGAGCTATCAATCTCTTGCCATTTGATAAAAAGGCATAGTTTTTTACATTTGATAAATCAAGAGAAGATTTGTTGCTTGGGATGGATTTTCTTAGTATTCTTTCTCCCTTCACCTTTCATCCTAAAGGTTTTGTTTTTATTGTTCTCGATCTTATCACTCAGAACTCTCATTCTTGTTTATTTTATGGATATAGAAACACTACATTTTCAAAAGGGGTGAAAATGTCAAATCTCTAGTCGAACAAAAATTTGAAATAGAGCATCAAGAACTTCTTGAATGTTATGGTGATATGCCAAATAAGTTTTGGTCACGAGAACAATATTTTTTCTCTCTCCTACAAAGACAATAGGTGATGCCTCATCAGATAGCTTCACATCCAAAATTGCCACATGATGAAGATTTATGTAAAGAAGAAATCTCAAAACTTCTCAAAATAGATCTAATTAGGCCTTCAAAGTTTGAATGGGCAAGTAAAGTTTTCTATGTCAACAATAGCGCTAAACAAGTTTATGAAAAAAGATTTTGTATCGACTACCAAAAGCTTAATGACCATTTGCAAGATATTCAGTATCTTGTTTTGAAAAAGATTTGTCTCTTGAAGAGAATGGTAACATCAAAGATCTATTTAAAGTTTGATATGAAGTCAGGATTTTGACAAGTTAAAGTCAAAGAAGAAGATCGATAAAAAACAGCTTTTATAGTGCCACTTAGACACTATGAATGGAATGTCATGCCTTTGGATCTCAAGAATGCTCATTCAGAATACCAGCATCGCATGGATGATGTTCACAAGGATATAATTAAATTTTGTCTTGTATACATTGATGACGTCCTTATCTTCAGCAATAATGAAAAAGATCATATCAACCATCTCAAATAGTTCAAACATCTAACTTTTGAGCATGGCTTGGTATTACATGAGAGAAAGCTGTAAATAGGAATACATGAAGCATATTTTCTTTATACATCAAAGATGGCTACATTATGCCAATGCCACATATTGCTAAACAAGTGTTCTTATTCCCAGATGAATTGACAAGTAGAATAATGATTTAGCAATTTTTGGGAATTATCAATTATGTAGGAGATTACATCAAGAATCATTCGAGATAGAGAAGCAAGATCTGTAGGTATATAAAAAAGAGAGCAGTGGCTTGGTCAAGTAAAGCCACTTAAGTAGCGATTGACTTAAAAGAGAAATGTCAGTCACTTCCACCACTGAAGATTCCTGAGAAAGGCCAGCTAATCCTGTAGAAAGATCCAAGCAACAATTTTTGGGAAGTAGTGCTACTTGAATAAGAAGGAGATCATAGGTGCATCTGTGCCTATAAATTTGGATAGTTCACAAACTCACAACAATATTATCTTTCCTCGAAGAGAGAAGTCCTGGCAGTTTTTAATGCAATAAAAAAGTTTCAATTTTATATACCTCTTGAAGAATTTGTAGTAGAAATAGACTACAAATATTTTGAAGGATTGCTTAGATAAAAAGTAGGAGAAATTCCAGATCCTCAGCTTGCAAGATGATTTGAGTCTTTATCCAGATTCAAATTCACTGTTCACCATATCCAAGCATAGTCAAACGTAGTAGCAGATTTTCTCTCCAGAGCCATTTCCAAACCTAGTGTTTCACATCTAGCATGATTAGTTACTGCTTGGCTTACTCTTTGTTATTCTTTTATTTTATCCTTGATCTAGGTAATCTCAATGGCTTCTAGTTCTTCTAAATTTTATATATTAGGAGAACAAGCTTTTGATAGGAGAAACGAGAAACACAGGAAAAGAAAACGTCCTCCAACCATTGAGAAAGATAAAGGCAAAACTATTGTTGAAGATCTCAACAATCTAAATGATTTTCAACAATTCTATTCAAATTTTCCTTAAGACATCAAAACAAAAATTGAAGATCTTGTTTTCTATGCTCGTGATTATCCAAAAAAGTCTGTCATAACATATAAAAGAGTTTAGGATCTCATGGATCAATGTACGATGTATCCTAGCGTTGAAAGAGAAAGATTTCAATTGCTTTCTCCATCTCTAAATCCTAATAAGGTATTTGTGTATCAAATCTCTATATACCTTCATATAGTGAATGATGAAGATACAAATTGGGGTCATTCTATCATACTTGAAGCTTCAGCCAAAGGATATTGTTCAATTTGTATCCAGCAGCTATGGTATTTGATCTTGTATTGATTCATAGAAGTAGAAGGTAAATCCAAGCAGATGGTTCGATCGAATGTTCTCTCCAATTTTTGACAATCTCTTCTCTTTGATGCTCAATCGTGGATTTCAAATAGTCCACAAGATGGTAATCATATTTCAGCTAAGAGATATACGGAGAAGAATGTAACAACCATTAATTAAGCTAATTATCCATGATCACATGAGTGATGATGTTCATGCTTGTTGGGAATGATGTCTACATGCTAAGAAAAGATTAATAAAAATTTATCAGATGCCACTTCTTTACTATACTCACGGGTCCTATTTCAGATAATGTCTTGAATTCTCCAAATCTTTATTATAAAGAAAGGATTAAAATCTATAACTTATGAATGACAGTTTTGATGAAGATGCAATTTAAGAATATCAGGACGATTATCATGAATGGCTTCGAAAATAAGGAAGGGCAAATGAAATTCTGAATCCTTCACTGCCATGGGATTAATTAAACGAAGATTGGGAATATTGGCCACAACAAAGAGAACCATTTGAGCAATATGAACTTGAAATTCCTCAAATACCTTAGTATGAAGATTTTCCTTCAGATCATGATGCTAATTAAAGCAGATGGACCACCCTACCAGCGGAAGCATTGGTAAAGACAAGATGTGACTTGATGTAACATAAAACAAAGTAATGATGTATATTTGTAATAATGTATGTAGTAAGTAATTCTTTGTAATGATAATAAAGATAGGAGATGTATAGTATAATGATGATAGTGACAAGATATAGTTGTAGAGGAGAGTGATGTGACATAAAGAGTAGTGAGTCATTTAATAACGTGTAAAAGAGATTCCTTAGAGATAAAAGAAGTATCCTAGAGTAATATCCTTATCATATCTATATAAAAGATACGAAAGCCTTGTATTAAGCAGAGTTGAATAGAGTTGGACATCAATGCAAAGTAATTCCTTACTCTGGAAACACTTATCTTTATGTTATAAGAGCTTTTTCTCTGAACTATATATATAATCTACATTTGTCATACAATTCGCTTTTCTATTATTTGTCTAATAAGTTATGTAGTTGATACTTTTAGGTCTTATACATGGTTTGCTCTATGATTAGTGGTATAGTTATAAAATTTGTATAGAATTATAGATGGTGATGTATTTAAAAAATAAATAAATAAGTAAATATAAGAAAGTCAAAATAAACACAAATTTATATTAAAAAAACACATATTTATAAACTATATATGTGGTATTAAATGAATAATAATCCCATATTACTTCTTAAGTATAGTATATTATTTTGTTTTTGATATATATATATATATATATATATGTCATTAAATTGCCCCTCAAAAATAAAGATGTCTGGACATTAGTCCCGTATGCAGAATATTATTCGTGTCCACAGTCATGCTAAATTTTTTCCTACACTTAGAAATGGAAAACTGCGTCTCATAACATAACATTACTGTTAAAGATTGAGATTTTTAATTAAATGGTAGGAGGCCAACAGAGTTCTATATGGTTATACTTTGTGAGAAAGCAAGTAATAAAGTGCATGGTACCTTTAAGCTTTGGTAAAGGTTCATTAGTTATCATGAAATAGGTATTCTTGTTGGAATGATTACGGTGCCCTATTTATAACTAATGATGGAAATGACTGATTGCCATGGCCTCCTGAATTAATGCTGTATCAAGCACAAGCACAAGCACTAACGTCAAACCATGGCATCGCATATATAGCATGAATCAAATCATGCTTTAATTGCTACTGTAAATGCCACAAAACTCCACTTCTAAATTCACTACCATCACACAATTTATTAATATATCCAAGCAAAAAAGACATTGATCTTTTCATCTAGCTAGGGAACAAATTATTCCGGATTTTATAAGCTGATGATAGCTAGGAAACTAAATTACTTTTGTCTTATAACTTTTAGTTTATATATAGTAAGAGAACTCTTTTTACACTACTGAAATTATATAGAATATCTCTCCCCAACAATTAAATATTAAGTGCAATATATATGTTCTCTAAAACCATCTGGTAAGCATGTAGCTAATCCTCTAACCTAATTATTAGAAATTAATACATAGGCGTAATATATACGTGAGTGAACAACTAAAAAAAAAGTCACGAATAATCTGAAACTTAGAAATTTTGTATATAAATTGATGTATTATACTCATAATGTGATTAAAAAAAGTAAACATATAAACGTTAACTCATTTGATGAGAGCCATAATATGTGAATAAATAAGTAATACCATTTTAACTTGTATATATATAAAAGTTTATAAGTATGGCATAAAGAGGTTGGTCACTTCACCTATTAGGTTTACCCTTTTAGGTTGGACACCTGGAGTCTTCATAACAAGATAATTGAAATTATGCCAAAATATTACATGTTATTTGACAACATATATATGCAAGAAAGAACCAAGAAGATTGAACAAAGCCATGCACATTTGTTGAAAGTTCCACTTTCAATTTTGTTTGGCCACATATATGATGTGTGGCTAATTGAGATGATGTGTGAATGACTCAGCATCCATGAATATATACAATGATTACAAGCTAGAGTATAAATTACTTGAAGTCTTTGATTTCATTTTTATTGAAAAGTATCTGAAGCAATGCATGCATAATAGTAGCCATGTCATATACAGATATATAGAAGCCAAAAAAGAGAGCAAATGGGAATAAGCAAGAATCTAAGACTTGAAGTTTGAGTGATATCTATATTTTCATGTTTGTTTAATTTAATTATTATGTTGTTATTTAGTGCAAAAATATGGAGAGGAGAGGAGAGAGCTGTAATCATCTAATCATATCTATTTGAAAACTACCAGAAATTCTGAATGTAAAGAAAATTTGTTTCTTCTTGATTAATTATTACGCAGTCGGCAGCTGATTCAATTGTGTTTTAATTTTTTTTGGCTCTTTTTTCTACCTTAATTATCAGTAAAACTTCAAGAAATTAATATGTGCTTGACGAAGAGCCAGCTTTTATTTCATGCACAGACTTGTGTCTTTTTTTTTTTTTTTAATCAAATATAGAGGGTGCAATATATGATTATGGACGCTCCTGAGTTATGCAATCAAAGTGCATATTTTTTAAATCCAAGAGAAACAATATGCTTCAGGTTGAACAGCCACAAAAACAATATAATTAACAATAATATTTAACAATCGTAGTAATAGGAGTAATAATAACAACAACAACAACTCATAAACATGAATTCGAGTATTTACAGTAAGCTTCCAAATTATAAACCCAACTAGCTATCAACCAATTTCGATTCTTTCCAAGCATTACTCATAAAAAGATCAGACTAAGGCTCTTGAAAGGAGCACTAAATGTACCTATATTTAGTAATTAAGATTCATATCGTACAATATATGAGCTGGATTTGAACAACAAATCAAAGCTACGGTTGATATTGCCATGGTTATAATGGATTTCATTTAATGTAAAGCGGATATTCGGAACTAAATGTCAAGTTAAACAAGGTTGGATCCAAGCTATGTAATTAATTATATGATTGTTCTGGGGCAAACATGAAGAAGTACAGGATGTGCCTTCGGGTTAATTTTTGTCAGTGTTTTAATTCTTCATTAATTCTTTGAACATTAAACAATTTGCTAGCTGGCAATCTAGGGTTCTTAACAAATTAGAATTTAAATAAGAACAAACCTTGTAGGTATAAATGAATCAAGCTTATATATATATATATATATGACAATTGCTATTTTATCGGTCATAACAGAAATTTAATATTTAACTTCATTAAACATGAAAGAAACCCAAAATTTTGCTCAGTTTAGAATAAGTACCAGAGAGGAGCTAGGGGTAAAAAGATAGGGAACTTATCATATAACAGAATAAGAACATCTCACAGAACCTAAATGAGCTAAGGCTTAAATACAATAGATAGAAGGAAACAAAAGCTACCTTCAAAACCTGTAGCTGCTAGAACTTGGTATAAAATCTGGTCCAAATCCATGTCTTCCTTTCTGTAAAATACCAGTGACGATTGACAATATTCATAATAATTTGCTTCTCCTTCCATATCCTCCTAGAGTGAGAGTTGGAATAATTGCCATAAAGAGCGGAGATTGGACTAAACATAAGCTTATTGATGCGAAAAAATACCAACTTATTCTTATCTTCCCCACATACGAAGCGTCGAATTTCATAAGCACTTCACAGCTGTACAAGATGACAAATACATCACTAAATATTTATTTTTGTGATAATTTCATATATATTTTTATATGTAATACAAAACTACGGATCATGACCAAGTCGAAGCTCCAAATCCAGTTCATCTTCTTCATTGGCACCTTCTCTCTTTTCTTTATCATCATCCGGCACAAGAGATGAACCAACTCGCAAGCCGAGGCCCCCTCGCCAAACATCATCTCCGAAAGGATTCAAATGCTGGGAATTTCTTCCATACGAGTTGATATTGCTATGATGTGGATGCAGCGGTCTCTCAGTACCCCATGTGGGTGCCGGCAGAAATGTTTGATAATTTAAGTGTGTCTCTGAAGACATAGCATAATGATTCGGGTAGCTTTGACCTGTCGAATAAGATCGAAAACTCCCATAATTCTCATGATCAATTTTGTCCGAAAAAACTGAATTGGGAACCGAACTTGGCCGGTTCTTTGCTCTATCTTTCCTATGAATATTCATGTGGCCACCCAAGGCTTGAGCTGTAGTAAACCCTCTCTTGCAAAAAACACACTCGTAGGATCGGCCAGTGCCCATATCATCGCAAGCCTGCTCTGATCTATCCGTTTCTTCGCTTGAGCTTTTTGAGTCTTCATGTGGGTTGGATTCCATGGGAAGACGTACAACAATTTTGATCAGCAAAAGTAAATCTGAAGCTTTGCTTTTCGAGTAAGGAATTGAAATTGAAAGAGAGTTGGTATTGGTATTATAGAGATGAGGAAGAGATGCAGATACTGCGAGACAAGTAGAGACAAATAAAAGACATAAAAATTGCCTAGCTATGTGAATTCAATTCTTTGAAGATTTTTTTGAGATAGAAAAGTCTTTGATAGATGTTTGCGAAGTGGGTATTTCTCTGTTAGCCGGCAGCTGTTTATATAGTAATCTTTCTTTGTGATGTTGTTATGTACACATATATTTTTTTATATTTTCTCTCTATAATTTGTCTCCCTAATAGTGCTTTTTTTGCTTTCAAAATCAAATGGTTTCTTAACGCGGTGTTCAATTTGTCATGTCTTTCTCTATCTCTCTCAACTTTTTAAAATTTTACCTGTATTTATGGTTATACACATATGTACATAATACTTAGTTTATCCAAATATAAACGTTTTCAAATCAAGAAAGGCTTGGAATGTAAGAAATATCACGTCATGTAAGTGTGTTCCCGTTTTCTTGCCTATTTAATAAACTTATATCATATATGCATTTTTCTTAATCTATGATAACTTTATTATTATTTGTAATTCTTAAAATGAATATATATATATATATATATATTGAAATAAACTCTCTCTAAATTAATTGGAAACCAAATCACTTTCAGGATCAAATTACCAACCCTATTACGCACTGGCTAACATATATGGTTAGCTATGTAAAACTAATTAATATGTTTAAAAGATAGTAGCCAAACCCTTATTGTATTCGATAGTTCGATCCTTTTTAATGTTCCACTCACATGTAATTATAATGAATGAATATATGCGTAGGTAGATATTATTTTCTGTTAGTCTAAATTTTAATTTGAGTAAATAATTAGCTCTAAAATTTTCATATATTAATTACTAGGCATGTAATTTACACTTAATTAATTGCTAGTATTTGAAGGACAACATAATTAACATAACACAAACTCTTTGTAACCAATTAAATTAATTTCTTACTAAAGCAAGAATGAAATCAAACTTTTTCTTAAGCAATACAAAGCAATACAAAGCAAGGGCGCCAATTATAAATATACTTATATATAGTTTCACATATAGCTAGACATACATATAATCATACGATGAGTTATGCTGTTAAAATTCAAGTAGCTAGCTAGCTAGGGCCTGCTGGTTATCACATACATTGGCAACGAAAGACGTAGGAACCTTCCTCTATGATATCTTATGACCAAGAAACAGTGCAATTTTGTAGTTTCTACTTGTCTTTAACTATAAGCGTTTTCCACACCTTAGTTAACGGCAAACACCGTCACCTTCGTCTTCCTGTCATCACAATCAAAATCACATTTTTATATCATATATAATTAATCTTAAGGTTAGCTAAAAGCCTGAAACTTGATAATTAAATTAACTTCTGACATATATATATCCTCCTTAGTCTCATAAAGATTAATTATATATATGCCTCGCTTTCCGCAATTAAAAGATGATATAATAATTAAGCTTTTATTATTAATACAGTCCTCTCAGGTCGACTAGTTACGATACTGAAATACAGATAATTATATATTAAGAAATCCCTCCAGGCTACCAACTCCACTTATATCAATTAGCTAGATGCAAAAAAGTTGCATAATTTGATTGATGTGAAGCAACATTTTCTCAAATATGACTCATTTTGTTTACGTGTGTTTTCACATATAAAATTCTGAAGCAGTTATATTTTTGTATTCTGCAGGCCAAATATTTTATTGTTATCAAAATGTAGATTAGGGCACGGTCGACACTGGGTTGTTGCTAGCTTTTTCGTGTAGAAATGAGTTTGCATGAAAATGGCAGCACTACGACATGTGCGAGCGACTAATCAATTTTTATATTAACTTGTGCCTACTAGGCTCACCAGCTAATTAATTAAGAAAAAGCCCTAATAATCTGTGTGTGCTGTTTTCTCCAGATATCTTAATTTCTTCTTTAACACGCACACCAGCCCTCATCAAAACACAAATTGAACTTAAAGCAATTTAATCTTTTCTATTCATTTTTAGGTAACATATTTAATCGTAGAATTAATTTCCCTTTTTTCTATGTGGAAGGCAAAAGAGTGCATAGTGGTTTAAAAGAAAATGAGGTTAGCTAGCTAGCAGGAGCAGACGCTATGGACAAATCGTAATGATTGATCAGATCAAATTAATTCATTGTTTTGAGATTTTGTCCTGAGCTTTCTTTAATTATACAATATAATGTAAAAGCTAATGGGATTTAATTATGGTATTAGCAGATGGGTATTGACGATTTTGACTGAGTCTTGAAGAAGATTGTAAGAGGAAGAGACATGAATGATGAATATTAATAGCAGGAACATGGACGACAATAACGTGAGTGCTGCAACTACTTTTAATTCTCAACCAAATCATTCGTCTTTTAGCTTGATAACCATTTTCCCCTCACACTGCTGGCAAGTACTCTTGTTCGTTTGCTCTTATTATTCTTAGTTATTTGTTTTAGGTTTAATCTTTTTCTTACGTATGTTTGGCTCCTACGAAACCATAAATTAGAAGAGGAATTCTGAATCCTTAATTATTCAAGTTTAGGTAGAGCTCGCTCTTAGCAAGATGCGTATCTTTCTTTTACTAGAGGTGACATTATTATTATATCCTACCTATATAGCAAGATAATTAATAATTTTGAGGCCTGGCAAGCCCTAGGCGCAAATTTATAGTGTTTTTGTAATGCTTCTATTGTTGCACTATCTCGAACACTACCTGCTCTCAACTTGGTAAATTGCTGAAAACTGGGAAAGAAAGGGAAAGGAGTTTCCAAGTTTCTACTATGCTATTATCTTGTCAACCAAATGAATTGCTGTTACAATTCAAGGAGATTTTAATTAAAAAAACTATAAAAGGCGGTATGCTTAGGCACTAATTAATAAAATATTAATTGTGGAATAGTTTTCCTCTGCAAAAGTGAATCAAAGACTGATTAAATTTGTGGACCCTGAATCGATCAGGTCAACTCTTTTGAGGTCAAACCCTAGATATACATATAGCAATTAAAAACTTTAATTATAATAATATATTGCAAATTGAATAAATACTATACTGTCTCTTCTGGTCCAGTCATTAATTCTTAAGACCTTTAATTAAGTTAATTGATTATTCAATGTAGTTTTTGAACTAACATTGCGCTACTTTTTTTGTTTTTGGACTTTGTATAGTTTATCAAGCCATAGGGAAACTGGCTGTGTCCATGACCATGGGCTAGAGTCCTCAAGACTTGACATTGATAACCTAATTTGTATATATTTGAATTGGGGCGCTCATTCTTCTAAGCTTTGATTGGGTTTGATGAATAGGTAGGTAGCTAGCTTCAACCAAAAGAGGGCCCAAGGTTCCTCTTCCACCATCATCGAAGACACTGAATTTCGTTTTTTGTCGTTTTGGATGAATTAATTAGGTTCCCTTTACCTCTCATTTGCTACATAGAATTTTTATGACATAGAAATTATGTGATTTGGTGATGCAAAAAATGGCGACGGTGAAGATGAATGGTGAATGAGAGAAAGGGTAAAAGCAAAGCAAGTGCAAGTGAATATTGAAAAAGGGAAGACAGATTAGAGCATGAATGGCTGAAGATGGTGACGTGCGCCGACTAGCTTGCTTTATCCCATGCTCTCTTATCTTTCACAAAGACATACACTATTGCAGTTTCTGTTCTGAACCCAGATGTCTATTCTCTTTACCGTTTTTTCTTTACCTTTGGTGACCTCATTTTGACCCTTTAATTACTGCCATTTTACAGTCCACTCATTCCCATCTTTTACAGTATTGAGAGAGAGAGAGAGAGAGAGGAGTACTAGTAGTGTTGCTAAGTCTTCTTGTTCTGGCCTGCACAGACCAAAATATCTGTTTCTAAGTAAGGAAAGGTCATCATGTTACTGACACCAGACATTGTGGGGAACATGCAAAAGCTCAGATGTTGGGAAATACGATATCCCTAGACAGACACCAAAACCGCACCATTTTTGAATCATTGGACATGGCTTCGGTACAATTTGTGGCCACTGCTAGCTAGCTGCCTAATTTAATTACTTTGTACAACCAAATTATTCCATTTGATCTCCTCTGTTTAATTAATTAATTAATTTCACACGCTTATCTTTCAGAATCTTAAATGTACTCACCTGATATTCTATATATGGGTCCAATTTAATTTTTTTTCTATATCTCACTCAGTTCACTCTTGTTGGGAACAAATTAACTACGTAGATCATAAATGTGTGCCATTCTCTCTTAATCACAAAATAAGTTAAAAATAACAAAATTCGCTCAAAAAGTTATAATAGTAAATAATTTATCAACAAAAGCGTAGTTTCATAACAGTTAGGTAGTTAGATATACAAGAATTAATCAACTCAATGCACCTTTAATTATCATTTTCATATGGAAGTCTATATATGCGCATTTTTAACGTCCGAGAAATTAAGATCATATTTATACTAGTATAACTGAATGAAATGCTTCTACACAAGTAAATATACATACAATCAAGCAATAAGATATAGATGACAATTAATATAATTAATAGTTAACAATGTCTCCATGCATAGATAAATATGCAAAAACAACTCTGATCTCTGCACTATAAAATCGGGATAAGTTTGCTCATGGATGCTACTATTGGATTTGCAAGAGCGTATAAGACATCATATACCATGATATGATTTCAAGTCAAGCTCAGTTCCAGAACAATTACAAAAAAAATAAGAAATTATAAATAATGCTTTCATGAAGTATTTGGAATGTAGTAAAGTACCATGGGACAAAAAAGAACACAAAGCACGCAATCTTTCTTCCCAATTATCTATCCATTTCATTTTGTTGGCTTCGTTCTTTCTTTCTTTATCTCCAGGAAAGAGAGTGAAAGAATGATCTTCCATGAAGAACAATAATATAGTTTACAGTTCCTAGCTAGAGAAGTGTCACCAGAAAACAAATATCCTCCAGATTGATAAACGTCCATATCTGTCTTAGGATCGAACAATGAATAATGACGGTCGATGATAGCTCAACAACTACATCTTCAATAATGTTACACTTAACCTCATTACAAAAAGGACAGTCCCACTCACAGTACTAATCATAACAATAGCATGTTAAAGGATGAAAATTAAGGATTAAGCTGATGATAGCAACCATATTCGTGAAAAACACATATACATGAACAAATTAACTATATTATAAAAGAAAAACAAGAAAGCTGAAGGAAACGCCAGCTCATGGGAGCCATTAAGCGAGAACATCCTTCTGAGCCACAATGTAAATGTGGTGTGTGGAGGATCTTCTCATAACTGCAGTCTCTGTAACTGAGATTTAAGGCTGAGGAACAACAAAAAAAATGCAATGCAGTGTTTCAGGTTTTGATTTGCTTTCTTGATTTTCCGATACCCCTGACTTGACGTACCCAACGGATCATACTAGTGCAAAGATATATAATTAACTGAACTTAAGAGATGAAGAACACCCTTTTGGACGAAAAGATGAATATTCAAAGCCAAATTTTGATTAATGCCAAACCCAATTGCTGAGATTGCATTTAAAAATTAATACCCGAGGCGAAGCTCCAAGTCTAGAACCTCTTTTGGATCTTTCGACGCCATCTCTAAGTCCAAGCTAATAACTTCCTCTTTGTTGAAAACGTCAAGCCCATCACATTTTTGTCCGCAACCCTTCAATCTTCCAGCCCCAAAATCAGCTCTCATGTTCATCTTCTTTGCCATATCTTCGTACCGAGGGGTCAACGCATCTCGCGGTAGAGGTAGTGGAGGGCATTCAAGTAAACGTTTGTTTTCCTCATCCGTAGAAGCTGAGGATGGGGAAGAGAAAGAAGTGAGAGATGGGGAAAGCAAGGATTTATATTGTGTGTAAGGGAATGGTAAGAAAGTTGATGGAGGAGGTGATAAGGATGATGATGGAAAACTAGGGTTAGGGTTAGAGAGAAGTTTAGGGTTTTGAAATTCAAGAACTGGTGAAGGTAACTGTCTCAACCTGGCTCTATCTCTCCTGTGAACATTCATATGGCCTCCAAGAGCTTGAGCAGACCTGAATTCTCTCTTACAAAAGGTGCAGTTATAGTTTCTCGGTGGCCATGTTAACCCACATGAAGGATCACCTTGAAAGCTAAATTTCTCACTATCCCATTTGTCTTTAACCTTGCTATTCCGCATATAAGTCCTCTCCATGCTACTTCTGCGTTATAAGTACTACTCCAGCCTGCAAAGATCAAGATCAAGAACAAGAACAAGAACAAAAACAAAACCAAGGCAAGCAGCTAAAACTCAGAACTTAATGAAAGCAAATTGTTAAAGAAGTTACAAATGACAAGTTGAGAGAGAGAGAACTCACTGAAATGAGCTGAAATTAATATATATGGTAATGATATATACCAAAAGATTATGGTCAGACGAAGTGAGGAACTAGTGACAAGGACTGAATCATATATAGATATACCCAAGTCTTCAATCAATAAATTCTTAGCTCGAAACTGATCAAAACCCACCTGCAAATGTCTGCTACTATTTCCGGATATGTTGCTTCATCTATTGTGGAAGCTTAGTTTGGCAGTAATGTTTTAGTTTCCTTTATGCCAAGTCTAGTAGAAATTAATCTTGCAGAGACGTTCCCTTCCCTCTTTTTGCATCAATAAATGTTTTTTACAGTTTAAAACTTTTTAAGGCAATTTTCTCCTCTTTTTTCTCAAAAAGTAAATAATGAACTCAAACAACCACAAAGAGATTGCAGCCTTGGTACCTGCTGCGTGTAACTTTTTGTTAACATGTTGTAATAAGGCAGTAATAAAGGCGTTTTATTTTGTGTTGAGGTCAATAGGGATGTAACGGGCACGGGCGCATGCCACATGTGTACGACATGTCACCTACTTTGTTTCATCTTAAACGACGTGTCATGCAGTGGTGTATGACTCGTCGTTCCATTTTTGGATATTGATTGTACTTCTTTTCAAAATGATGACATGCCATCCGCGAATGAAAATGTCAACGACCCGTCTCTTCATTTCGGGATGATATGCTGTCCGTTTTCGGGTCACCAAATAACGCGTTACCGAGCAAATTGTTGGGTTAATTTCTTTCAGATTTTTATTTCTCTTATTTCAGAAATAACCAAGTCATCTCTCCTCTCATTACTCAACCTTTATTTAAAAAAAAAAAGGACAAATTTAACACTACAAAATGTGTATATAAACAAGGATAAAAGATGTAAAACTTTTTTCTTAAAAGACTATGTAGGCAAATAATTGTTGATAATATTATTTATAATTATTTTAGAATTTAAACACAAATATGTTAATTTCTAAAGAAATAGAATGTTAATTCCATAATGATTGGTTAGAAATAAAAATATAACCTAATGATATCTTTAGTTTTGAGTAATATGTAAGTGATGTGAATCTTGTTCTTTATATTGATTATCACCAATTTCATTACAAATTATACAATTATATATATGTTTTTACTTTTACGACCAAATATTGATTTAATTGTGAAAACTAAGAGCAAAGCTTATTATAAATCAATTAGAATCTTACTTGATGATGAGGACAGAACAATAAGAGATCTAAGAAGAAAATCTTAATTTCTTAATTAACTAATATTAGATTTAAAAATACTATATGATATACTATAAATAGTTTAGTAAAGTGACGATAAATAAATAATGTCATATTAAATTATATGTACAAAATCTATAAATATTATATTACCTTTGAATGCTCTCATTTTATTTAATTATTTTGAATCATAATTTTATTTTTATGTTGATAATGAAAAATTACTGAATCGATCTCCCAACAATGGAAATAAATCTTGAATAACAAAAGCTTTTAATTTTTCAAAAAGCGGAAAGTTCTATTATTAATCTGATAGAAGATGGAGATTTGTTCAGATGTTGTAAAATGGAAGAAAAAATAGGAGAAAGACTTTCCTACAACGGATGCACCATATCAGTCCAGCCACGTGGTGCATCCGTCTAATAAAAAATTAGAAAAATAGAAAAATGTAGTCTTTATCTCTCACTTTTTTAACTTTCTATTAGACGAATATATCATATCAATCCAAACACCAGGGTATATACACACAAAAGATTTTCTCGAGAGACAGAAGAGGATGCTCGTGGAACAACTCTTACCGGGTATTGTCTTTTCGGGCATGCATTAAAGAATGTCATGATGGCTTCAAGTACAAAAGGTTGGCGGGTAGTAAAATCACCATGTCAAGTAAATATCTAATTTTGTAGGCCAAAAAGATTCCAAAATAAAATTAAATAATAATAATAATAGAAAAACCCTACCTGCTCTATTTATTTGCATGGCGACCACTGAAATTCACATCATTCGTTTTCACATCGGGATATCTACAGGTGGTTTGCCCAACTACGGTGAAAATTGACATGGACCTACACAGCCTGCATCAAAAAGTAGTGTGTTAAATGTTAAAGCTAATTTTCAGGCACTATGGAATAGATTTCATTAGAAAAATAAAAAAACGCTTTTTAAATAGCTAAAAGTATTTTCATATTTATTTTGGAATCTTTTGTTAATTGAAAAATATAGGAAAACAAAAACACTTTGATTCTTTTTTTTTTTGGCTTTTTTTTTTCTCGGTTAAAGCAAATGAAATTATTCTATTACCCATTTAATGGTGTTCAAAAGTTTTTTGCAGAAGGGGCCAAAACTTGATGTTTCAAAATATAAATTACAAGCTTTTACAGTCCACCGCGAGTTAGAATAAGAAATACCCACATTATGTACAATGATAATTGTTCATCTTGAAAACTTACATTATACTCCAAAGTTAATTTACAGTGGGAGAGAAGCTCCCATTATATAAGGAAGCCCATGTTAGCTTACACTGTTATAGAAATGTACAAAACATAAACTGAAATCAAGAGTAAAACACAGAATTACAGAGGAGATACTACTTGCGGTACTATGAAAGAATTCATACATAGAACTTGCATAATTTCCCTGGGAAAAGTAGTTGATCATCACCAGTACAGTGAATTCATGCCTCCTACCCTGTTGCCTTGGAACGGATGTTTCTTCAGCAAATGTGTTGACGAATTGAATGGCTTCTAGGCTAAACAATTATTGTTGTCCATAGGCTCTAACTCACAAAATAATTCTAGAAGTTTGTCAGATACATGCCATATTAGAAAGGAATGAGCATTGAAACTGAGCACATCAAACCTCAAGAGTTGCCGTGCACTGTTTTAATTATCCAGTCAAAGATACCGGTCTGTTCATTTCAAATAATCTTCTTTCCACAAGGCATTTATAATCAGACAAGCAACACAAGGAGTGCCTTTTGGTGCTTTCTTGTTGCATCTCCTTTAACTCGTTGATGCAGTCCCTTTCTTTATCTCTGAATGATCCCTTGAGTTTGACAAAGCACGATGCAGATGTGATTACCATTTCACAATTCGTTAATCACATAAAAGTAAAGAGACACAATGTTGGGTAGAATAAATTCATTTCTCTAAATTTGAAAGAGATTTAACATACGGCAGTTTTTCACTTTCACTCCTTGTTAGAGAGAAGAAAAAAACAAGAATATTAGCAGACTGCTAATAGTATCTACCTTCTGCTATATAAAGATACTTTGATGGTAGTACCTGACTAATTAATCTAGAGCATCATGAAGGAAACTGTCCATCTAAGATCGTGTATTCAGTCAATGTAACAGATCATTGGAGTAAAAGTTGCCTACTCTAAGATGTCAATAGACACATTTGACTATATAAACATCTAAGTGAGAAAAAAAAAAAAAGAAGAAAAAAACGGAAATAAGTATAACAATCCGTTTCCATCAGAAGTAATCATCAAATGCCCCTTCTTTGTCACTGTCCCACTTCTCACCTCCTGCAGAATGTAACCACCAAGACAAATAGACATAAGACAATTACCATCAGCACATCCTACTCAACCAAGACTGACAACTAAAACATGACAAACAATAGACTAAAAGAATTTGTGACACAAGATTATAATCGCTATGTGGGGCAGCTTCTTTTCCTGATAGTGAGGGTGTGAAACAAAACAGGGTTTCATGCTTGTCTCAAGCCAAAGCTGTCAACAAACTGACCTAAAATGCACTAGTGTTGCAGGAGAATCCTAATATGAAGTAAATTCACATAAAGAAAGTGGACTGACCTGTAGCTTCTGTGGCTGAAAGATCTTGAACTATTAGCTGGAGAGCACTGGGTTTAAATGAGGAGAAGTTATTAGATGTAGGGACTGGAGCTGGAAAAGTGAAATCAGAGTCAGTCGATGAAGCATCGGAGTTATCAGAAGTATCAAACTGATCATCCCTAACAATGCGTCCAGAAGTAGAAGTCAAGGTTGATGAAGTACGCAAGATCATTTTCAGCTGTGAAAATTGCTCTGACATGCAATATAACAGCCTGAGACGCACTAGATAAGATAAGTATTAGTCAAACAACATGCAGCCCTTCTACAAGAAGTCATGTTTAAAATAAATAAACTTAATTAAGAAGACACAAAACAATCATGGCAACCAGTTTTCATCAATGTAATGAAGATATATAAGCAACTATAGTTAACAAGTAATCTACGTTAGTAAAACCTATGTATGTCAGAAATCATAAAACCATTTCGCCATATTAAAATTAAAGCTCACTTTTATTGTGTCAAGGATGAACTGTTTTGTATTCTATTATATATCCAAATTAAAAATTCAGAAACGAAAACGTAATATCATATATAATTATGCACTAATACTACCTGTTCAAAGAGTCTTGTAGTTGATAAACTCTTCTTTCAGTTTCTTCTAATTTCTTAAGTCGTTTCTCACTTAATTCCCAGGCTTCAGCACATTTCCTTTCAGAATTATCAGCTCTTCGTTTTTCTGCCCGCAACAAGGCCTGTGTAATATAAAAAGTATTCATCAAATCTGAAGTAAATACAAATTTTAATCCAAAAAGGATGGTACAACATTCCAACTCAAGTAACAAGCTGGGAGAGGCCAAAAACCATTCCGAGTCACCCATAATGTGTGGATCCAATCTATAAATTTTTCTAATATCGTGTAACTGTGATCCGTATCTTTACTTCAAAAAAGATATACCTTTTTTTATGTATGTAGATAAACAAATGTTAGAAAAAAGATTTTAAGATGAATAAAGTAACATGCTTTGAATATCGCATTGACAAGAAACATGTATTCAAGACGACATGATTACAAATGACAAAGTGCAAACACAAAATGAAGTTGATTAGTAAAACTACTTTATGACATAGAAACTTCTTTCATAAGTTACTCATCCTTTCTTTTTCAAGTCCTAAATTTAATATGACAGATAACCGAAGACTTAAATTGAGAGAAGTGATTAAACAATATATAGGTTATATCAGTAATACCTTCAACCTCTCCACTTCTGCAGCAAGGGTCTCAATATCTTCAGCCTCTTCGACACAAATTGAGGTTTTGTTGGTTTTAGGGCATTGCTCATTTTCTTTCTGCGCAGCCTCACATTCCTCGATGTGTATCGTACTAGTTTCATCAACATTGAGTGCCCCAGCTTCGTGGCCATGCTGCAATTCTGTAGTATCTTGTCCTTTTGCTTCTTTTGTGCAGGTCCCGCAAGTCTGTGCACTTGTGTCATCTACATTGCATGCTTCAACTTTGCGGGAATGCTGCAAATCTGTAGTATCTTGTCCTTTTGCTTCTTTTGTGCAGGTCTGTAAACATGATTTGACTTCAGCTAGAGGCCATAAATAACAAGGAGTATCAATTTTATCACACTAATATATGTTTGGGAACTCTTTACAAATATTTTCGTTATTATTCAAGCAACAGCTAAGCAAAGAGTTATTCATCTCAATAAAAACTATTGATGACATGTCAGGCAGTGGCTGTACATGACCCCAAAACTCTGAAAGGAGAAATAAATGAATAAATAAACATTGCTAAGAGATTTATTGCTGAAATGGCATGACAACGACTCTTTAGGTACCAAGATTTCAATAAAAATCTTGAGAGGGTGGAAAGAGACAAATGTACAAAGGGAATTCATAGACTGTTTTAACGCCTTAAAAGGGAAATTTGAAACTGTATGCTGCCCCATGGTGTTCTACATTTCTGTAATGATAATGGCACGCCAGACATAAACCACTATTCCTGATGGTTAAGATGCGGGGCCACATCTCAGTTCATTACGTAATAATTTGTCTAAAACCTATCTTCATGACAATCTAAAAACAGCTCGTTCACTGCTGCTGTGATACCTCAACAGCTGTACAGAATTAATTTTGACTAATGATGTACGCAGTCAACATTTGCCACATGGATACATTTCTTCTATTAACATGTTATCTACAAATATGAACACAAAACAACCTGATAGACCTCCAATAAAATTTACCTATGTTAGGCGACAGCAAAGGGATAACAAAGGAAGGGCAGAAAAGTGAATTCTTAATTTTCTGTTTTGCGGCGTGAGGGATGAGCTGTGAGGGAGTTAGTTATCCTAGCCTAGGGGAGTGTGCAAAGTTAGTTAGAAACTATATAAGGAAGGGAGAGAAGAGAGGGAGGGGGTTGGTTGGTGTGGAGAGAATTTCTTTTTTTTGCATTGTTTACCAAGGGAGAGCAGGCCGCACTCTCGAAATTCCTACCAAACGATTCAATAAACACTATATTTTCCAGTCAACTACTCCTGCCTACATCTACAATTCCATTTAACTCCTAATTTCTGCAACAGTTTCTGTGAGTTGTGTGTGAAGTGTATAGATTCTATCAAATTGGTATCAGAGCACCTACCTGGGCATGGCGAAGAAGGGAGATGGGAGGACGGACACGATAGAAGAAAAAGTTCAGATGATGCAGAATGATATCGCATCTGTTAAGGAAGGGATGGCGAAGGTACAGCTCCTGGAGCAAGGTATGGCGGCAATTCTGGAAAAACTGGAGGCCATAACAGTGGAGAGCAAAGAGAACTCTCACCATTCGGCATCGTCAACCAAACAGAAATCACCGATAGGAGGTTCTGGAGAAGGATTACCTCCATTCGTCGCCGGAGGTGGTGGCAGTGATGAACCTTGGAAAGGAGAGATCCGAACTCGTCGGATTGAGATGCCGACATACGACGGTGGTGACCTAACGAATGGGTTTATCGCGAGGAGCATTTCTTCTCTCTGAATCGGATGTCTGAGAGGGAGAAACTGACCACCGCTGCAGTGTCGATGGAGGGCGAGGCCTTCGCTTGGCACCAATGGGAAGATTCGCGACGTGCCTTCCGATCTTGGGAGGAACTGAAATCGCTGCTGCAAGAACGATTTCGCGAAAGCCAGGAAGGGATCTCGGAGCAATTTCTGGCGCTCTGGCAAGAAGGGACGGTGAGGGAATATCGGTGGCGGTTTGAGCGGATCGCGTCGACGATGAACGATTTGCTAGAGCACATCCTGGAAGGCCAGTTTATCAATGGCTTGAAACCATAGTTGCGGGCCGAATTGAAGGCTTTCAGGCCTAATGGGCTGGACCGGATAATGAACATGGCCCAGAAATTAGAAAACAAGAATCAGGCCCTTAAGTTTTGCAAATCTGGTTTATTATCAACCGAGAAGAAAGGAAATTACTCCAGTTATTCCATGTTGAGGAACAACAACTCTCCTGCAATTCGTTCAACACTGGCACCAGAGAAGAAAATTGCAGGGCGATCTGAAACTCAGTTCCGGCGCTTGACAGATTTAGAACTACAAACCAAAAGGGAAAAAGGCTTGTGTTATCGCTGCGATGAGAAATTTTCTCCAGGTCACCGCTGCAAGTTTAAGGAATTGAATGTCATGGTGATCCAGGAGGAGACAGAATGTCAATTGGAGGAAGATAATGAAGTCCTAAAGACTACTGAAGGTAACAGTTCTAATCCTGAAATTGTAGAGCTCTCAATGAATTTTGTAGCTAGACTTACATCACCTAAAACCATCAAATTGAAAGGCATGATTGGAGGGGAGGAAGTGATTGTGTTGATTGATCCTAGAGCTACCCATAACTTTATATCAAAAACTCTGGTTAAAAAAATTGGTGTACCAGTAGATAATGCTGGGAATTATGGAGTGTTACTGGGTACTGGTGAACCAGTCAAGGGAGAAGGGATTTGCAGGGGGATAGTCCTAATGTTGCAGGGAGTTAGAATAGTGGAAGATTTCCTTCCCTTAGATCTTGCTGGGACAGATTTGGTTCTTGGAATGTTATGGCTGGAAAATCTGGGAATCATAAAATTTGATTGCCAGTCGTTAACAATGGAATTCAAGGTGGATGGTTCGAAGGTGATCTTGCAAGGAGATCCTGGGTTGTGTAAAACTCAGGTGAAATTTAAAAATTTTATTAAGGCAGTAAGGAGTGGTGGACAGGGTATGCTACTGGAATTGAATGCTTTGTCCCTATTGGCAGAACCCACTCCCCCTAAAATTCCTAAAGAAGTGCAAGGTGTCCTTAAGCAGTTCCAAACTGTGTTTTCCATGCCAACCGGACTGCCCCCAAGTCGAGAAAGGGATCATGCCATTGTTCTCAAAGAGGGAAGGCAGCCGGTAAGCGCACGACCTTATCGATATCCTCAAATTCAGAAGGAGGAAATTGAACGACTAGTTCAGGAGATGCTGGCAGCAGGTATCATCAGACCAAGCTGCAGTCCTTTCTCAAGTCCAGTGTTGCTAGTGAAGAAAAAAGATGGAAGTTGGAGATTCTGTGTGGATTATCGGGCCCTCAATCAGGCCACGGTGTCAGATAAGTATCCTATTCCAGTTATAGACGAACTACTTGATGAGTTACATAGGGCAAGCATTTTTTCTAAACTGGATCTTAAGTCAGGATACCACCAAATTAGGGTCAGGCCTGAAGACATCCATAAAACAGCCTTCAGAATTCACGATGGACATTATGAATTCTTAGTGATGCCGTTTGGGCTCACTAACGCTCCCTCAACATTCCAAGCTTTAATGAATGACATTTTTCGAAAATACTTGAAAAGATTTGTCCTGGTTTTCTTTGATGACATCCTAGTGTACAGCAACAACCTAAAGGAACACGTGCAGCACTTGAAAATTGTGTTGCAAATCCTAGAGACGCAGCAGCTGTATGCAAATTTAAAAAATGTTTGTTTGCCCAATCTAAGTTGGAGTACCTTGGTCATATTATTTCAGATTAGGGGTGGCAGTGGATGATTCCAAAATAGAAGCAATGTTGAAGTGGCCAACTCCAAGGAACCTCAGGGAACTAAGGGGATTTCTAGGATTAACTGGATACTATAGAAAATTTGTAGAAGGATATGGCAGTATTGCTTTGCCCTTGACTGATCAGTTGAAGAAAGATAATTTCAGGTGGACTGAGCAGGCTGAAGAAGCATTTAACAAGCTGAAAAAGGCTATGACTTCTGTTCCGGTCCTAGCTCTACCAGATTTTAGTCGACCCTTTATTATTGATACCGATGCTTCCGGTGTGGGGCTGGGAGCTGTTTTAATGCAAGGAAATCGTCCAATTGCTTTTTGCAGTCACATGCTGTCCCTAAATCAGCGCTTGAAATCAGTTTATGTGAGGGAATTAATGGCGATAGTGTTGGCAGTTCAGAAATGGAGACCTTATCTCCTAGTCAGAAAATTCATAGTTAGAACTGATCAAAGGAGTCTAAAATATCTCCTGGAACAGAGGGTAGTAGGTTTTGAACATCAAAAATGGCTATCAAAATTGTTGGGTTATGATTTTGAGATCCAATACAAGGCAGGGTTGGAGAACAAAGATGCTGATGCCCTATCACGGTATCCTGAATTTGTTGCTATCTCCCTTTCCCCCTCTATTAATTTTGATGAGATATAAAAGGAAATTGATGGCAGTGATGAATTGCGGCCTATTAAAGAGGCTTTGCTGGCTGGAAACTATTCTCAAACTGGTTATACTATGGTTCAAGGGAATTTATTGTATAAAGGGAAGGTTGTATTGAGTAAGGACTCAGCTCTTATACCTAAATTACTCAAGGAGTTTCATAACAGTCCATTGGGGGGGCATTCAGGGCTATTGAAGACAACTCAACAAATTTGTAGTGAATTCTTTTGGCCTGGAATGAAAAAGGACATAAGTGCTATGTCGAATCTTGTGGAACTTGCCAACAGAACAAGTACTTATCATTGGCTCCTGTTGGTTTGCTGCAACCTATACCCATTCCTAACCTGGTTTGGGAAGATTTAACAATGGATTTCATTGAAGGTCTTCCAAAATCCGAGGGGTATGATTCTATTCTAGTGGTTGTGGACAGATTAACCAAATATGGGCATTTCATAGCTCTGAAACACCCTTTTAATGCTTAATCTGTTGCTGCTGTCTTTACTAAGGAGATTATAAGACTTCATGGAGTTCCTCATTCCATTATTACTGACAGAGACCGAGTGGTCCTCAGCCTATTCTAGTCAGAAATATTCAAACTGCAAGGAACAACCCTTAAACGAAGCACTGCCTATCATCCACAAACCGATGGCCAATCGGAAGTGGTGAATCGATGCTTAGAAACTTATCTCAGATGTTTCGTGGCAGGAAAACCAAAACAGTGGGTGAAATGGCTTTCATGGGCAGAATATTGGTATAATACTACCTATCATTCTTCCACTAAATCTACCCCATTTAAACTACTCTACGACCGTGATCCCCCTCCGCTGGTTCGTTATGGCCACTCTAACACTGCTGTGTCAACAGTAGAACACTTACTAGAAGAAAGAGATGCAATATTGGAGGAATTGAAACAAAATTTGAAAGAAGCTCAGGACAGAATGAAGGCAACTGCAGACAGCAAACGTAGGGAAGTTCATTTTCAAGTCGGTGACTTAGTTTGTCTCAAATTACAGCCCTATAAACAGCAAACTTTGGATATACGCAGAAATGAAAAGCTCAGTCCTCGTTATTATGGGCCGTATCCAGTGGAAGCAAGAGTAGGACAGGTTGTTTACCGACTAAAACTACCAGCAAACTCATCAGTGCACCCAGTTTTTCATATTTCCCAGCTCCGTCATGCAGTAGGCACTGCCCCTGTCTCACCTTCTATTCCCTCTCAACTCAATGATTCCATGGAGCTGGTAGTTGAACCTGAACAGGTCCTTTCAGTACGCCAGAAACAGGAGCAGTGTGGGGTTATTACGGAAGTTTTGATTAAGTGGAAGGGGCTACCAGAATTTGAGGCCACTTGGGAGCACAGTGATTTGATTCAAGCTCAATTTCCCCATTTTCACCTTGAGGACAAGGTGAATGTTTGGGCGGGGGGTAATGATAGACCTCCAATAAAATTTACCTGTGTTAGGCGACAGCAAAGGGATAACAAAGGAAGGGCAGAAAAGTGAATTCTTAATTTTCTGTTTTGCAGCGTGAGTTGTGTGGAGGAATCAATATCTCGACATAAGCCAAGAGGCAGATCTTGTGCCACTCCACCTGGTCGTATGAAACTGGCATGCATCCTGGGATGAGCTGTGAGGGAGTCAGTTATCCTAGCCTAGGGGAGTGTGCAAAGTTAGTTAGAAACTATATAAGGAAGGGAGAGAAGAGAGGGAGGGGGTTGCTTGGTGTGTAGAGAATTTCTTTTTTTTGCATTGTTTACCAAGGGAGAGCAGGCAGCACTCTCGAAATTCCTGCCAAACGATTCAATAAACACTATATTTTCCAGTCAACTACTCCTGCCTACATCTACAATTCCATTTAACTCCTAATTTCTGCAACAGTTTCTGTGAGTTGTGTGTGAAGTGTATAGATTCTATCACAAGCAGTCTCGTTATTTCATTTTCTTGCTCTTGGCTGGGCTCTGCACTGATGTATTTCACCTCTAACTCTTTACATAGTGATTGGAACATTATTCATGTTATAAATGTAGTATTTGGACTTTTGCTCAGCTCATGAGTATTGTCTACTTAGAGCGTTGCGTTGCTAATCTTCCTTCAAAAAAAATTAGCAGCAAACATTTTCATGAAGTCTAGTACAGTCACACTTTCAGCACATGTCTTCATCTACTGAGAAAATCTAACCATCCAAACTCTTAGTTTCCAGTCAAACTTTCTTTTTTAAAAAAAAATATTATATATATATATATATATATATATATATATATATATCTTTTACACATAATGAACAATAATTGAAAAGACAATTCTGCATATTGATTTCTGGAAAAATAAAAATAAAAAGGTCTAATATATAAATGATCGTAAAAGATAATTACGTTTTATTTATTTAATTTATTTTGTCTTTAAAAATAAATGATATGGGGATTTTAATTACATAAACTTTTATCGAAAGTTGGCTTCAAATATGATTTATAACTGTAGTGAAATTACCACAAAGTGTCTCATACTTCGCACATAAGCACATCTTTATCCTAATTGTCATGCAAAAGTTTTATTATTTATTTTTTAGTGTAGCAACATCATGTCCGTATAAATGTCAAGAACCGGTAGTCAGAACAATTCATATCAACTATCTAAAGTTTCAAACTTTGCATGGATTTCTTGTCAATACAAGGAAGGACATCAGTGTCACATCAGAAATGACATAACCTGCCTTTCTATAATAACATATAAGCCTAAAAGAATCATACAAACTATTTTATCATATTAAAGAAGAGGAGTTTTTTTTTTTTTTCTTTGAAAGGAAATAAAACAAAGGTGATCAGAGTTGATAGATTTACAATGGTATCCAAAAGCTAATCTAGTAAAGTTATTGGAGCTTAATTCCTATTGTTAGACTTTTACCAATTTAGTTTAAACTTTTATATCTAGTGGTTTCTCAACATGGCACAGAGCAAGGCAGACTCCTTGAGTTACTAAAATTTAAAAAATATAAATTCCTTAACTCAAAATCAATGTCAGGATCAAATCAATTCCTACCATTTTCAGTTTCCTAACCTCTCTTCGGGTTGTTATTCCTCTCCATCTGCTTTGTGTAAAAACTGATGCTATTCTGAGCTTCTTATAGTGTGACAAAGCTCTATGACAGCGAGAACGTGCCTGCAAGCATTTATTAAAGTAGTAATTATTTTCAGAACAAAGTAGATCAATTAGGCACCAGAAAATCATCTGGGGAATAACCTGAATAATAACTGCAGCCCTGGTATGCTGTCTAGATCTGAATTCACTACGAGCAGCCATTGCCCGTAACCCTGTCTGCAAGAGAATAGCAGCAGCCTTGAAATTACAGTAGGCTTTTCTGGCTACTAGTCTACGCAAATTCTTCTGAATTTTAATAGCAGCAGCCTTGAAATTATAGTAGGCTTTTCTGGCTACTATTCTACGCAAATTCTTCTGAATTTTAATAGCAGCTGCTTCTCTCTTCATGTGCTTACAGTGCTTTCGTGCCAGTTCCCCTATTAATAAGAAACAATAAGACTAACATGGAATGAAATTAAGAAGCTCAACTAGCATGATTGAAGACCTAAATTGTAATGGCAATTAAACACCACAAACATGAAATAACAGGATCTCATTCTTATTAAATCCTTCCAACAATATTCATCAGATAAGAAATTCTAGGTTTATGCCACGATTGTCCCACTAGATGGTATCAGAGTACAAAGAGTGTCTTACTTCCTATTTTCACGCAATCATACAATGTTTGCCCATTCTTAAAAAGTGAAAGCACAAACTATTCTCTGTTCCCAATTAAAACAATTGTTACAATTTAAGTTACTGTTCTAAGTAAATTTTACATAAAAGCGTGACGTGGGGTGTGTTGCTTTTCAGAAGACCGTTGAAGAATGAGTTGTCAGATACAACAATTACTACATTAATTTAATTTCCTTAATAAACATACATTTCAAACAAAACAATCTCGCTTTGGGGAATGTGAGTTTTCAGAAAAAAAAAAAAATTGAATAAATGAGTTGTCAGAGGTCACTGCATTAATTTAGTTTCCTTAAAAAATGCATGTTCAACAAAAACAATCTTAGTGAGTCGGGCAGTGTTATATTACCAAGGAATAGACATTTCCAGTTGACTCACCCCGACAGGCAGATTGTATGTTAATAGAAGCCTGCTGCATAGCAATGTAATGTTTTTGAGTAATATGTGTTCTAGCTTGACTTTGAATGGTCTTAGCTGAATCACTGAGTACCATTGCTCTCCGCACATCTAACTTAGCCATCTGACCAGCTCTTAGGAAAATCTTTGTTTTTCCAATCTGCAAAGCCATATATGGTCCACAGGATATAATATCTATCATTCATGGGATATATTTCAAAACATAAGTGAGGGCATCATAATCATGCTCATTTTGAAGGTACTTCAGCAAAAGTACAATAGTAAAGATTCCTTGACATGCGATAAATGTTGCAGTGTAATACCAATATTACAGGTATCCTTGAATCCGTAAATTTGGGCGCTTGAATTGTCAGATGTTATATTATTATGCAAAAATGAACCAAAAATATATATATAAATATATTCCAGCCCCACTATTACCTGATACCCTGTGAGATCCACCTTCTCCAATATCCTTTTACAGGCGTCTTTTTCTTCGTAGCTGCTCATGAATGCAACGATTCAAAAAAATAACAAATTAACCATGTCAGACCGGAAAACACTCAGCAGGAACTTCATTTAACAAAGCAAAAAAGATAAATTTATTCAAAACATGAAGAAATGCTTACTTCTGTTTCAGAATCTCTGGTGCAAGAATACTAAATCGATCTAAAAATTCAGAAAAGGTCCTGTATGTAGGATATCCAGCACATTTTATTCTAATGGCCTCTAGAACACCCTACATAAAGAACAATGAGAACAAATGCAGAAAAATTCAATAAAAACAGATAATAGTACAACAAAAACGAAACATTACTTACACCAGAACGTAATTGTTGCATGACGTTGATGTTCTCGAATATGGCAGGTTTGAGCAAATTGTTAGGCTTCACACATCTAATATAGTGGGGCTCTGTAGAATTGAGTGTATCCATCAATTGCTGTAATTGTAGCTGCAGCAATTATGTCAGCACAACAGGTTTCACCTTTTTGTAGGATGGGCATTTAAACTGTAGGAGATGTATGGGATGACTAAAAGAAAAAGTTGATAACCACAACTGATGGAAGATGATAGAAAAAAAAGATACCTTAAAGCGAGAACCTATAGATGAAAACTTAGAAGACTTGGTTGTCTCAGAAAGTGGAGGAAAAAGGCCTGCCACAAAAGAACATTTGGAAGCACTCAACAAATCCTGATGTTCAGGAACAACATAGTCTTTGTTTTTGTCTAAAAAGTGATTAGACTGATATAGAACCTGAAAAATTGTGCACAGAATATATTACTTTACTGCATCAGGACTAAAATTCAAAATAATAATTGATATACAGCAACATAAAGGAACCACAACTCACCTCTCCTGCATAATGAACAATTGTAAAGTCCGAACGAGTCAATTTTGGCTTTATGAAGCGTTTGTGATCTTTAAATGTCTGATAAAGCTTTTGTGCAAATGTTTCATGACTTGACTTTGGAAACATGCTGTAAATAAAAGCCATTCCACAAATCAGCAAGTAAAAAATAAAATATGACCTTAGAAAAGAAGAGCAGAGACTTTCCATCTAGCATTAGCCATTTTGGTTTTTCTGTTTGTTTGGTATGGGGTAAAGAACTATTAAAAAAATGCACCAAGAATAATACTATCAACTTTACAGCAAGAGCAAAGAAATTTTGGCATACCATGCTTCATCAAGTAAAGCGATTATTCCTCCCGGTTTCTGCAGAAACACTGTAAATTAGAAACTATGTATAAAATCTAGCACAACAAATCATCTGACAAAATTTGATTGTCTGAATAAAAAACAAGGGTTTGGGTTATGGTAGTTAACCGTATCTAGATAACCATGGACCAATTACATAGTTTTAGTAAAATAAATTTAAGACTTTGTAAAACCAAATCATTAAATATGTATTAGTAGGAGTATCATTTCAGGAGTAATATCGCAGGCTCAATATCTTTATTTTATTCCAGCAACCTAGTTAAAGATTAAAAGATAAATCTACCCATAAAGAAAATATAAAATGGGTGTCCTTCAATCCCTCCCACCCAGTAAAAAGGAAGGAAACAACAAATTTTACTCCAAAATTGTTACACACTTTTTATGTGACATTTATACCCTGAGACTAAGAATGGGTGATCTAAAACATTTAGGCATTTATCCTCTGAGATTTAGAATGGGTGATCTAACAGATTTTGGCAAGTGCATAAGATGACACTTGGCACCAATACCCTCCATTTAGACGGAAATACCACTGTTGAGGGAAATTCAGACATAGGTATAGCCTTAAATAACGAGAATTTGGATTTGTTTAGTCAACTCGTAAAGGCAAATAAAAAAAGGATCTGCCTTGAATCAAAACGTTCTTTCTTTTCTACGCTACGAGATTTTTTCTCTTATGAAATTTTCCGATTGGGAAAAGGGGGTAGTTCATATTGAGCAAGGAATTTTATGTAGATTAAGAGGGTCTACCCGTGGGAAAACCAAATCTTTTGTTAAGGTGTCAAATCATCCCTTTGATTACAATAGTATAAATTTGAGTGAATTTTGAATAGAATATAAAAGAAAAAAAGTGGTACAAATATGGCACAATACTATTACTATTATGGCATGGCATGTGCACGATATAATATCATTTTATTTTAACTTAATATAACGTCCATGAAATTGTGTGAGGCCCACTTTACATGTCTAGCCTTTCTTGGAATATCAAAATGATAACCAAAGGGTCTAGAACATATTAGTAGCAGATAAACCACCAAAGAATCCAGAACAAAATAGTAGCAGATAAGCCAACAAAAAATAAACAACATTAGGAACCTTCTCAATAAGATCTAGCACATCTTGGTTATCAACAAAATTTATGTAGCTCCATTCGATTTCCTCCTTTTTGTATTCATTCTGATCCATCTTGAACACATGCTGGAAGGCAACATTAGCAACTAGTTATAGGTTGAAATCCTGAGTTAGATCAAAAGTTGTAAAAAATGACTGACCTCATACCTGGTTGAAATGCTGTTGCAGCTTTTCATTTGTGAAGTTAATACAGAACTGCTCAAAACTGCATAAATTAACATATTTAATTCGAATCAGATTACACGTGAAGCTCAAATGTCATTGAACCCAACAACAAATGTTACTTCACATTTTACACATTAGCTTAAGAAAGCAAAAGGGGAGAAAATCCTTTTAAAGTTTCATCTATCCAAAAGACCTAGAAAACATTTATGAGTCTAAACAACTGATGTCAATAAATTTTCCAGCAAAAGTTTAGCAACAAGACATCTTTCTTGGTCTACTATGCCTTGTTGCTTCCGACATAATAATATGTTTCAAAGAGAAAATTGAGGTTATAAGTTTCTCTATCTGCAGTCCTTCACAATGAAATGATATAGCAAGATAGAAATGATAATATCTCTCCTTCTCTCTCTTTAGAAAAAAAATAAAAATAAAAAATCCTCAGTTGCTTCCCAATATCATTGCCACTTATTTCATTTATGATGAAAAGGTTGTGCTTTGTGAACTAAAAGATAGAACCATCATTAATGTGACTTGATGGCATAAAACATACCATGCATTTTTTATTGACCATTTTAACAAAGGGTGGTAGCTAAAAGTTATCGGTGGCAGACAAAATAATGAAGAGATTTATAGAGTGGAGGATCACCACTTACTACTAACTAGCTTGAGATTATCATCACTGGTCAATACATGGAAGGGGAAGATGTGAGGAGCACATACATCATTAAACTTGTCTTTTCTAGTAAACTTTTAGAGTAAATAAGATTGATTACATGTTTTCTAAAAGTTCCAACTATTTTGTGCATGAGAACTCTAATATCTTCTTATACAACCTTCTTACATGCCACTGCTTCCAAAATTTTATTAATTTTTTATTATTACACTCTCCTGCCCACATCCCCAGTGTAAACCAAACCCTCCCAAACCTTCAGTGGCTCCCCAATATCATTGTCACTTATTTCATTTATGATGCAAAGGTTGTGCCCTGTGAGCTAAAAGATAGAACCATCATTAATGTGACTTGATGGCATAAAACATACCGTGCATTTTTTGTAGACCATTTTAACAAAGGGTGGTAGCTAAAAGTTATCACTGGCAGATAAAATAATGAAGAGATTTATAGAGTGGAGGGTCACCACTTCCTACTAACTAGCTTGAGATTATCATCACTGATCAATTCATTGAAGCGGAAGATGTGAGGAGCATATACATCACTAAACTTGTCTTTTCTAGTAAACTCTTAAGAGTAAATAAGATTGATTACATGTTTTCTAAAAGTTCCAACTATTTTGTGCGTGAGAACTCTAATATCTTCCTATACAACCTTCTTACACGGCACTGCTTCCAAAATTTTAATAATTTTTTATTATCACACTCTCCTGCCCACATCCCCAATGTAAACCAAACCCTGTGCTAGTAGGAATTTGTTCCAAAACCTTTTGTGCACTTAAAAAAGATCTAACTAAGCTAATAGGTACTTACCACTTGGGCTTCCCAAAGTTATCTTAGCATTGGAGGTTAGGATCTTAAGCCATCCTACGACAAGCTAGGATGAAGAGAGAATTAAATTTGATAACTAGGTTTTTGTTTGTACCAAATATATCTTGTCTTAGTATGTCCACGACTTGTTGTGCAATTAGAGAGATACAAAGAGAGGGAAATAAGCATTTAGTTAAACAAGCAATACCTGTTACTTTTAAAGCTTTCAAAACCATAAATGTCAAGGACTCCAATCAGACATTTCGAAAGAGGATCTTGCCCAATGGAGATGTTGATTTTATCTACTAACCTGGACATAACAGAAAAAAATAATGCACCTCTCAACAGTAATTGCTCTTCTTGGAGAAAAGCCACATTGGCGTATAATGAGCATGAAAAAAGATTAGCAGCTATCATTTACCAGTCAAACAAGTTAGAATATATTGTCTTGGCTAGGCCATCCCTACTAACAGTTGCACCAAGAGGATCAAGACTTTTTTTAATAATTTCTTCTCTGGTTACCATTACACGTTTACACAATGCATCTTCCAAGGCACGAGGATCACACCTGAATTAAGGATTATATAAACTAAAGCCAAAACACAAACTTGAAGTAAATCACAATTGTATCAAGATTTCATTCATACATGAGAAGTTCTGCCGTCATTTGAAGATGAAATTTTGATTCATCATCTTTCAACACTGATGAATCTTCTTCCTCTTTAGCAAAATCAATATTACCAAGATGAAGAATAGCAGCCACGATTCTGAAAATTGCATCCTGAGAGATGGAGGAAGCATAGAGAGATTATTCCCAACTTGATAGAAGATATATGTTTGCTACCTATATTAAAAATGTGTCAAGATCCAAACTTACAGCCAGACCTGTTCGTTCTCACTTATTCCAATAATATCCATCGCTCTCCTAGTTGCAAGATAATCATGGGCCTCATTGACACCAACCAATTCATAGCAGTTGGATTGATTAAGATAGTGAAATGACTTAGGATTTCCCAACTTATATCTCTCAATCTCCTGAAAAGACTTGGAATATATTAGCAATGAAATACTAAAATTCTCCAGAACTTGCTAAAAAAATATGCTGAGACAATGTCAAAAATTAAACCACAATACCTACCTCCGGTGGTGCTGCACAGAGAAGGTAAAAACAGTGATAGTTACGCTCGGGATCTGAAATTTGGCAAACACGAGATCTCTCTAAAAGATAGGTTCTGATAGCTGCCCCTGATATTCTTCCATGCTTGTCAAATTGAATCTCAACAAATTTCCCAAAACGACTGCATCAATACATTTACGAGAATATCAATAGTCACTAACTCCGAGCAAATATTACAAAAAAACAACATTTTGTACTGCATAAATAAGAAAAAGAATTAATGCAGTCAATAAATTTCCCCTATTCATTAAAAAAAAAAATCTAGAGAAGTGGGGACTGATTCTGTGAAATATTTTATGCTAATTTCCTATAAAAACTAGTTTCAGTAGAATATGTTGCAATACAACCAGAAGCTTGAAAGAATTAGTGCAACATTTAAACAGCATGGTTCTTATACATGTGCAATTCTTGAATATCATTTTGCATTTAAAGATCAAATACAATAAGTTATCACGATGAATATGAATAAAAAGGCATTTATTCGTTACACTAATGAAAACATAAAATCTTAAGCAGGAATAATTCTTCATACCTGGAATTGTTATTTTTAACAGTTTTTGCATTGCCAAATGCTTCAAGAACTGGATTCGACTGCATCACCATTTACAAAACCACAAATGGTCCAGATTAAAAATCAAAGTGAAATAACTCATATGAAAAAAAGGTCAATATCTAGCATTTATTTCAATATCAATTTCCTCTACAAAGAAAAGGAGTGAATTGATGAATTTAAAGCTAACAAGTATATACTGAACATTTCATTCTAGATTCCAGCAAATTAAAAAAAAAAAAAAAGTCTTAAAGAGACATGTAAAGTCTAGCAAGCATGATGTGTTCTTAATACTAGTAAATCACTATCTATAAACAACATGCAAATCGGACACGTGTATCTCAGTTGCACCTAACAACTCAATGCATAAACCACATGACAAGAACCCTCACGTAGGTTTATTCATAATTTCAAACTAAACTATATGCCATGCCTGTGTCGATACCCCAAGGCATCAATAGTATCAGTCACTGAAGAGAACATTCTACATAAGAAGAGATGTATAGAGCTTGTGAATCTGAGAATTTTCAAGCCTCAAATACCATATTTGAAGGCATTTACTTGATTCTTGACCCAAGTACATAGCACATAAACCTTCAAATATTAATTGATTTAGATATGAGATAAATCATCCAGCTTACTTCTAAAACTTGTTGTTCCACTGTCCGTCCTTCGGCAGCAGCATGGCCACCCAAATATGCAAGGTAGCGCATAAGTGTCTTGGTTGTCTCAGTCTTACCAGAACCACTTTCACCACTAACCAGTATAGAGTTGCTTTTTCCTTCCTCAATCATTTCCCTGTTGAAATATATAAAATATACAACTCTCCATAGTATTTAAAATACAAATAATAAGAAAGCAAAATCGGTTAAATGATCACCTATATGCAACATCGGCAATTGCAAAAACATGAGGCTTTAGCTCTCCAAATGGTGCTCCCTTGTACCGTTCCATCATACAAGTGTCATACAGATTTGAGAGTCCTTGAAATGGATTAAGTGCAATCAGAATGTTTCCAGTGTAGGTCTGCATGACGGCAAAAATATTATGGTAAAGTAGCTCATAGTTGTGGTAGCTGGTCATCAGCTCTCATAAGAACAAACAAAAGTGATTCAAAACCGATGGTGAAGTAAATCTTACATAAATTTCATTGATTTCATATCTGGTTGCTAAGTTGTGCAGGACGCCTGGCTCATGCAAATAAGAAATCTTAGTCATGTCATCAACACCCCCAGCAGGAGCTTCTACATCCTTCGGGTATAGTTTTGATAAGTTTGCGACAACCTGGTCAAAATAATAGCAATAATAGTTATTATAAAAATAACTAAACAAAGATTTCAAAATGTGTACAAACATGAATTTGACTAACCAGAGGACACCGAAAAAGGTAATATCTTGAGTACACAAAAGAAGCAACACTGAAACTTCAAATTATCTTTAAAAAAAAAAAAATGAATGAATGAAGAGCATAGGAGAGAGCTGAAAACAAAGTCAAAACTGAAACTTCAAATTATCTTAAAAAAAAAAATGAATGAATGAAGAGCATAGGAGAGAGCTGAAAACAAAGTCTTAAGAAAGACTACTCTGAGTTTAACTACAGTTTATTGTGCTTCCCTTTACATTAAAATTCCATTTTATGACAGTAATGAATTTCAGGGCACTCAAGCGCACCACTCCTCTTCCTTCCTAACTCACCACCAACTACAACTACGCCACATATACTAACAATGAATGAGGCATCACCCAGCAACACCCATATAGAACAAAAATCAGGGACTAATAATCACAAAACCGACAATGTAATAGCATGTCAGAACAGTGTCTCAGTCATTCTACGATAAGTGGAACTTCAACTTGGTTCAGGTGCTTCATGAAGGATGCCTTGAGTGTAAATTAGACGGCAAACAACTTGAAGTTCAGTTATCTGAAATCCTTCAAACCAGGCACTAACAAGATAACATAGAAGAAAACAATGGAATGAAAGACAGGTAAACCAAAAAATACATCACAAAATGAAAGCCCACTAAATTTTAAAAAAAAAAATGTAATTTAACACAGCAGGAATATTTTTTTACCGTCTTCCCTTCAGTAATTTGAACCTCAGCTTCCTGTCCTGTAACATTGACAACGGTGCCATCTACGAAAACTAATTCTGGATCATCAACCCAAACATGAGATCCTGCAGCAATATTCTCTCGAGTTTCCTGTGGCAGTAAAAGGTTTTAGAAATACCAGAACTTATTGTTTCAACCAACATACTCAGCATAAAAATAATAATTGCTTGCATAAGTACTCACACGCAGATATACATTGCAAACAATAGCCAACGCCATAGCTTATGACAAATGTGTAATTAGATGATCTACAAAAAAACTTAATGCTTGAGAATATCGCACGATCATCAAAATATCCTCAACACTAACAAGAAACTGAAAATGCTGTTGGTACCTATACTTTTGATGTTCTTTTTAGTGCTCAATTTCTTATACAATAATTGTTTTGTATTCTTGAAATTACTATGATCATAAACCCTATCTTAATTTGAAATCAGATGATGACAGATTGCTACATTGAAAGCTAAGCAATGAATTGGAACCACAATGAGAGTCTGCAAATACAATTCAACAAACGTACCATTCGGATCCTCAACGAAGGCGATTAGAAGAAGACTTTTTTTTTCCCCTTGAATTATTGCGTCTGAGTCGAAAACCAATGAACAAACATAAAAGAAAGACGATTTTGACGACAATGCTCCATGAAATTGCAGGAATTTCGAATGGAGGATTTTGATTTTGGGGGTGAAATGGAGAATTGACTTGTTTTGCTCTTCTGTTCGTTGACGGTCTTCGTTTGGCGCTGTGGTCTTGTGGTTTTGTTAGTGGAAGAGATGGAAGACCCTTCGTTTTCGCCATTTTTAGGAGACAGCTTGTGGCTCTCTTTTCGCCAGGAGAGACAACAAACTCCAATATACAGACTATGGAGTACATGAGACCCTTTGCACAACAGAATTTAACGTTACGTTTGAATTAATCTCTCCCCTCAAACATTTTTATTGCCTCACCATGCCTATGGACTCATTTTGTGTTATTCTTACGCCATAAGAAACTAATGGGATATAACAATATACAATTTTAATGTGGTATTGGACATATAAAATTTAAAAATAAATAAAAGATGGTATAGTATTAGTAAATACAGTAATGGCTATCTCTCCAAAATACTACACATTGAATGAAATTCATTTCATTCATTTGAACTAAAATAATAATGGATTTATAAAAAGTTAATAAATGATTAAATAAGTTATAAAGGAAGACTACGTTTTTTATTGATAAGAGAGCAAATTCCTCCCATGCACATTGCATTTTTGAAAGGATCAGTGAATACTTGTTATGATGGGAATGAAGGAGCATTTGATCTTATTTCCGTGTCACCAAGGTACTATATACTACTCGTAACCAAGATTTAGTTGGAGAATAAAATTACTCCATAATAGAACTACACTTAAGTTCAAAATACAGTTTCAAGAGTTGTTCTTTGCGTTTTCTTTAAATTACATTAAGAGAATCAACTAAACCCTTTCATCAATCCTTTAAAATAGATTGTATTATCTCATTCACCAAATTAAGACACGTTGTTAACTTTGGTTATGTCTCTTCAAACCCTCTTTTCAAACTATCACATAATATTATAACGATACAATCTTCCCTCAACAATCCCGTGACCGTCAACAGCCCAAAAGGTTACACAAAAAGTAAGGCAAAGGATGATTAAGGATGATGACGATGATGATGGTAATACTCTTACAAAATATGTACACAAACTCACTAACACAAATTTCAACCATATTAATGTTGGAGATAAAATGTTTAAAACAAATATTTATTTCATTAGTTATAAAATTTATTTTGAGATTAATTTCATACGTTACAAGTATAATTAAAACATGAGTTACGACACTTATTATTTGTAAAGTTCATGTTTTTATTAAGAACTTATGGTTTGGGAGTTATAAGAATTAATTTTTAAATTACTTAAGCTACGAGATTATATAAAAGAGTCTAATGGTTCTAGCATTAGAATGTGAATATTTTTTTTTTACATTTCTATGTTTTGATCAACCGCGACATATGAAGACATGTTATTTTCTTCTAGTGATCATGCTCATTCAGAAGATAGGTTGTGAGCACTGGGTTGTATCTTGGAGTCCTTGAGTACCGATATGACCCGCACGAGAGGAGGACTCTTTGACTTTAGGACAATGCCTTTGACATACCTCCCAAGTGCTCAGGACCATATATTTCTTACTCTATCTCTTTATTTGTTCTATTTATTTAATACATTGTTATGTTAATCTAATTTATGTTTTATTATTTCTTCAATATATTATTGTTTGATTATATTATTTAAATTTATTATAAATATTTTCGACAATCTAAAGCTAAATAATATCTCATATGATTGGTTAGTTAGTTGGTTAATATTAATAGATTGCATATATGTATGTTTTTATTTTTTCATTGCTTATGTTGCACAAACTATTTCATAATAGTTTGTACATTCTACTTTTTATTAGATCTACGGCTATAAGCATCTACGTAACTATTAGCTTCATCTATATTTTATTTATATTTTAATGAATATAAGAGGATCACAAGTGTGATAGATTTCGCTAATTATTTTGTTTGTTTGTTATCATATAATGTATGTTGTAGATCTTTGCTCTATCATATTTTATATTTTTATTCATAATTTGAATATAGCTAGCCTTACAATGCTATAGATGATTAGTGAATTATTTTAGTTTATATTGTGATATATACTTGCGTGTATAAATTCTTTTATTTTTTCTTGCAATGAAGAACTGAAATGATTGTCTAGTTTGAAGCATGATATGAGTTAATTTCACATATTTGAAGCTTCTTTCGATAGTGAATATATGATGATTGATATTATCTTGCAGATCTAGCCTTATTAGCGTTAGAAAGTTGGTGGCTTCAATGTGTAACTTTCTTTCCAAATAAAGCTTTATTTTACAATACAAGTAAATAAATGTCATTATTAAGTTAAAGACATGAAGGTATGTGACCGGTTATTCAAATTATTTATTTATTTATTTCAAAGAATATAAATGAGTTGTAATGTGTAGTGGTTTTATTATTAAGACCTTTTAATAGTTTTATTATGGTCTAATAAATATTTCAATGATGAAAATCCTTACCACTAATATCTATTACATATTATTCAAAATATGATTAATTTTATAGGTTACTAATTAAAAATGTTATTATTTTAGAGCTAGATAATAATTGATCTTTATTGCATATTGTTATAAATTGATTGAGAATTCAATTTTTATGTTACTTGCATGTATTAAATTTTTTATTACACATTTCCATGTATTTATTAGAAACTTATACGCAAGATGATGAACTATTAATGCATAGTTTTTTGTGGCTATCATGCATATTAGATGATGACATCTAAATAATTGATTACTAGAGTATGTTAAGAAGACTAATAGATTATTATGATAATTTATGTGGTTATATTGAATGAAATTATAGCATAAATGCTAATTGATTATTATTAAATACATATATGAGTTATATATATTATATTTGTAGTTTTAGCAATAAATATCTTATTAATGTGAGGATTGAAAAAATATTTTTTAATATGGGGGTTTCTAGTTTTTAAGCGGTTTCATATTTTAGTCCTTAGTTTTGTATAATTAAGATGACAATGATTTGAGTGTAGTTATTATTTTGATGAGTTTTAAAATTTAACAAATTAGTGCATTAATATTACTAGTGTATTTAAAATGTTACTTAATATGAAGGTTTTCCTTATTTGATGGTTGTTAATGTTTTTATGACATTTTGAGAAAAAAAAAATGATATCAAAAGTTATTAAATGATTGTTAATTTTGTGTATAAGTTTGAAAATATTATTACTTATGAGGTAATTAAGTACTCCTTCAATTTTCTTTATTGCGCCTTTGATATTCTTATGCTCTCTAACATTCTTTTTGTAAAATTTTTAATATAATTTAAGAGAGCTAGTGGAAACAATCATGAAAATAATGGGACCTAGTTCTCAAAGATAAAATCAATGAGATTTTGTGCAATTATAAAGATTTTTAGCATGCTAATTAATTAATTAAATTGTCGAGGGGATGTGTTTAAGCCTGAAGGGAGTCACCTAGGGAAATACCCCAACCTCTATGATTGAAGATCCCATGAATGAGATTCAATGGGTAGGAACAATCCATACTGTGTAACTTGTTAAGCATAACTATAATGACATATCTTATAGGAGATATGATCTTGCTCATCCCTATGACAAAGTGCTTGTTATATGTGATGTTAGGAAGGATATATATTCTGAATGAGTTCAAATGTTAGATACTTTTGCGAGGTATAGGTCACATATACCTTTTGAGGACTCACCTAAGTGAGAGCGTTGTGAGGGCCATGATTGTGAGAATTGGGCTGTTCTCTAAAGCTCTCATGAGAATCAAGATTGAGCGCATGACCATTAATAGCGCTAACCCGCCAAAACCATGTCTTCGTCGATATTATGTGTGTGATAGTTTAAAGTTTGATCAAGAAATCGAATTCAAGATTTTGTTCACTCATGTTTCTCAAATGGATAATATCAATACTAAGTATAGGTTCAAACCCGAAAGGTACCTATACCCATTGCATAGTAAAAGGTTGCTCTTTATATATAATTTTTATTTATAATTATTTTTATTTTGATATTTTATTTTATAAATCTTTAAAGTTTTAAACCTTTTGTGGGAGACTGTTGAAGATAAAAGGTTTAAAACAAACATTTACTTCATAAGTTACAAAATTTATTTTGAAATTAATTTCATACGTTACAAATATAATAAAAACATGAGTTACGACACTTATTATTTGTAACGTTCATGTTTTTATTAAGAACTTATGGCTTAGGAGTTACAAGAATTAATTTGTAAGTTACCTAAGCTACGAGATTATATAAATGAGTCTAATAGTTCTAACATTAGAATGTGAATATTTTTTTTTACTATTTTCTATGTTTTGAGCAATCGCGACACATGAAGATAGGTTATTTTCTTCCGGTGATCGTACTCATCTAGAAGATAGGCTGTGAGCACTGGGTTGTATCTTGGAGTCCTTGAGTACCGATATGACCCGCATAAGGAGAGAACTCTTTGGCTTTAGGACAATGCCTTTAACATACCTCCCAAATGCTCAGGTCACATATTTCTTACTCTATCTTTTTACTTGTTCTATTTATTTAATACCTTGTTATGTTAATCTGATTTATATTTTATTATTTCTTTAATATATTATTGTTTGATTATATTATTTAAATGTATTATAAATATTCTCAACAATTAATTAATGTAATTAAAATTTTAAATTCACTTATTCAATTAAATTATGATAAATTATTTTATATTAGTAAGTTTGTATAAATAATTCGTAAGAATAATATTATTATTTAATAATAATGATATGAAATAAGATAAATAACCTTTTGCCCTATAATGCTTGGATTTTAAAAAATTCTTGTTAAATTTTATAGAGGCATCGAGGGAATTTACAAATAGCTTCAGGGTCCACGAAATAAAAATTATAAAAAAAGAGTTATTACAATCTAAATGGGAAACGAACAAGCGACAAGATGAAGACGGAAAGTTGTTGTAAGAGTGTGGAGACATAATGAAGGCTAATTACAATAATGACCAAAGCTGCGGCGTGACCGTCCCGCCCACCGTCCTCTCCTCTCTATCCAGTGAGCATAGAAAGCGCCAGGGCCACGTGTCAAGAATCTGTAGCCTTTAGACTTTTAGAAACCGAAAAAAGTCGTTACTCTCCCCGTATCTGGAAAAAGTGAAAGCAAAAGCACGAGCCCAAGCGCTAGCTTCCGTCACAAGCCAACGCCAAAAGACGTCCATTCCAGCCCAACGGTCCCATCACTCTCTACATATTGAATTGCATGGGATATGAAGATGGAGATGAGTTAATTGAAGATGGTGAATGAATGAATTCATTTAAGTAATTGTTGATTCGGATTATTTATCAGTCCCTGTCAGAAGGTAGAGATGCCTCCATCATCTAATTCTGCGCACCAGCAGCAACTGGTGGCAATTGACGAAACCGTAACCCTAATACCAGGCCTTCCGAATGACGTCGCATCTCTTATTCTCTCCTTCGTCCCTTACTCCCACCAATCACGCCTCAAGCCCACTTGCAAACCATGGTGTCTCTTTTTCTCATCCAAAACCCTAATACTTAACCGCCGTATATTCTCCCGCCCCTCCCATCTCCTCTGTATATTCCCTGAGGATCCTTCCATTTCTCCTCCTTTCCTCTTCGACCACGCTAATCTCGCCTGGCGTCCCCTCCCCCCTCTCCCTTGTAACCCCTCCACCTACAGCCTCTGCAACTTCACTTCCCTCTCCCTCGGACCCCACGTCTACCTCCTTGGTGGCTCCCACTTCGATGCCCGTTCCTTCCCCCTAGACCTCCCCCTCCCCTCCGACTCCGCCTTCAGGTTCAATTTCATCACCTTCTCGTGGGAGAGAATCGCGCCCATGATTTCCCCCCGTGGGAGCTTCGCTTGCGCCGCGCTGCCGGCCTTCAATCAGATAATTGTGGCCGGAGGAGGCTCCAGGCATAGTCTGTTTGCTGCCGGAGGGAGTAGGATAAGTTCGGTGGAGAGATATGATGTGGCGAGAAATGAGTGGGTGGCGTTGGATGGGCTGCCCAGGTTCAGGGCTGGGTGTGTGGGGTTTGTGGTGCAGGAAAGCAGTGAGTTTTGGGTGATGGGTGGGTACGGGGAGTCAAGGACGGTGTCAGGAGTATTTCCTGTGGACGAGTACTATAGGGATGCAGTGGTAATGGAACTGAAGAAGAAGGATGATAATGGTAATAGTGGCTGGGGGAATTGGAGGGAAGTTGGTGATATGTGGGGCGAAGGGGAGAGGCCACGATTTGGGAAGATTGTGGTTGTGGAAGATGAGAATCGCGGAAGGCCTGATGTTTTTATGCTTGATAAGAATGATATCTTAAGGTAACTTCCTTTTTTTTTTTTTTTTTTTAAAGTCAATTCTTTACTTGCCATTTAGTTTATTCGTAGAGGTAGATGGATCTTGAAATTGATAGTTTTTGTTGTGCCATGACCATTGGTTTTAGTTTGATTTGCATATTTACTTGAACTATCTTTTGCAAGTGACAAAATGGTATTCAGTCACTTGTAACCAAATAGAATATGTTTCAATCGATTTCTGGAGAAGAGGGTGCGTATGTATTTCATATTAGTAATTATCTTTATGTTACATTGTAGAAATCTTTGCTTGGCCTTACAGTTTGTCTATCTATAGCTGTTTCATTGATGTACTATTTTGGAGATTGCAAGAATCTCATTCAACTAGTCAATAATGTAAAAAAAAAATTGGGTGGTGACTGGGCCATATACGTTGTGATCATGAAAATTATATTTCATAAATTTAGATGTGCATATTAATAAACCTACAAATATATTTTTCTTAATTTTGCCAGCTTACTTGAAGGAATTGACAAGTTTGCTTGCCTCCAAATTGTTTTGTATCTTATGAAAAAAATGAAATAAAATTTGTTAAGCCAGTGATCATTTGTTGCATTCGGTTGTTTGCTCACTAATAGAAGAGTTTGTTTCTGCACTATGGTATGAAGATTTTGTTTTCTTGTTTTATTTTTTTAGTTTTTATTTTTATCTGGCTATCTTAGAAACTATTAAACTGGGATGCAGGCTCTGGTTGGTCAAAGTAATTATCTTTCTGATAGAAGGCTTTGTCTAGATTTTGGGTTTTAGTATTTCTGCAGCACAGTGAGATTAAGATTTGGCTGCTGTGGTTATTAATTTATTCTTACCAGTGGCATTTGGTCCTCAGTTAACAGAAATGATTAAGCTACATTATATTCCGACAGACGGCTGAGAAATGTGTATAATGAATTTGAAATATATGCGAACGTATGAGTTTATTTTGTGCTATGTGGGCTTATTTACAAGCCTAATAGTGGCCATGGTTTTTGCTAGCTGGATATGCAGTGAGTTGGAATCAGGAATATAACTTAAAATTACAACCAATCTGGATAGTAATTTGGCTATATTTTCAAAAATTGGCAGGAAATAAAAGCCATTTTCAGACGGATGCAAATAAACACTTTGTTTCTTTTCTTCTATACTTTCAATAGTAGTTTTAGTGTCCATATCAGTGGATTATGTTGACTCATAGAAGGCTTTGGTAAGAACATTGTAATGGAATATTAACTTCAATTTACAGCATATAGTGGAATAATCACATAGATAACACAAGTTTATTAAACAGGATGTTTGAAATAGCCTAATTGCAGTTTCGTCATGGCTTACCACTCTGTAGTTGGCAGGGGGCACACAATATTTTGTTCAGTTCAGTTTCCTGCTTTTGATGCATATGTTTGCCTCTATGTGCTTTACTTGAAGCTTGTAACAAATGTTTGTGGCTTTGAATAATTACTTTTTGCATTCGGTAAAATATTATTTACCATTTGAAGAAAGATATTTGTATTGATCTAGTCAGACCTATGAAAAAAAAATAATGAAATGAAACTAGAGTGCTGTTTTGAATAAACTGTTTATTCTATATCTGCATGCATCAAAGTTCATGGCCTATTGCGTGGAAACTTTAGAAAAATAGCAATACTTAGAACGGAATTAAGATTCTTTCTGATATGTAAACAGCTCACTGGAAATGTATTTCTCTTTGGAGAAAGGATGCATCATATACATGACGATTTGGTTTTCTGATTTACTAAGCCAACAATTTATGTAGTCGAAACACCTTCTGTTTTGCAGCCTCTTACGGCACTTTGATTTGCTATATAATATGGAAAATGTATTCAATGACAGTAACATTCTTTCCTTTTTTCTTTACTTTTTTATCAAGTAAAAATGTTATTAACTTTTCTTCCAAGAGAAACCTGGGTTGTGGTTGCTTACAAACTCCAAAAATTGTTTTATGAAAATGCACACTTTCCGATGAATTTAAATCAATATCAATCATATATCATTTTCAAAATTTAAAAAAATTTAAAACCAACCACATATTATTTGGATTTTGAAAACAAAAACTCTAAATACACAAACAAATACACTCCAAATGTTTTTTTTTTTTAACTCTTTTAAGTTGCAGAAAGTTTAACAGAGACATGCCGAGTTAAAGGAAGATTTTCTGAATTTGAGATTTAGACAAAGGATTCCACGTATGAAGCGCTTTACTGGCTGGTCATGGTTTATTTTCGATTTTATATTAGAATTAGCTTGGAATACAATGGTCATTATAAAAAGATCTTGATGGTTCCTACCTTTAATAATAAATGCCTCAATATCTTTCAATATCTTCTAAATGAATTGAGAGGAGACGGATATAGTTGTATTGCTATGTTTACTTTTCTTGATTTGGTGGAATATACAGATTTGCAGACTGAAACATTTTATTAATGATTGAAGACCAAATATTTGGAAGGACAATTACCTGATCTGTGGGGTCCCCTAGGGGAGATACTTCACTGGGCCGGAAGACCAGTGATTGTTCGTCTTGCAATAAGTCACTGATTTTGTGTTTACTTGTTCTGTACAATCAAAATTGTATTCCTACATTAGTTAGGTCTTACTTTGTTGCAATACAGAAAATAGATTCCTTGTCCTTGTCATTTGCGTTAAGGGCCTCAAGGCCTATGGTTTGATCAAACTATTGCAAGCTCTACTCTTGTACCTTCTTGTGCATTTTCAGTGAAGACAAAAGACTTTCACGTTATTCACTCTTGTATTAGTTAAATATGTTCATTTGAAGTTCTACGTGGTCAATCACAAGTTCTATCTATCGTATACAGGTATGATATGACCTCAAACCGTTGGCAAAAGGAGACAACCGTACCAAGAAAAGTTCCTTCCAAATCATTTGGTTTTGTTGTGTTGGATGGGGAGTTGCATGTAATGACTCCTGGGAATGGGGTGGATTTAGTGGAAACCCGACGACCACGGCAGCATAAGAGGGTTGGAGCTCTGTTTGTCCAAATCTACAATCCGAGAAAGAAGACGTGGCGTTTCCTTGTTACAAAGCCACCATTACCTCAGCCATTGGATTTCAGTACAGCAGTTATGTGCACGATTCAGCTGTAAGACTTGCTCGTTGTCTTATGTTTACTGCAAGTATTTGTATCTAATTCGTTAGAATATGCGTGTGCATTGTGTTTAGTGATATCTATGTGAATACAAGTGGTTCTTTGTGGTTAGCATATTAGCTAGCTGTTGTACAGATTGATAAGCGTGTGGGTACTTACCTCATAATGCATATTGTCAATTCAGTGAATGGATGTAAATGCTATAAATTGTATGTTGTTTTTTTGACCCGAGAGAATAAAAATGAGCTTGTAAATCTAAATTGGACAAATCACACAAACCATCCATAGATTTTGACTAAATTACATGCGTATTTCCTGTTTGTTATTTTTTTTTTGCCATCTACCCCTCACTTTATGAGAATACATTATGGAACACTATTTTGTTAGATTTATTGTGAGATGATATCACTCTTCTATCCAAAATCAATACAATTATCAAAATATCCTTCACAAAATTTATTGAAAATATATGTTGGTTTGATTTGAATTATGTCATTCAAGAAACCAATTTTATGCATACAACTAGGTCAATTGCTCACTTGAACTTTACACGCACAAATGTTATTATTTATTTTACTATTGATTTTAAGGAATTACACTTAGAAAAAACAAACCAACAACGCCAGTTCCTTCCTTAATTTGCAATCAGCGATCTCACCAAACAGAACATCAAAAATGTATTTAATTTTTTATAGTTCTGTAGATCACAACATCAATTTAACTTAAATAAATAAAAAATTGAAAGTAGAATGATGGTACAAACCCATTTTCTCTCCTTTTTCACCAAACAAAAAACTCCAGAAATCATCTCAAATCCAAAACAAATCCTGATATAGAAATGGTGCCGTTGGTGGTTCGCAAATGAGGCGACAAAATGGTGCATTGGTGGGCGGTGTCATGGGAGGAGAAGTTTCCAAGGACAGTGAAGACATTACTGACGAACCAAGATTAATGCGCGCCACCCATCACCCACCACCACCCACCCCCCCCAAACCCAAGTTTTCTTTCCTTTTTCACCAAACAAAAAACTCCATAAATCATCTCAATCCTGATATAGAAACGGTGCCGTTGGTGGTTTGCAAAGGAGGCGGCAAAATGGTGGCATTGGTGGGCGGTGTCATGGGAGGAGAAGTTTTCAAGGACAGTGAAGACATTGCTGACGAATCAAGAATAGCGTGCGCGCCCCGCCGCGCCCACACCCCCCCAACAACCCCACCCACACCACCCCCCCCCCCCTCCGGGGCCCCCCCACCCGCCGGCAATACCTCCTTCCTTCTCTCACGATCTCTCTCCAACAACACCACCTTTAGCGACCAAAACCCTTTTTTTTTTTTAATTCAACCACCGAAGGAATTCGGCGGTTCGTTTGTTCCTCTCCGCAACCCCCCACCCCCCCACAACACAACCCCCACCCCCCCGGGCCCCCCCACCCGCCGGCAATACCTCCTTCCTTCTCTCACGATCTCTCTCCAACAACACCACCTTTAGCGACCAAAACCCATTTTTTTTAATTCAACCACCAGCATGAATATTATTGTTATTTTTGGGTTGCGGAACAAGGCCAGACGCGGTGGGGGAAAATTTAAAAGAGGAGACTCAAATTCCTCCTGCCTAATTTAAATTTTATTAAATTATTTTATTTAAAATATAATAATATTTATAATCATTATTTAAAAATTATAAAAAAATTATATTCAATCTACTTCATTAAAAAATATATATACATCTATAAAAATTTAAAATAATATAAATATAATTTATGTTTAATTTAAAATAAAATACAAATACACATGATATATATCTTAAAATATTTTATAATAAATTTAATTATTCGACAATCATTAAAAGTAAAAGAAGAAAAGTTAATTTATATTAGATAAAAAAATCTTTGTATAAATTTTCATTTATATTTTCATTGTATAAGCTAAATGGTGATTGTATTTAAACTTAAAAGAACTAAATTAATTTATATTGTATAAAAAAATCCATTATCCATAAAGGTTATGTAAGTTTTTATTTTTATTTGTATTATGCAAGCCAAATAGTAATTATATAAATTAGTTATATCATCTAAAAAAATAGTGACAACTAATTACCATTTAATTTTATTAGTAATAGTGTTACATATTTTATTAGAAATAATATTAAAAGTGTATTATTGCTTATAAACTAGTTAATTGATAATTTTTCAAGTAGTTGATAATATAGTTAAATAATTTTTCAATAGCATGTTGATTTAATTTCAATCTAATAATAGTAATAATATGATTTGTATATACCAATTAATTAACATTATATATATTTATGAAACATTAATAATTCAATTAATTAATTTAAATTACGATAAATCATATATTTAAGGTTATAAGATTGTTCTTATCATATTTCTATTTACATAAGTAGAAAATAATATATTACTTATATTAAAGGTATACATTTTAGAAATGATCTTGTTAATATTGTAATAATTTAATTTGTATTTAATAATCTATATCAAGATTGTATATATTATACAAATTTAATTACTATAAAATACAAAAATTTTATTTTGTCATTGTAACATGACTAAATTGATGTTAATATACTAAAAGATATTAATTATTAATTGAAATATGACTTTTGTCAAAGTATTTGTGTTGTTTATAAAATTATGAAGAATTTACATATATAAAAAGTTTAACAAATATAACATAAAAAATTACATAACAGTCCCAAAATTTTAAACTTTATAAATACACCCCTATATCTTGCAGGGCGAGGCAAAATTATTTTACCCCAGACCCACCCCAAATTATTTTTGGGATAGGGGTGGGGCACATTGGGGCCTTGAACCCGGTGGATCAAATTGCCATCTCTAGTTGCGGGAGTGTTACATGAAGTTTATCTAAGGTTGCAGGAGGAGGGGGAGAGAGAAGTCTTTTTTTTTTTAACTGTTATAGCTTAGATCTAAGTTAAATATTATTTTTGTTCTTATAATTGGGTTTTGTCCTTTAGCTTGGTGGTGGAGTAAAGTTTAAAATTTTCATCATTGATCCCGGGTTCGAATCATAGCATTTGCAAATTTTAGTTAACTTTTTTTATTGTATTGTGAGGGGTAAGAGACAATAAAAAATAACAAACAATGAATACGCATATAATTAAGTCAAAATCTAAGAGTGATTTGTGTGATTTGTCCATTTTAAATTTAGACTATGGGTTCCCGATCTCGAAGTCATGGCCTCTTTCCTTGCCCTTTTATCTATATTTTAAGTTCCTAATCTACCTCTTATAAGTTTTTTTTTGGTCTACCGATCTTACTGTTCGTTAATTAACCCAAGTTGTTGTTATTATTATTATTATTTCTAACTAGTTGTTGGCAAACAAAAACCCGTAAACACGGTAAAGGGGGAGTGGCTAGAGTCCAACCGCTGTATCCATACAGCAGGTGTATAGGCCGTCGGATTTGAGAGTTATGTTAAGAATGTAATCCAATGGCTCTCATACGTCTAGTTATTTTTGGCAGTTTTGACCTGTAACCGATTCTTCTCGTAGCCTTCCATCTCCATCTTAGACTCATATTTAACCCTTTTTCTTCGTTTTATGTTTCCTTCACCATGACCGCGTCTCTAAGCTTCGATATACTATAGATGCTCTAGCAGTTCCATTACGGTTTCCCTCCTTTATCTCCCTTTTCATTATTCTCTTCATGTAATAGCCTAGTAAAACCGGTTTCCATGGTCCTTAGCAGATTGGCTTATTCTTTGTCTCTCTGTTAGATCCTTCACATCGCCACAGATGACAAAAAAACTAGCAGTTTTCATATTTATTTCGGTTGTTTTCATGCTTAATCATGGGGATCTATATTATAGGTGTGGTTTTCATGCAAGCTGGGTTGAAGTAGTGAGTTTAAGATAAAATTTTGACATTACAATTTAAGGGTTATTTGTTTTCCCACTTATCACCTAAGTTAAAATTACTATTTTTAGAACATGTTGCTTAATAAAATTAAAATTTTTTATTTTTTATTTATATAGTAGCATTTTAAAAATAAAAGACAATGTATCAAATTCTAATAAATAAGAAATATAGCAAGAAAAACAAAAAATAAATTTACAAAATGGATTTTCAAAAGTTCAACACTGACTATGATTCCTCAGTGTGTTAGATTCAATAAAATTGGAGCTTATAACTATTTTATATAATTTTATAATTCATATTAAAAAATAAAATAAAATGACTCAATAAATAACTATAAAGTACAGAAAATTAAAGATGAATGAATATAAATTTATAGGGTGAAATTAATTAACGTAATAATTTATAAAAAATTAAAATGTGAAATTAATATGTATGTATGTATCTATGTATGTAAGTATCCTACTCTATTTTATTGTTTTCATTTTTTATAAAATTAAAAAAATAGAAATTTAGAATTATATTGACTTTAATTAAGATAAATACATAAATAAAAATACATTAATTTAATTTGATTATTAATTTACTAATCAATCAAACTAAATACAGAATTAATTAATTTTATATATATTAGAAATTAATTGATATTAAGTAACATAATTATATGTAAAGAAATAAAGAATCATATAGATTGATTTTTTCGCTTTTTATACATAAGAAATAAGAATTGACCTCTCCCACCAAGTACAAAATTATTTACTCATTTTATTAGAAATTTTGCATAATTACATTGAGTAAATTTATAACAAATTATAATACACTTTTAAGGAGAATATAGGCCTTGGCATTGTAATTCTTATTATAATATAATATACCGTGAACTTATCCTCAAGACAATATGTAAAATTTTAAATAAATTTTTGTAATTAAAATAGTATTTAGTAAAAATTAATGGTGTATGCTAAAAATCTTAACATATTGTATACTTCAATTTATTATATAGGTGAAGTTACATACATAACATAAAATACAATAAAATTTTTATTATTCTATATATGGTAAAATAATATGATACATTATATAATTTTTAACTAAACTCATTTGTATGAAGACGATGACAATAATAATAATGTGATGCTCAATGCAACTTATAATCTAGTATACATGGGGTTAACTCATGTTTCCTACTTTTTGATATATAATTTTTTCTTAATAAATCAATTGTCTAAAATAGTTAATAATTACTTTTTCTTACTTTCAGATTAATTATTAATTAAATCAAACATATACAATGGAAAGATTGTCAAGTTTATGGAAGATTGTTAATGTAAAATTGAAACACTAGATTAATTTTATTTAGTAATTGTAATGCTTACTAGATTGTGTCCACTGATCAATCAATATTGTGTCTAAAAGTATCTTATTTAACATTATATTAACTTTCACAATTAATTATATAAACCAAATTTAAAGATACAAACTATTATATTCATTTGATTTAATTAATCAAACATCCTTACAAAAGTTTTTAAATTTGATTCCTAATTAATTAAAATAGAGTAATTCTATGTATATAACCAAATTCTACATTCAACTCCTTACAACTTGAGTTGGAAAAAATTTACTGGAGGAGTAAAAACAAAAATGAACAAGGGAAGTTACAATATATGACATACTAGATCTCTAATAGTATTTTGTCAACTTAGGTGTAAAGAGAGTTGGTTATAAAAATAGGTTATAGGAGTAGTATTACTCATTAAAATATATATATAATTTTTTATTTTTTATTTAATTTTTAATCAATTAAACGAGATAGAATATTTCATTTGGAAATAAATTACTAATCAATTAAACAAATTAGTTTACAAGGTTTATTTAGAATTGGATTGACTTAAATTAAGAAGATTATATAAAACTATCATAATTAACAAAACAACATATAGAATCTGTTTTTGTTAGTTTGATTCTTAATAAATTAAATTACATATAGAAGTTTGTTTCTTTAGAATTGAATTACAAAATAATTAAAATAGATATAGAAGTATTTTATTTGGAAATATATTACTAATCAATTAAATAAATTCGTGTGTTTGTATGCCACTTTCTTTTCCACTACCAATAGATTGCAAAACCAAAATTTTGTGATTGCAGAAAGAAAGGTTTCAGGTCTGAAATGTCATCTGAATTTTTAAAACTATATATAACTAATAACTATGGAGAAGCCACAATCATTACACTTGTCGAGAAACAAATTTTTCTCAAGAGCATTCACTACAAGAAATTTTCACATATTTATCACTTTATATTTTTTTTATTTGGTGTTTTTTTAAAAAAAGTGAGAACTATAACATTAATATGAAAGTCAAACTCATATTTTCTTCATACTTGTTACTCGTTGTTTTGATTATATTACATATTTCTCACATTTTTAGATAGTGACAAGTAATTAACAAGTAATTAGGATACATATGAAAACAAATAAAGTTTAAATACTTAGAAGTAATTTTTAGGGGTGATTATGAAAAATTTTAATATATTAAAAATTCACGAAATTTTACTAAACTAAGTAAACAAAATAATCTCCAAAAACCTAACCTAAAACCTAAACTAAGCCCTCTTTCTCTCGTTCTCTTCAGCGCTGCAGCACCTCCTCCGCGACTCGCCGACTCCAACATCCCCGCAAGGCATCGACTCTAGCAGCCCTACGCCTCCAATAGCCTTGCGACTCGTCGATTCTAGCATCGCGCAACGCTGACTCCAGCCTCGTCGACTCCAGCCTCGCCGACTCTAGCAGCCCCGTGACTCACCGACTCCAGCATTGCGCAGCGCTGACTATAGTCTCACCGACTCCAGCATCACTTAGCGCCAACTCTAGCTTCGCTGACTCCAATAGCCCCGCGAGGCACCAACTCCAGCAGCCCCTGTACTGTAGATTGGTATTGTTTTCTCATTAGCATTCTATTACTGTAGGTTCCTTGTTAATGTCTGCATAATCTTGAAATCTAGATATGTAAAACTTAGGCACATGAGAGAAGACATTGTATCGGTAGGAATCTATTTATAAAAGAATCTGATCGTGTTGGTTATCTGTGGCAATCCTTGTGGCCCATTGTTGGTTGTGCTTGTCATTTCTGTGCTTCTGGCTTAGGATATTTGATTTTATATGCAGATACTGAAACTAACTAGTTTTCACTGAAACTAACAAGTTATCTTGCTCTGTTTTACCAATTTGGGTGTTAAATTCGTTACTGTAGAAAGTCATTCTCTTGTATTGAGGTTTCTTACTTTCTGTCCTTTGCTTAGTTGTTTCACATCTTATTTTGTTTTAGAGAAACTTTTCTGATTATATATATATTTTGGGTGAAAAGCTTGCTTGACCTTTTTTATTTCAGTAAACTAGCTCTACTCCTGCCTTTGGGATGCTAACCTGAATATTTTTTATCCTTCTGTTAACATATGCCAAAAAGACAGAGATCTGGTTGCCTTATTAGGCAGATTTTGGCATTTTATGAGCAATGTCAACACTATTCAATTTCTCTTTCTGACAGTTGATCTACACTTTTTTTAATTTTTTAATCATTGAGAAATTCATGAGTTGTGGGTTGAGCCTAGGAGAATGCCAAATAAGTTATGAAACTCCTAGGTAATGTTCTAATTTTATAATTTTGATAAGGATGAAGTTCGATAAGTATTGTTTTTGATATTATGCATTTTTTTTAAGTTGAAGCTGTTTAAGTTTGTTTGTAATTATTTACCTTTTTGGTCATGATCTTTAGATAGAAACTCGCAATAACAAATTGGAGATGCAATCTGTAAATAACAAATCACTTATTGAGGAGCTTGATAGGCTTCTCGAGTGATTGCATGTCCCTTTTGTGGTATGCTATGCATTATATCAATTGTGAACATAAAATAGTTTATTTCAGGCAAAATATCAATGCCACAGTCATATGTTTCCCTGATGAAATTGTCTGTTATAGTATGCAGCATCTCTAACAGGAGGTTCTTTTGACGAGGCACGCATGCTTCAAAATGTTGAGGCATGTGAGTGGTTAATTGGTGCTTTACATGGTCTCCAAGTACCTAAATTGGACCCTTGTTATGCAAATATACGGGCTATATGTGTTCTGCCTCTTGCTTTTCCTTTTTATGAAAATCTTGTTGTTAAGCAGATTATCAGATGGTTTATACGTAAACCATATATATTCCACCTCTTAGTGATCTAACATTTTTTTAATTTTCCTTTTTATGGGCTATAGATGGTGGGATATTACCAGTTAGATGCCATTTATGTTTTCATTAACACCTTTCCTCATATATCTTCATTTTTTGATATTCTCATCTATTTATGAAGCTAAATCACTTCATTGCCTCTGAATAGTAGAATTAAAATTGCAACATCAAGTGAAAGAAATCTATATGACCAATTGTGCCACCCCTTGCAAGTGAATCTTTTCCTTTCCATGTGCATTATTCAATACAATATGTATAGGATTCAGTTGTCTGCCACATACCCATTTTTTGAGAAATCCATCTTTTACTTGCGTGTCCTCCAATTAAGAGAGTTCAATTTGCGAGGAACACAGACAACCCTCTTCTTTCTATTTTGTAGAATGTAATTTCTTGTTATTATTACCAAAATTTGTGTGGAAATAATACTCTCTTTAGACAGTACATGGCTTTTAAGTAGCTAGACTATACATTTGTTTACTTAATTTTTTCTCTTATATCTTGATGAACATGCTGATTGATGAAATCCGGAGCTTTGATAATTGAAAATTTCTTACAGGTTAAAGAGAAGAAGGCATAACTTGAAAAATTAAATATATATTAATTTTTTTTAAATACTTGGCGGCTAAAAACTATCAAGTATATATTTTTTTATTTTTTAAAACTAGTATACTTGGCGGCCAAAAACCGCCAAGTATAGTCATGTGCATATTTGGCAGGTTGACAACCACCAAATTGACTATATTTGGCGGTGCCATTGGTGGCGCTTTCAAGACCGCCAAGTATATACTTATTTGATGGCAAAAAACCGTTACATATGAGTATTTTTCTTGTAGTGATTGGCGCTATGTGTCGAATATCAAAAAAATTAAAATAATTCTTTTCTCCTTCAAAGTATGCAACATAGAATCATAGCTGGCAATTAGATGAAGACCATATCTCTGCATATGGTAGCGAATCTACATTGAAAGTAGAAAATTTTGAAAACTCACACTATAACATCTTCTCCAAACATGTTGCTAAAGGTTTTTAACCTCTTTCTTTCGAATAGGGTTCACAAAAAATGTCAACAACACCTTTTAATAAAGGCTTAGAGACCAAACCCATGGAGTCCAGAGATGACATCCCCACATATAACTCAACAGAAGTAGATAAAAGTATATAATCAAAAAAATATAATGTAAATAATTGTACATTACTGCTAGAATCACCATAAAATGACAGGAAAAGCTAAAGAAGAAGAAGAAGAAGAAAGATAAACATAAATAATTCAACTTACTAATGATAGGGACATCTTTAAGTATCCAAATACAAAGAACTCTAAAACATAATTAAAAAAATTGAAATCAGCAATTAATTAGAGACACCATTGTAATCCAATAGTGTGTTGATAAACCCTGCAACCTTTAAAAAACTAATCAATCAACCATACAAACACCTAAACTCGAGCCCAGATCCTAACGCGACAAGTTTGCGTGGGAAAACCCAGTGATTGGAATTTGGAAAGACCAATCTCAATCTGGGTAACGCAAATGATAATAGGCATTACAGAACCCAGTGAATCCATGTTGTAGAAAAAGATTTACCTCAATAGAAATAACATCCGAGTGAGAATAGCACCATGAAGGCATTGATCCTGGTATGAGTCTAATGCTTAATTCTTAGCCGTTCGATCAAAATCTGGGTGATGGTTGTAAATGATAAGGTGGTGGTTGAGGTGGAGGAGCATGATTTAAAGGCGGTGTTCAGTTTCTGTTCAAGCTAGTAGAAGATGGGTTCATATGTCTGAGGTGTCGAGATGGCAATGGAGTCGCAGGAGAACAAATATAGTTTAGAGAAGACAAATACTTCAAGAAACAAGATTTATAAGTTGGATTACAACTTTTATTCTTGGTTTACAACTTTTATACGTGAAAAATGATTTTGGCTATAATTTGGCAAAAAGGAATAATGTCGATTACAATTTTTTAACGAACATTTAAAACTTTTTTATCCTTGTTCACAACTTTTATATGCCAATTACGACTTTTATAAGGCTTTTGAAAATTTTAGTTAACTCTTATATGACATGTACAGTAAATTTGTTTACGACTTTTATTTTGTCATTTAGAACTTTTATACGTTCAGTTATGACTTTTATTCATTGTTTACAACTTTTCTACGAAATGATAAAGGAGAATTCTTGGAAAGATGAATAGTAAATTTGGCTATAATTTGTTGAAAAGGAATAATGCCGATTGCAACTTTTATACCACGATTTACGATTTTTATATGCTTGGTTACGACTTTTATAAAGCTTTAGGAAATTTTAGTTAACACCCATAAGGCATGAACAATAAATTCGTTTATAACTTTTATTTTGACATTTACAACTTTTATACATTCGGTTCTGATTTTTATTCATTGTTTATGACTTTCATATGAAATGGTAAAGGGGCATTCTTGAAAAGATGAATAGTAATTTTGGCTAAATTTGTGAAAAGGAATAGAGTCGATTACAACTTTTATATATATATTTACAAATATTATACTTCTGTTTAAGACTTTTATATGCCTGGTTACAAGTTTTATAAAGCTTTAGAAAATTTTAGTTAATTCCCATAAGACATGCACGGTAAATTTGTTTACAACTTTTATTTTTATATTTACAACTTTTATACATTTGGTTACGACCTTTTTTCATTGTTTACGACTTTTATACGAAATGTTAAAGGGGGCATTCTCGGAAAGAAGAATAGTAGTTTTGGCTATAATTTGGTGTAAAGGAATAGTGACAATTAAAACTTTTATATAGATGTTTACTAATTTTATATCCTTGTTTGTGACTTTTATATGCATGGTTACGACTTTTATAAGACTTTAGGAAATTTTAGTTAACTCACATAAGGCATGAATAGTAAATTCGTTTACGACTTTTATTGTATCATTTACAACTTCAATACATTTGGTTACGACTTTTATTCATCGTTTATGACTTTTATACGAAATGGTAAAGGGGTAGTCTTGGAAAGATGAATAGTAATTTTGGCTATAATTTGGTGAAATGGAATAATGCTAATTACAACTTTGATATAAATATTCACAACTTTTATACCCATGTTTATGGCTTTTATATGCTTGATTATGACTTTTGTAAGGCTTTAGGAAATTTTAGTTAACTCCCCTAAGACATGAATAGTAAATTTGTTTATGATTTTTATTTTGTCATTTACAATTTTTATACGTTAATTTCTTACAACGTTTATTCGTTAATTAAGACTTTTCTACGAAATAATAAAGGGACATTCTTGGGAAGATGAATAGTAATTTTGGCTATAATTTGATAAAAAGGCATAGTATTGTTTACAACTTTTATATAGGTGTTTAGAACTTTATACTTATATTTATGACTTTTATATACCCGGTTGCGACTTTTATAAGACTTTAAGAAATTTTAGTTAACTCTTATAAGACATGAAGAGTAAATTCGTTTATGACTTTTATTTTCTTATTTACTATTTTTATTTTCTAGGTTACGACTTTTATTATCGTTTACAACTTTTATACGAAATGATAAATGGACATTCTTGAAAAGAATAATAATTTCATTGGTTTTATTATTTTGTTTATTATTATTTTAATAAAATAATTAAGGTATAATATCTATTTCTATCTTTTCATATTATATTATTTTAATTAAATTATGAAATCTTTATTTACATTTCCTATTAAATTATTGTTATGTTTTTATTTTATATTTTTCTTATTACATCATTTTACCAAAAATTAAATAAATTTAAATTTCACCTTTTCTTTTATTAAAATTCTAAAGTTATTAAAACCCTTGGACTAATAATAATATATTACAAAAAGATTTTATATTGTTGACAAATTTTTATTGATTTATTTGTTCAATTCTTATCTTACTTATGTATTTTATTTAAATAGTAAACATGTGTGTGTGTGTGTGTGTATATAATTGTAAAATATAATTTATTTACATAATTATATATAAAATATAATTTATTTGTACAAAGGGGTGTTGGGGCTAAGATGAAAGGCAGGAGGAGTTGAGATGGAAGGCGGGAGTGAAGTCGATTTTCGTAACTGGGTGTGGGTTGTTAACTTTTTTTTTTATCTCTTTTTCCACAATAGTGCCAAATGTCATTCCATCATTGGCTAAGGCTACAGTCCTTGCTGTTTGGGTACAACCGACGGACTGTAGCCAATCCCGTAAAGACATCAATTGATTTGGAGACTATTGCCAAGTACATATGTTTTGTAGGAAAGTATAGTATAAATAGTACAAGGGTACAACTTAAACTAACTTTGTATAAGACAATATAAGGTCGCATAAAACATGAGCCTATTTACGAGCAAATAATACCAAGCTCTCTCACAGGTTTTCATCCACAACAGAATGTTTCTTCCTCGTTTAGCTTCTTATTTAAGTCTAAAAAAGATTGTTGATGCTCGAAAATTTACAAGCACAAGAAGCTGAAAAGCGAGGCCCGAAACAAGCTCTAATATGATGCAAAGCCTCGTTAAGCTATCAACATTTAACATGCAACAAGCTATGCAGTCTATGGACTATAAACATTTTTTTTTGGAAAAGTTACTTAGTAATATAAATCCAAAAAAATTAAAATGTACAAAAATCCGAGGGGTATACCCCAAGAATTACAAGAAGGACGTAAAGTCCAAACACACAATCCAACAAAAGATCAAAAAATATAGACCACAAGCGGCCTAAAACAAAGTAAAAAGGCCATAAACGGCCTTAACAACATAAATGATAAATGGCCACAAAAGGTTTAAATCATAAAAATACAAGAGCTTCAGCCGTTCTTGTTTTTCTTCTTCTTACCCTTCTTTACCGGGGTAGCTGGGGTGTCCGTATGAGTATGATCAATCCTATCAGATTGGTCATCATCACTCAGCCTATTCAAAGGCTCAAAACGGGAGGAAGAAGTCTTAAGAGGTTGTCCTGTGTTTATCCGCCCTGACGAAACAGATGCCTCGCGATTGGTTGAATAATGGATAGTACCCAAAAGCTTACCTTGGTCGGTCGCAAAAGGAGATAGAGAGTCAGATTCTGAGACTGACTCTGTGCTCAAAACTGTAGTAGCCTTAGGAGGCACAACTTGCACTAAAGAATCTGCTGGAATAGCAACAGCTTTGGAACTCTCAGCGACATCAGTCGCAACCTTACCCGAATTCAAGGGGGCATCATCAGAAGGGGTGCTATCAGAGGTGCTAGCCTCAATCTTATCCTGGACTGGAGTCTTTGCCGGTTTCAGATAACGGTGACCAAACCTGCGACATTTGGAGCAACGTTTTGGAATCCACTCATATTCGACTTCAATTTGGATGGGCTCAGGAGAGAGTTTGCACTTGAACTCAAAGTTCTGGATCGGAGGGCGCTTTGCATCAAGAAGAACATATACCCTCGCATACTCCAATCTGGAAAGATCGGAAGTCATCTTGTCACAAGACATAGGTTGTCCAACCATGCTGGAAACAATGCTAAGACCTTTGGTTGTCCACAAAGGGAAAGGCAGGCCATATAATCGGATCCAAACAGGAATATACCTCAATTGATTTGCATTAAAATCTAAATACGGGTTCCAAGGTTGTAAGATAATTGTTTTACCTCCGAACATCCAAGGACCGCGAGCAATTATGTTATGAACCTCTTCCTCCGTTTGGAAGCGGAAGATGAGAAACCCCTTGTTTGTAGAACGGACGTCCTCCAAGCCGCTGGATTTCCATGCACGCATGGCCAACGAGCGAGCAGCATGAAAAGGCATCACATATCCCGGAAATAAACCAACAAGACATCTACGTCATTCGGCCACATTTTCATCAACGATCTCATCCGGGATCTCAAGCACTGTACCCGGTTTCTTGGGAGTAATCCCTAGCAGTTTGCATCGATTACTCGAATCGGTGATCTTAACTTTGTCGGCCCAATTAGTCTTATGCGAATCCATTGACCAAACCACAAGGAATCAGGAAATCGACCAACAAGCAAAGATGCATGCAATAACCTGAAGAACAAACTGGGCAAGGCTGATGAACAGTGTCTTCGGTAAATGAATAGTAACCACCTTAATGAATAGTAATATCCGAATTGAAGAAGCGTTGATTTGAGGAGTTTTTCATTGGAATCAGATCTACTAGATGGTCAGTGTTGCCCGATCTACTAGATGGTGGCGAAGGTGAGATACAACTCGCCGTTTTCCGGCGAGATGTGGCGGTGAATAGCAAATCCGAAACTTTGAGGCCTTGAACGGAGGTGTTGCGGCGTGAATCTGGTGGTGCTGATGAAGGGAAACTTGTAGAACGTTGCCTGATCTACAAGAATTTGATGGAGGTGAGATGCCACTCGCCGGTGACAGGCGGCAGGCGGCGGTGAATAGTGAAAATTCGAAACTTTGTGGCCCTGAACGGAGGTGTTTCGGCGTGAATCTGGTGGTGCTGATGAAGGAAAAGTTGTAGATCGAGCTAAGGCCAACACGATGGTGATGGTGGTGTCGTTTCACTCGCCGGTTGGCAGTGGATGAATAGTAAATCCGAACACTGTTTTCGACGATTTTGATCGCCTTCCGGTCGGAATCTGAAGAGGGTCAAGAAGGAAAGTTTCCTCAGGATATTCTGATCTACAACATATGTAAATCTCAAAGGCTGATTCACAAAACCAGCGGAGTGAACAGTAACTCCGGGGACCCTAGTTGAGAGAAAATTTTATCCCCTCCCTTCCACTTGTCATTCCTTGAGGTGCATAAATTTATGGACTATAAACATGAAAAAGGTCTTCATCATACAACATGTTAACTTAAATAATACTGTAAGCCTAGCTGGCTCATCATGCAGTTGAGTTATGTCTTTATGCTACTCATAGCATTCTAGAGCTTAGGCCTAATGCAGTTGAGTATGTCTTTCATTCATTCTTTGGAGTCCAGGTACCAATGACATTAAAACCAATCATGATCCTTTAGGCTAAGTGAACCTAAACCACCAATAGGGCTGTTAGTAGGCTTTGATTTGGTTGGAACAAACAAATGAAAAAAGGCCCACTTTAACCCAATTTGTTGAAGCCAAAGCCCATTTAGGGGGTACTTTGGGCAAATAACAAATTAAGGCTAAAGAAGGGCATGATGGTAAATTAAGAATGATTAGATCAGAGTCCTCATGCATTTACTTTGTCATATTTATCCCATGCATTATTATTTAGATATATTATAATCTCATCACTTAGATGTACATTTATCATACTAAGTCTCATCTCATATATTATCTAGAATATTTTACCATAATCTTATCTTATGTTTTAGATAAATAATATTTAGCATTATCATTATTTTAGATAAATTAGAACTACTTACAAACACTCATCTATTCCACTATAAATAGATTGTCAGTATAGCATTCACATTCATTTAGAGTCATATGCAAAGCCTTAGTCTAGGAATCAAATGTCATTAGGCATCCAAATCTTAAAAGTTAGTTTGTATCCATTCCTTCCTACCCAAAATATAGCCTAAACATGTCCACTTTCATCCAAATCATATGCACCACGAATTTAAGCCCAAACACTAATATTCCCACATATACGACCAGTCTAAGATTTCAGCTCGAATCAACATAGTAGTTGGAATCATTTCTCTTCACTTGTACATCATCTAGAAATACTTCATCTAGCACTTAGTCATGCATAAACTAGTCTTCCTCATTGTTATACTCTCAATCACCCCGCGATCATTCATTCTAAAACTCTAGGTCAAACGGGTGAGCATAACTATTTCCTCAAACACTTATACATATATGGATCCATTCCAGTAGAAAGGATTAAGTTTTAGTCATAAACAGATATTAACTCAAACATAAACTAAATCCCATGCATCCATAATATCTAGTCATTAGGTCAACTTCACAGTTTAATATAACTCTTTTCTTTTGTTTGCTTCCACTACCTAAGCACTTCAAGATTCTCGGCCTATTCTTTTTTGGAGCTCCCATCAAATACTCGCAACATGAGGCTTCTTGATTGGGCAATCCATCTCGAGGCATCGTGGACCAACTCCTCAAGTTCAGGCGATGGTCTCTCAATAGCAACTAAGGTGTTTGACTTTTCCTTTCATTTAGAGATGAGGAATGTTATTGTAAATTGCTTATTCTTAGTAAGGGCAGAATAGTCATTTTATTGCTATTATAAGAACGAGACTCAACAAAGATCATTAATTAAAGGGTTATTTGCACCCAAAATTTTGATTAATATACCCATTTTGTTGTTAAAAATTTATTACAAAATTATCCTTTAATAAATTTATAATTAAGTACAATAGATTTAAAAAAAGAAACTTGCTAAAATTAATTACTCTTTACTTTCTAAACCCGCCCTCATGACCATCTCTTTTTTTATCATCTTCGGTTAATCTACAAATTCTACACCTTGTAATTGTTACCTAAGCCTTATTTTTTTTTCAATTTTTAAAATTACGGGGTTGATTGTTTTTACATCTGAAGATTAAATATGACAAATATGACTTATTCTCAATTATTTAGATATTTTAAATTGATTGATTTTCCAATTTAAGTTTGAGACTTAGATAAATCATTTAAATAGAAAAAACTAAAATATTTAGCTTTTATCTAAATGTAAAAACACTTGAATGCCTATTTTTTATTGAAAAAATTTCACAAACTACTCTTACCTTTTGCCTTATTACTATGGAAAAATAATTTTCCATTTTTGTATAAATGAGAACCCTATGTTTCAAGAAATACATCAAGGAACACCCTTTTGTTAAATTGGATGTTAAATTTGTGTAATTATCTATAATGTGTAGGGTCAAAACTGTCTTTTGACATGTCCAAAGTCAACAATATAAAAAGCTTAAGTCAACATTTAAAAATATTGTTTCTCATCTACCCCACTTTGTCGTCTTTTCTCCATATTTCGTTTTCTCTCCCTTTTGTTACTGTTCATCTTCCTGCCATCTTCAGTACTAACCTTATTACAACGTGAGGTGAAGCTTGTTAGTTCATCAAAGACTCTATTGCACCAGTTTCTTTCGACTATTGTGTAAGTATTACGACGTGAGGTGAGCTTTTGTTTATTTTCCTTTATTTTGTTTATTTTTCAAATATTGACGAATAATTAGTAACTATTCTATTAAGTTTGAATTTTGTGTTGTTTTTGCTTGTTTTAATTTTATGGAATCGGAATCCTAGATTTTTGAGAAATTTGGGGTTTTTTAAAAATTGTCGATAACTATATGATATTGATGTCATTTGATGTATACTTGCACTATTATATATCCATATGCATGCATTCGATTTTTGTTTTTCTTGTAGTATGGCTACGATCTTGTGCTTTTGCTATATGTGACTGCTATTTCTTATTATTATTTATATATCTGTTGATGCTTATAATTCTAGTTAGAGTATTTAGATGATTAATTTTAGTAATATTTTTGTTTCGTCTTTACTTTATGTTGTTTTTACATGTTTTTGGTTTGCTGGTTTTAGAACCCTAATCTTTTGGGAAATCAGGGATTTTTGCAAATTGCTAGTAAATATATGAAATCGATTTCATTTCTTGTGTACTCGTACTGTTATATTCACATGCATGCATAAGACGGGCCTGAAAATTTTTGCTGTGTTACATCTTGCATGGCTATAGTTTTATGCTTTTGAGGTTTTAAACTTGTTTTTTTTTTTTTTCAATTGTTACTGAATTTGTTGATGTATATGGCAGCTTGATGGTCATTTTTTTTTAAAAATTAGAGTCATTAGGTTGTTGCTTTACATTTGACAATGTGGATCTTTATAAAGTCAGTATGATTTGTTTAATTGCTGTTGCTAATGTGGTTTTCAAACTAGGGATTGTAGTTCCTTGGAAAGTAAAATTTAGTATAAAATTACTGTGGAATGAATGAAAGGTATGGATGAGATAACCATTGTATTAGATGTTACATCAGTCAACAATGAGCCTCTTCCCTCTACCCTAGTAATGATATGAATGAACTTGGTATAGATATGGAATATGAGGATGCACATGTAAATGTGCAAACTAAAAAAGAACATGTTATAGATGTGCAGATTGATGATCTAGATTTAAATCATTTAAATGCAGATGTGCAGGTTGAGGGGTTAAATGTGAACGAAGAGGGTTTAGATGTGCAAACTGAGGCGTTACATGTGCAAGATGAGGATTTAGATGTGCAGGTTGAGGGTTAGATGTGCAGGTTGATGATTTAGATCTGGAGTATGACCTAAAGTTTGACTTTGATGAAGAGTATAGGCTTAAAAATGATGTTGATAGATCGGATAATAGGTTAGGGAGTGAAAGTGAAGGAGTAAATGGTAGTAGTGATGAGTCATTAGATGGCCATTCATATTACCAAAGTGATGGAAAAAATTTTAAGAAATTATTAACAAGTGATGATGAGGAATTGGGGAGTGATAGGATGGTTAAGGTGCATAGGAAACATTTGTTTAGGTCTAGTCTTAAAGGGGGGTTGAATTTAGGGTTGGCCAAACATTTCATAATTTGGCCCACTTTAGATAAGTTCTTAGAGAGTATTCTATTCGCAGAGGGATAAAGCTTAAAAGAGTGAAACATGAGAAGAATAAGGTCACATGTATATGTACTGCAAAGGGATATCCATGGAGAATTCATGCCTCTACAACACAAGACATGATAACCTATAAAATTAAGACGCTGTATCCTAACCATAGTTTTTCCAAGGTCCCTGGTACTTTAGTTTACTTACTTGTGGATTGCAAAAGAATATAAGGAATACTTTAGAGATAATGCTACCTTAATTTTGAATGGCTAGAGAAGGACATTAAAAGGAGATATAGCCTTGAACCGTCTAAACAGAAGCCTTGTAGGGCTAGGAAGCAAGCTTTAGAGGTCATAGGTGAACACCATAAAAAAGCACCAAACCTCTTCTATAAATATGCAAACATTATCCATTTAACTAACCCTGTTAGCACTTGTTTGTAAAGGCAGATGCAGATTTGATATGCGCAACCCTAAATTTCATATATTTTTTTATCAACTTTGTAGTCTAGAGAAGAGGCTTTTTAAGAGGTTGTAGGCTATTTGTTGGCCTTGATGGTTGTCATCTTAAGGGCCCTATGAGAGGGGTTTTATTGGCAACAATGGATATTGATGCCAATAATGGCATACTTCAATTAGCAATTGGTATATGTGAGGTTGACTCCCATTTTACCTGGAATTGATTTCTAGAACATTTAGGGGAACACATTAGAGGTGTAGATGGGTATGGTTTGCCTATAACTTCCATGAGTGATAGACAAAAAGAAATCATTAATGCTTTAATTGCCCAGTGGCCATATGCATCTAACAGATTTTATGGTAAACATTTTTATGAGAATTTCAAGAGACAGTATACTGGGTCAGGACTAGAAGAGCTATTTTAGAGGGCATGCAAGGCTTCTAATGTTGTTGACTATGAATAAGTAATGAAGGAAATAAAAATCACAGATGCAAATGCTTTTGACTACCTAAATGAAATTCCTCTAGTTTATTGGAGCAGACATGCATTTGATAAGAGGGTTAAAATAGATCATGTCACCAACAACATCACAGAGTCTTTCAACTCTTGGATCAATGGATATCGCGCCCAAACATATCTAAGCATGGTTGAAGACATTAGAATTCTTGATATTTTGTTTTTAATTTGTACTTATTGTATATTAATAATCTCACAACTACATTTTTTTGGCAATATTACAACGCTATAGAATGTGTGAGGTGGCACATAGATGTAGGGCCAAAAATTAGGACTGTGATTACTAAAAGAGGGGAATTTTCACACATCATGGAAGTGATGTGGTGTGAAAATTTTGAATTTAAGGTGGTTTATAAAGAGAGAGCCTATATAGTGAGATTGAACAAGACATTCTGCTTGCGTTATCTTTTCCAGATTTTTGACATTCCCTGCATCCATGCCATAGCTTGTGCCAATGAAAGAAGAATTGATGTCTATCAATTTGTGGACAAGATGCTTTTGAGAGATAGATACTTGATAGCATATCATCATTACATCAAGCTTATACCTGATCAATCTGAATGGCTAGAGGTGCCTATCAACAACTTAAAAGTTCCTATTGAGAGGACTAAGGCAGACAAGCCAAAGAAGCATAAAAGAAGTGTTGCAGATGAAGGCTTATCAAGAAGCAAGAATTTTACCATGTGATGCTAAAATTGTAGGGGGTATAATCATAACAAAAGGACATGCAAGCTTCCCCCTTCAATACAAAAAAAAGAAGGTGATGAAATTATATGTGTTTTTTAGTTTACATTTTCAGAGTTTATGATAATTATTCTAACTAGTTTTTTTCACTATGGCTAATGTATCATGAAGACAAGGAAAAACATTACAGGGACATCATCTCAGCCTCCACCATCATCATCTCATCCTTAACCAACCACAACCCAACAGGTAGCAGCAGCATCTCAGCCTTCACCAACCATATCTCATTACGGGCTAGCCAAATTGCCACGGCCAGAAATAAGAAACAGGTTTGAATTATGTTTTTTTGTAAATGGTAACACTAATGACTGATACCACTTGCTAATTTTAAATTTTCCTTTTTGGGAATGTTTAAGGTAAGAACAAAAACTCCACCTAACCAATGTAATGCATCCTTTCAGCCTCCCCTGTCATCATCTTAGCATACGGCATCAGAGGCTCTGCTCCACCTTCTTCACAATGGACCTAAACTTCTAATGTAATTGTGACAGCAAAAGGTAATGGACCTTTAGCAAGCAAGCTGTAAATGTTTATACTTGAAATCTGGAGGATTTTAGTTCATATCTCTATTTCTAATTTTGTTTAACTAATAATGTAGTCACAGGGTGGTACTCCTAAGGAAAGAAATGACAGTGAAGATTCTAGGATATGAGCTTATGGTATTATTTTGATCCACTCATAAATGATGGTTTTTTGGTAAGTGGTAGGGTTTTAGGTGATAAAGCACATTTTATACAATCCTTTGTGGTGAGCACATATATGGTATTGTACAGAACTTGTATAGTCCTTTAGATAAGCACACATACATGGTTGTGAATATTGTGCTTTATATGGCACATGTTGCATACCACATAAGCCATAATATTTAATATTTTGTATAATCTTTTAGCAAGCATGCAACTTACACTATTGGAAAAAAATGAACTACACTACAACAAATTTGCTGTGGTATAAAAATGCAACTTCTACTATATTTCTTTGTTATTTTTTCCTGTCTTTAACTAAATCATGCCAATGACATTCACTTGTTGTTATCATATGATGTGATTACATTGCAACATTATGCATTACATTTTGCATTTTGCATTGCTTTACATCATCTTCATAAAAAAATGCTAGCATAATAAACAGCAAAATGTAAAATAACAATTTGTTCACAATCACAACATTCTTCGTTCTTTCATTTATTTGCACAAGCAATTCATAACATTTCAACAATTGCTTGATATCACCTTGTATGCTTGATAACATGCTTTCAACATATATAATCTTTTCTACATAGCTCCTTGTTTACCACACCATGTGTAGCCCTTGCATTTGAGCAGTTAATCAAATCAAGTACCTCATTGTTGACTTCTTTACCATCAGGTTCCCACCACTTGTAGATATTACATATTGCATTTTTGTTTTTAAAATATAGCTTAGCAAGATTATTAGAAGACTCAAAAATCATGACAACAGCCTTTACACCACATTTGCATCTCCTCTTTTTTAATTTGATTATGTTGCCATTTAGCCTTTTACCTTTACCTATATTGTTGTTGCCCCTTACATTGCTTGACATTGGTTGACTAAATTCTGTGCTTGTACTTATCGTTCATGTATTTTTGTTAAGACTAGATTTGCAATGAGATGCGTTACTTTGTTGGTTACTATGTGTAAATGTTTGGATCTTTAACATTGAAGATATGACATGGAAGAAATGGTTGGATGTTGAATATTGAAGCTGTAGTATGGAAGAAATGGTTGTTGTCTGATGTGAATTCTGATATGTGAATGGTCGCAATAAGATGTGTTACTTGTACCTCTACTAGCTTTGTTGGTTGCTATGTAAGATTATTGCTGGCCTAAAAATAAAGGATGTGCTTCTGCTAAGTTAGAATGATGGTTGCTGGTGTTAAACCCAGCTTAGTATACCAATGCGGGGTCAACCATGCATAGCGCGCAATGGCTATATTGCAACAACTAAGTTGTTTTTTTTTTTTTTTTTGAAAGCCAAAGGCAAAAATGTCATTTTACCATGTCAAGCGTGCAAAGACCACACTAGGATTTATTATCTTCACTTGGGGTAAAACAGACATTTGAAACTCTATTTTGTATTAAAATTCAGAAAAAGTGTTTTTTAAATTAGGGTGAAGGGTTTTTATGTAATTGCAATTGTTATGGATAGAAACATGATATCATCTAACATACAATTTAACAGAAGGGTAGTCTCTGATATTTTTCTAGAAACATAGGGTTCTCACCATACAAAAATGCAAAATGCATTTTTCCATGATAATAAGGCAAAAGGTAAGGGTAATTTGTGAAATTTTTCTTTTTCTTTTTTTAATTTCCTAAATTATCTTTATTATTTGTATCCTTACCTATTTTGTGTAAACTTTTTTTTATAATAATTGACTTATCTAATCTATTACATATACTATTTATATTTCTTTAATTTTGTAATTATTAATATATTGTTATAATTATTTCATTAATATTATAAAATTACATGGCGATATATATATATATATATTATTTTCAAAATTTTCAAATCATTCATAAGAAAATAAATTAAAAATATATTACTTTTTACCAATCACTTACATAATTCAATTTTAGCTTTTAAATTTTTTCAATTTTAACTTTATTAAATTTTTATATGCATATGTTTATATAACTTGTAAATATATAAAATATATGTATGCACATATCATACATAATAAAGGCATATGTGTTAATTCAATAATTTTAAAACATTTTTAACTTAGAAAAACAAACAACTTAAGACTTAGAATCAAACATTAGTTAATGAGCAACAAATATATCATTTAAATTTTTATATTCAGACATATTCGGATTTAAGTTAAATTCAAAGCTATTAAGATTTCAGGTAAAAAACAATTGATCTCTAAGTTAAAAAAAATTACTAGGATCATAACAAGAAAGATTATATATATTCTAGGTTTTGCATATCAATTTATTCCATCAGCAGTTCTAAAATTCTTGAAGTTGAGTAATTCCTTATATTGGAAAAGCCAAGTTAATCAAATTTCATATCTAAAATCAAGGCTTAAAATGTGAATGTGTTATCTCCAAAGTCCAAAGCACAAACTGTATAGTAGGTGACAAAACAAAAAAAACACCGCATTACAAGCTCCCACTAACAAAGAAACCTCATCTAAAGATAATTTAATAGCTTTTTAAGTTGCACTAAACAACTCTTCGTAATCTAACAGCTTTTCTTCTTTCTAAATGAAATTGGAAAAGGAGATGTCCTAGATTTTCATATTATCAAGAGTTATTCAAGATCATTAAGGCATTATTCAAAGTTTCTGGGATTTGTACACACAATCAAACCCTGTAAAACAAAACGTTATTGGTGGATTTAGGAGAGGAAGAGAAATCTTAAATTAAGAGAAATAGGTGAAAGGGAAACTTAAAGAGCCTAGAAAATTTTTTCTTGGGAAGAATATATTTTTATTATTTGGTTGATATAAAGATTAAGATAACATGGATTTGTTTAAAAATAATAGACTAGATAGTTTTACCAGCTATATATTTCAATAAGATTATATTTGATACTAAGAGGGGTTTATAAGGTTAAAAATTATATTTTAAAATTAAGTGGCGGGTTTATTAAGCTAGTAGTTGACTAAATAAAAAAATTGGGTGCAGATAACCCAACCTTAAACTAATTATTTTAAATAATTGAAATATTTAGTAACTTAAATATCAAAATAATAACATTTTATTTAAAATTTTATTTTATCTTAAATAATGAAAATATCTAGTTATACACTTAAATTATTCAAATAAATGTTCAAGAGTTTTAAATTTAGATACTTAAGTTTAAATATATACTTACATTATGAAAACAATTATATTTATTTTTTTTACATAAATAAAGAATAACATTATTATCTTTGAGGTTGCATCATATGTCACAAAATTTAAGAACCTGTCTTTAAACAAATCATATCAATTTTTTTTACAACTTATAATTTTTTTAATAAAGAAACATGTATTTAAATAATCATGTCAAAAAAAATTATTTTAGACACTTTAGGTTACTAAAAATAATTTGATACATGGAAATAAACATGAAATCATACATTTCTTAAAGGTGTTTTTTGACTTAGGAGTTCATGAAATTTTTACTACCTGATCTCATATGTGTTTTCATAAACTCTATAAATATATTCAAAATTTTTCGATTAAGTATTAATTTGTTAAAAATAAGAAAAGTGATGATGTTCAATGACACATCCGAAAAAGGATTGTCTCCCAAGTATAGGAGTGTCGAAGTAATAAACCCGGTGAGACCGGGGTCGATCCACGAGAAAGGGAATTTAAGCGCTACAAACTATAAGGTAAGCAATATGATGTGGATGATTTAAAGAGATGACAAGATAATATCAACAAATATAAGTAAGAACAAGTTCGTAAATAATAAATGAGAATCACACAAGAGAAATCAACACAATAATAATGGAAGCTAAGGTTAGGGGATCCAACCTTAATATTTCAAATAAGGATAAACAACCCGTTTTAGTTATATGAATTATATTTGCTTCGTTACCAATATTTATACCACTACTTGTAAATGGATTCAAGCATCCAATGTGCCAATCACCATATGTCTACAACAAATCAAGGTTCCTAACTAGATTCGTGTCGGTAAGGAAGAACCATACGACATCTAGAAAGGATCCAAGCATTTGATGTGCCAAGGATTATCGACAATGGATCAAGTCCTCACTTTACGAGTGGTGTCAAGATTGATTAAGAAAATAAATATAAATCATATAAAATAAACAACACAAGATTACGATTATTAAGCACATACCAAGGGTTAGAGAATCCTTACTCTCATATAAAGGGTTTCATCCTTTCACCTTAGCATAAGAGAAATTAGCTAGACATTATAAGAGAAAGAACACAAAATGCAAGAAAAAGGAAATTCATTAATAACATTAAAACTAGGGGTGGCAATTTGCCCCGCCGGGTCCGGGGCCCCGGTTTGCCCCGGACAAATGGGGCGGGGCAAGTCCCGCCCCAAAACTGTTTTGGGGCGGGTCTGGGGCAAAAGAATTCTGCCCCGGTAGGGGCGGGTCAGGGTCAGGGTCTAACACTTAGCCCCGTTCGACCCGCCCCGCCCCGCACAATATAAGGGTGTATATGATAAAAAATAAACTATTGGGACTTAAATGATATTATTAGGGGTGATTGTAACACGTTTGAATATATTAGAGGGTTGACAGTAAGTAAAATAATATGATAAAAATTAGAGGTTGTAAATTTTATAGGGGGTTGATTGCAAAAAATAAAAATATTATAGGGGGTTAATTGTAAAAATATAAATGTTTAGGGGCGGGGCAGGTCTAATTTGTTCAAAATTTTTTTGCCTCGCCCCGCCCCGCCCCGCAACGGGGCAATGGGGCGGGGCGGGGCAAAAAAAATTTGAACGGGGCGGGGCTGGGACCTGCCCCGCCCCATTGCCATCCCTAATTAAAACACAAGAGAGAAACACAATACGAGATCCCAGCCAAGGCCAAGATATTCCAGCCAACGCCAAGATGCCCTAATGGGTCACAAGGCACCTCTATTTATAGATACATTCAGGGGTAAACTTATCAAATTATAAAGGAATAGTTGTCAAATGTTAGGTGAACTAACTTTGACCATTGGGATTATTAGGTGCACCACTTTGACCATCGATTTTGACATTGAAATATTGGGCATTTTAATCACATGTCTTCATGAAAGTTGTAGATATTTCTCTTCTAGAACATATTGATTTGCATAATTTGGATATGTATTTTGAGAGATATGGTCCAAATACTGAGGCCTGGTCAGACTGGGTTGAGACTGTAGATAAGTTCACTTCAAGCCCAATTTTGGTCCACTAAGAGCCCGAATTTGATGATACTTGTGAATGCAATCTTGTAGATAATTGAATCAACTTTCCAAAACATTAAGATTTGCACCATTCTGATCTATAAATAGAAAGTTATGCCCATTTTACTGAACCTACATCAAAACCGAAATTAAGAGAAAGTTAATTCAAAGGATATAAAGACTACAAATATGCTTAAGTTGAGGAATTTAATGACACTATTAATGCAATATGATGAATTAAGCTCTCATTAAGCATACATATTTAAGTGTTCATCATTCAATTCTAAAAATTTATATATTAGGCATTTTATATTTATATACATGTTGAATTTTAAGGCTAAGTGATGTCATTGTATATTTCTAAACCTTGTAGAAGAAATATGTTAAAAAAGAAAAAGAGAGAAATGATATTGTTATTACTCCATAAATATAATGAATAATAATCAATATCCAAATAAATTGCTACTGTTATATACAAAGTGGCGTCCCACAAATTTTCCAAGTGGCCATTTTATAATTTGCCAAACAAAAGCCATATGGCTTTATATGGCACCTCAAGGATTATTTTTAAGGTATATTACTCCCTTGAATGTTATTGGATGATCTAGCGGCAATTGTGCCTATAAATTGAACCCTTCTCCCTTGTAAATTTCTTATACCAAATTGAGAGAAATAAAACAGATGCTCTCGTTCTCTTTCTTCCTTATTGCAATTCTCTTACTCTCACTTTTTGCACTTTCCCTTTTAACTTTTGTTACAATTATTTTAGTTTATTTCATGTTATCAGCACAACGAAGCTTTGTAGTATAACATCCTACATTTATACAAGCTCTGTGATTACGATTGAGTTGGATCTTCTACATCTGAAAGTAAGAGTAGTCTATTTGGCTGTTATACTTTTTTTTGTCATAATTGAAGATTATCTGAAGATGGAAAATCTGACATGTGTTTAATTTCTCCTATTTGATGGGAAAGAAGAAACATATATTCCATAGCCTGGAATTGCCGAAAATCATCTGCAATCAATGAACCTTGAAAAATGATCAAAGTAGGCAATTAAACATTTGAATATCTTAGTTGAAGATCCACTGATTTTGTGGAAAAGTTTAGAAGACAGATTTTTCTACCAAAGAGATGTATTACTTCTATAAGCCCAACATGATTGGATGAATCTATGTTTTCAAGACTACAAATCAGTCGCTAATTATAATTCAGCATTGTTCAGAATAACTTCATAATTGAAGTTTTGGGGCCAAGAAGTGATAGAGTATAACTAGCGATATCAAAAACCTGGGGTCGGGCCGGACCTCAATCCCCGGACCCGGCCTTGGGGAGGTTTTTTTATACCCATCTCCGAAAAATTCTCCTAAATTTTCGGGGCCGGGGAATTTAATCCTGGGGCCGGGGAATTCAATTCCCCAAATATGTACCCTGAATTTTTTAATTCTGTTTTTTATTTTTAAAAAATTGTACGTAGACAACCTCTGTTGTCTACAATTCACTGGCCATTTGCTTCAACCAGCAAATACAAGGCCATTATAGTTAAATATGATGCAAAAAGGCAAAAAAACAAAGCTAAAACAAGCAACCTGCCAAAACGTTCAACAAAACTCAATGCGCTCGATAGAGCTATCCGACACTGGACACTTACACGTCGAGTCGTGTCGGATTCACAACCGACACTCGATATCAGTTTATTTTAAAAGACATCGAGTGTCGGATGATGCATCCGACACTCAACACTTACATGTATGTTGTGTCGGATTCACAATCGACACTAGATATTAGTCTATTTTCAAAGATATCGAGTGTCGGATGTATCAACCAACATTCGACACTTATATGTCGAGTCATGTCGAGCTCTATCGAGCGTGTCGAGTTTTGTTGAGCATTTTGGCAGGTTGCTTGTTTATATTGTCGTAAAATAAATAAATTAAATAAAATGTATTTTTATATTTATTCCGGGCTTATGAGCCTAGTCCCCGGCCCCTGCCCGGCTCCGGGCATTCCTTGGGATTACTCTCCCCATCCCCGGCTAATCTCCCCAGAAATCTGGGCAATTTTCAGGCAATACCGGGCTGGGGATGTGGGTACCTGGCCCCACCTGGGTAATTTTGACATCTCTAAGTATAGCATGATAGACAAAACTTTCTCTACATTTCATTCATCAAATTTGGTTCTACAGCAAATATACAGAGAGCGACATTTCAAGAGATATTCTGATCTGATTACATGCTTGTTGGTTGCTAGGAAGAACAACTAAAATTTTGCTTTAGAATCATGAATCATGCCCAACTGGCTCTACACCAATTCCAATAGTTAATGCTACCAACTTAAAATTGATAATCGTAATCAAAGGCGTGGAAGAGATCATAAAAATTGATCAAGAGGTGGTTATAAATCTTTCAATCATCAAAACAACAATGATAACCACCAGCAACAGAATAATAATTTTGAAGATAGAAGATATGGAGGAACAAGGCCTTCTAAAGAAGATATATGCCATAAATATGGTACAAAAGGCCATTAGGCTAAAAACTATGCAAACCTTAACATCTTGTGGGCCTACACCAATCAGCTCTGAAAGATATAGGAAAGAGATTGAAACAAATTTTCTTGAAGACTTTGAGCAAGTGAAGACTACTCATCTTGAAGCTTCTAACTTCTTACGGGATCAAGATAGAAATCTTAACTTAGTTGGTGGTGGAAATATCCAAACCAATTAGGATTTTACTCTATTGTTTTTATATTTGCTTTTGTACATAAGTGTGTTTTAATAACTAATGTAACTTTTTGTTGAATGGAAAGGATATGGACCCATTCAAGGTGTTTTCTAATACATAAAAGAATGATGGAGTTTGGCTGATAGTGCTATGACACACATAATACTTCAAGATAAGAAATTTTTCTTGAATTTAACTTTGTTTGAAGCTAAAGTGAGTACTATATTAGGTTCTGTTGATTTGATTAAAGGATCTGGAAAAGCTGACATCTTGTCAACAAGCAAAACCAAGTTACATATTTGAGAGGCACGTATTCTAGTATATCCAAAAGAAATCTGCTTAGCTTTAAAGATATATGACTCAATGACTGTCACATTGAGACCATGAATGAAGAAGATAGATAATTTCTCTACATCACTTCTTACAATTCAAGGAAGAAACATATTATGAATGGGGCTTTCATCTGACCAGAGCGTTTGTGACCACGACACTGTGTCAAAGCTTTTTTTGAGATTTAAGGAACCACAAACGAGCCATGGACACGTTTGAAGAAATGGAGTCATCACTTAATTTTTAATTGGGTATGAATAGGGGCAATCTGATCCCTCGTTTCAAGACCTAAATTACCCTCATCTCCTCATAGATGGGTTAGGGAAGTTAGGTACGAGCCATTGACCTCGCTTTAGGGTATACCAAATTAAAAGAGCTCATGTTGCTATATAGTCCACTTAAGTTGTTCATTTTATGCACATATTCCAATTTCATCTCTTTTAGACATGTAAGGTGATTTCATTCAATAACAATTATATATTCATACAGAGAAAGAGGGAGGAGAATAGAATTATAATTCCTTGCAAACATGGGGGATAAGGAATAGGATTACAACAATTATTCTTCAACAAATAAAAATAAAATACTTCTTCAAATATTCATTCATTGATAGCATTCATTATAAATTCAATATAAACATTCAAGTCAAGACTCGACAGATAATGAATTTCTCATCACCATATGTGACTCTATTTAATGTCTATGAAGCCTCTATATACACATTCATACATTCAATTATTATTATAAGTAATGGTCCTTCACTATCAGTGTGAGTCCACCATCATTTAATGATATCATTCTAATAATATTTCTAAGCATGGTATATTCATTCATATTAATCAATTAAATTTCATACAAAGCCATAATCTAGAATCATGGTACTCTTATCTAGATTTGATATTTCTTATTATGATAAATCTACATATTGCTATTCTAGGTTAATTCATAACAATTTATAATGAATCATGGCATTTCTAGCCTAATCACATCAATCAAGATCAAATATGGCTATCTAGCCAAATTTAAGCACTTAAAGATAAAAATGGTAATTTTTACCCATTCTATGCTTTTTCCTAGCATGCTTCAAAGCAATTGTAAGTTTTTTTAGCATATGATTAGAATTATGCTTTTAAGCATGATTCTAAACATGTGCTCGTAAACATGATTCTAAGTATTTGCAAAGAAAACAAACTCCTAAGCATGATTCTAATAAAGGAGAGAAAGTAGACTTATCTTGACAAGCTTATCCATCTTGCAAAAAAAACAATGGTTAGAACAATTCATAATAACCCTAATCATGCTTCTAAAAATAAACCTAAAAATGTTTATTCTTAGCATAAATAAACCTAAACATGTTTATTCTAAAGCAAGAAAAATAGAGAGAAGAAAGAACTTGTTTTGTCTAGTGTCTACAGCTTGGCCCATACTTTAGAGAAGTTTGTGAGACATAAAAATCGACAAAGTACTCTTGTTTTGTCTTTTCTTTTCTCATTTTAGCATCCTCGCCTTCGTCTCCATTCTATCAGACTTCTCATCATCTGTTTTCCTCTTTAATTTCTGCAAATGAAGTGTGCCTACACAAGGGCTAGTGTGCCCACTCAAGGACTAGTGTGCCTACTGAAGGGCTAAAGTGCATTCTTCTAATGCATGTAATGCACTTTTTTGAGTGCAAGAAATATACACTCTTTTAGTGTTGACAAATGTATCCTTCTAATGCATGTAATATAGTTTTTCGAGTGCGAACATTTTGTGCACTCTTCTAGTGCTCACAAATGTATCCTTCTAATGCACGCAATGCATTTCTTCAAGCGCGAACAATGTGCACTCTTCTAATACTGAAAGTGCATCCTTCTAATGTATGATGTGTACTCTTCTAGTGCGAACATATGAATCCTTATAATGCACAATGTGCACTCTTTCAGTGCAAATAAATACATTCGTCTAATGTATGAAGTTCATGCTTACCATGATAAGATGTGCACTCTTCTAGTGCAGACAAATGCATTCTTCTAATGTGTGAAGTGCATCCTTACGATGCTAAAGTCTTTAGTGCACCTACTTCCTAGAGTTTGTTAGCACTTTTCAATGCGCCTATTCTAAAGGCTTCAAATACTCTTAAGTGTATCTATTTTTGTAGGGTTTTTATACAGTCTTCGATGCACCTCTTTTTAGGGCTTGTGCCTATTCTAAGGGCTTAAAACACTCTTCGGTACGTCTCTTCTTAGGGCTCGTAACTATTTTAAGGGCTTAAAATACTCTTAAGTGCACTTGCTTCCTAAGGTTTCTTCTAATTGCCCATTGGGAAAAAGTCTACCATGCACTACTTCACGTTCTTTAGACCTCTTCATTCTTACTGCCTTCGGTCAAATATTCTTCATTCTTCTTCAATATCTTCAGACTTTGTCTTCGTTGGGTTTCATGCCCTTTTTTCAAGTATTCTTACTTTTATTCTAGATTTCTTCTAGTCCACTGGGGAAAAATTCTTGACTTGCTATGCTTTAGTATTCTTTGTTCTTGATCTCTTCAAATTTTACATTCACAAGACCCTACGCTGGGGAGTTCATATCATGTTGTTGATTCTCGGGCTCATTGGGGATATTTCCATCATCCTCGCAAATTTTTGTAAAAAAGCAGACATCTCTTGATGATTTAAAATCAATTCAAATTTTCCTTATTTGACGTGTTCTTCAACAACCTGCTTTCTAGTTCCTTGAGCAATTCTTCAATGTGGGTCAGTCAAAGATTCCATCGATTGATGTTACTCTTTCTTTGTGAGTTCCTAAACTATTGCCATGGCCAAATTCTTGTCACTGGTTGTGTTTGAAAATTCGTTCAGTCTTAAGATCGATAAAGATTTTTTTGTTTCTTTTCTTTTCTTTGTCTCTCTTTTCTTTCTTTCTCTTCTTTCTTTTTCTCTCTATCTTTCTGTCATTTTCTTTATTTTTCTCTCTCTTCTTTCTCTCTCTCTATCTTTGTTTTTGGCCTCTTACCATTTTAACCTTTCAACTATCTAACTATGAATCTTCTTCTTTTTTTCAAATCTTTTCTTTAGGGTAACTTCAAATTCCTTCTTGATGGTGAACTTCCTTCTTCAAAGGAGATGCTTTCTTCAAGATGGATGCCTTCTTTAAGAAAGATACTTTCTTCAAGAGAGATTCCTTCTTCAAAATAGATATCTTTCTCCAAGGCAAGTTCCTAGATTGCATTGCCCACTCTTGGCGATATGTACTTCTTACAAATTATTATGTCTCTTCTAAACCATGTGAGTTTTTTTGAGAAAGTTTAACTTGTTCTAGGCGATTTGTATTTCTTATGAACTAAGTCTCTTCTAAACTGTACTTGCACTTCTTGTATGATTAATTATTTTAAATCTTTCTCCTCAAATGTGGCCCTCTTTGATTGTCTTTGACTGTGGTAGTTCTCATTTTTATGGTGATCCTCATCTATAATATTGTCCTGCTTTAGGCATGTTGTGCATTGTACTGCTAAAAAACTTAATTCATGTGTTAAGCACATTTTGCTGCTTTAGGCGATCATTAAGTCTCATCAAGATGAAGTTGCCTTAGCATATTGTGCTACTTAAGAGAAGTCTTATTGAGATGGAAGCTACCTTTGCACTTCGTGCTTCTTGAGAGAAGTCTAATCGAGATTGAAGCTGCCTAACCCATGCGGCTTGTACATCTTACTGAACTAAAAAGCCTGATCTAGACGATTTGCATATCATGTTAACTGAGGAGCTTCATCCATGTGGCTTGCATATTGTGCTAACTGAAAAGCCTAATCCAGACAACTTGCACATTGTGCTAACTGAAGAGCCTCAACTACACGGCTTGCAAATCGTGCTAATTGAGGAGCCTAATTTAGGTGACTTGCACATCGTGTTGAATTGAGAATCTTGATCCAGATGGCTTACACATTGTGCTGAATTAAAGAGCCTTATCCAGGTGGCTTGTACATTGTGCTGTTTCAATTGGGTTTCATCAAGACTGATTTACACATCTTGTTACTTTGATTGGGTCTCGTCCAGATTGACTTGCACATCGTGTTGCTTTGATTGCGTCTCGTTAAGACCTACTTGCACACCGTGCTACTTTCATTGGGTCTCACTAAGATTGACTTGCATATTGTGTCTCATCGAGATGAACTTACATATCATGCTACTTTGATTAGGTCTCATCGAGACTGACTTACACATCATGCCACTTCGATTGGGTCTCATCGAGACTAACTTGCAAATCGTGTCGCTACTTCTATTCCTCTAGTTGTTAAGCCTATTTCCTTTGCAGTTACCCCTAATATTTCATACGACATTGTGATTCTGTAAAACTCGATCATTTTTTGACTATGCTTCATTCTAGATCATGCTTCCTACAAGAAAACGATTTATAATTCATGTAGGCACGCTCTATACTTATGCTAAATTTGTATGTCTCTTAGGATAGGTGATTATTGAGGGTGTGAACTGACTCTGGGCCAACTTGTTATTCTCGTGAGAGGATACTGAGGATGACTTAGCGATGAGAAATGAGAGACTTTTGGTATTACGGACTTATGCAATGAATCTTTAAATGCATAAAACAATCCTTCAGTGACTAGTTAGTCTGCATACTTCAAGCAGTATGCCTATACACCTCATATTCTTTCTTTTACTTCATTCGAGATGACTGAGACAATTATATCATCCATGATTTTTAAGATGGTTAGGGCAATTCTTTGCCCCCACCTTCTTTTCTTTTCTCAAAATAATTGGGCAATTCTTTGACCTCTGCTTCTTTTCACTTCTTAAAATGAATCGGTAATTCTTTGCCTCCTGCATGATGAGCTTAGTACTATCATGGAAATTCCTTCATTCTTACCTTCAGAGGCATTATTCGTCATTCTTTGTGGACATTCATGTTGGATAAAAAGGCTAACTTCTCCTATATATCTTGCTTCTTCACTGTTGGTGGCAAGGTTACCTTCTTTGATACCATTGATAGGAACCACTGGCAGATTTTCTTCTTCTTAACATGTTTTCAACATATCCAATATCTTCCAATAATAACTTGGAATGCTAAATGTGAGTTGTGCATCAATTTGATTCACATTTGAATTCTTCAAAGATTTCTCAAATTTGATAGCTCAAAGGTAACGCATTGACATCATGATTATTCATAATTTCGATTCTAATGCCATAATTGTTTCATTCAAGATTCTTCGTATGTGTGTGCATAGCCAATCATACTTCACTTGTTAAGACTTGGATAGCTTTATGCAAATAGAAACGCATTATCAATATCTAAAGATAAAAGGACTACCATAAGCCCACTTTTCACACCACTCTCCACTAATGTAGGCTAATCACAATATTAAGGATCATTAGAGCTTTATCAAGCTTGTAATGATAGGCTAGGGTCAACGTATGATAAAAGAAACTATAAGGTCATCTCACCCATAATCATACAACCATATGTTTTAATTAGGAGCACTAACTTATCTTAATCACCATGTTCGTTTCGATTTCAATTTTGAATGGATAAACCCCTAAACTTTGAAATTTTCATCCATGACATTTGTTTTGCTTTTGATTTTGAGTGGCTATACCCCTAAATTTTATTAGCAATGGGATTAGCACTCTTCTTTTCTTTTTTCTTTTCTTTTTCTCTTTATATTTTTCTCTTTTTTTCCCTTTTTTTTCCTTATTTTCTTTTCTTTCTTCTTTGAGCTTAAAATTATGCAAAAATTTGTCAACTTCCTTTCATTCTCCCATAAGCATGGCTCTTAATATTCTTTTCTAGAATGTTCATATGCTAAATGTGAAGGGTATTATGTAGGAAAATCTTTCATCATTTGGATAAATTTTGTGGTTTGACAAAGAAAAGGCTTGATTAGGCTCAATGGGGTACACTAAAGACAATGACGTAGAGATAGTTGGGCTTAAAAAGTTCAATCGATCCAAAGAAAGCCTAAATCACTTCCCTCACATTATGAAGCCTAGGATCTCGCCTCAAATGGTGATCAAACAGGTTCTAGAGTCTTATGAGATCTCAACATAAAACTCTATTCACATAAAGTTTCTCTTAGTGATATAAATTTCCACATTCATGGTTGATGTGCTCAAATGTTGAAAAATCAATAATGAAAACTCATCTAACAAAAAGAGTCAAGCATGTAAATAACAAAATCTCATGTATTACCGAGAATCTATTTTCAATTAGTGTCACGACTTTATCAATGATTATCAAAAGAATACTTCACATTTCTTCAAAACAAATACCAAAACAAAGCATTTCAAAGCAAATTGAATTCAAGGGATCACTATTCTTTCTCTAGGTCATGAATTCTTTCTCTATCGATGAAATCTTGTATCTTGTGCTAAAGACGGTGACATTTGTTGGTTGAAATCACAATATTCATGATGCTTGTGGTTGGCTGGTCGTGAGTTTTGTGGAGGCTTTGGTGTTAATGGAACAACGCAAATCAGGCATGGAGCTTCTCAAATACTTCAGATAAGGGTTGTCCTAATTGATTGAACTTCCTTAGTTGATGCTCTTCTACATCCTCATTGTTTAACCCACTGGTTTGGTCATGGTGCCCTTGATTTCTTCTAGGGTAGTTGTTATTCTTCTTCTATCTGGCCTCCAAATCTTCTATTTGAATGCCTGAATCATACAAGTCTTCAAATATTTTTATTGGAAAGCCTATAGTTTATTGATGATGAAGGCATGGGCTCTATTGATCACCATATAGACCTGGTCTTTCTCTGCGGGCCTTATGGTCATCTCGACAGCTTTGGCCCTCCTAAGGACTAAGTACCCTAAAAAGGTCTCATTGGGCTTTTGTCGCATCATCTCCAAATCCCTCAAGGTTACCTTTAGTTAGGTATTATGGTGATACTATGCCACAAACTGTTCAAATAGTTCTTCCCAATCTTCTCGAACTTTTTTTAAAAAAATCATGGTACTATACTACTATATCATCTTCTAAGGATAGCATGAAGTACTTCAAAATTTATACTCCTTCCTTAAAGGAGTGGAGGCCATGACAGCAGCATACTATCTCAAGTGAGTCTTTAGGTTGTCCTCTCCATTGAACTTGGACAAATCTGATAATTGAAAATTTGGTGGCAAGTCACTATCTCCAATTAGTAAAATGTCATCTAAATCTTCGACCCCTTTAAACCCCTTCTTCTTCAAGAGAGATTGGACCTTCTTGATATCCTTGGCTAATTGCCTAATCGATTTGGGCTCATCTTGGTTGGCTGGTTGTTTCCCCTTATCTTTACCTTGGCTAGTCTCACCTTCATCACCACCATTACTTTTGGGCGGAGACTAGTTCATGCGGTTAGGTCTATTTTGTAGATCTTCGATGAGTTTGGCCATTTGTTGTTGAAGTGCAGTTGTATCAGCTCTCAATTTGATTATCTCTTGAATACTGATGTTGGTTATGACTATTTCAGCGATTTGTTCCTCTTATCTTTTTAAACGATTGCCTCGTCTAACACAAGCTATGATAGCTGCAAAGCAAATATGCTAATGCCATGCTTGCATACATGTTTGCATGATATGAAACATGTTCATATAAGGGCATACGTAGACTTTCAGCCTTCCTACCTTATTTCTGTCACACATGTGAGGTCAAGTCTCTTCTCTAGGATTTTGGTCTCATGCCCAAGTTATCATCATAGGATGTAGGAATGCAAGATTCTCTCTCTTAATTCTAACATTCAAGTTAATGTTGGATTCTTCATGATTATCATAATATGACTTCTAAACGTCATGATAACCTTCATTCATGGCACATGTCCTTATTTTGTTCTTATAGGTGACTTGACATGTAGCATTCATTCATAGTTCCATGAGGTTTGAGTTGATGTTATTCTAATCATGTAAAATTTACATTTATAAAAGTGCATTTCAACTTGGGTTTTGGACATTCGTCATATTAAAAATTTTTAGATTCATCTATATGGGCTTAGGTCTCAAAGGTCTAATAGTCTAGGCTCCTTTGAGTGAGAGATGTCCCCTTGAATCGGTCTCTTTTTGTAAAACATGAGTTATTTGAGGGTTGAATGGAGTCAAAGACTTTTCATACCAATGCCACACGGCTAGTTTAGGTAGTATGTGCTCATTGTGTGCAAAGTATAGTGATGCAAGAACTCAAAATATCAATCATGAGGTATTAGCATTTGGTATCCCAATCAGAACCAACTTCTTTTATCCCCAGCGGAGTCGCCACTGTGAACAGGACTTTCATTTTGCTAGAGCATTTGCAACAACGACATTGTAACAAAGCCTCTTTTGAGACTTAAAGGAATACAAACAAGTCATGGGTACGTCTAAAGAAATAGAGTCGCCACCCAATTCTTCAATTGGGAATGAATAGGGGTAATCTGATCCCTCGCTTCAGAACCTAAACTACCCTCATCCTTTTAGAGACGGGTTTGGGAAGTTAGATACGAGCCATTTGCCTCATCCAAATGAAAATCAGACCTCTACTACGGTGTATCAAATTAAAATAACTCATGTTCCTATACAGTCCACCTAAATAGCTCATGTTGCTATACAGTCCACCTAAGTTGTACATTTTAAGACAGTAAGGTGATTTCATTCAATAACAATTGTATTTTTATATAGAGAAAGAAGGAGGAGAATAGAATTACAAATCCTTGCAAACATGGGGAATAGGGGATAGAAATACAACAATTGTTCTTCAACAAATAAAAATAAACTACTTCTTCAAATATCCATTCATTCATAGCATTCATTATAAATTCAATATAAATATTCAAGTCGAGACTCGATAGATAATGAATTCTTCACCATTATATTTGAGTCTATTCAATGTTTATCAAGCCTCTATATACACATTCATAAATTTAATTATTATCATAAGTAATTGTCCCTCACCATTAATGTGAATCCACCATCACTTCATGACATCATTCTAATCATATTTCTAAACATGGTTTATTCATTCATATCAATCAATTGAAATTCTATACAAAGCCATAATCCAGAATCATGGCACTTCTACATAGATTTGATAATTTTTATCATGGTAATTCTACCTATTACTATTCTAGCATAATTCATAACAATTATAATGATTCATGGCATTTCTAGCCTAAGCATGGCATTTCTAGCCTAAGCATGGCATTTCTAGCCTAATCACATCAATCAAGGTCAAACATGGCCATTCTAGCCCAATTCAAGCAATCAAGGGTAAATATGGTAATTCTTACCTATTCTCTGATATTTTCTAGCATGCTTCAAAGCAACTGTAAGTTTCCTAGCACAATTCTAATCATGTGCTCCTAAATATGACTCTAAGCATTCGCAAATAAAAACAAACTCCTAAACATGATTCTAATAAAGAGGAAAAGCAGACTTACATTGACATGCTTATCCATCTTGCACAACAAATAAAGGTTAAAACAATTCATAATAACCCTAATCATGCTTCTAAAAATAAAACCTTAACATGTTTATTCTAAGCATAAAAAAACTTAAATATGCTTATTCTAAAGCAAGAAGAATAAAGAAGAAAAAGATAGAGTCTTAGAGAACTGCTCTCAGGATGTACCCTTTCCAGGTTTAAAGCAATATAAAGTGCCTAAAAACTTTAAACTATAAAAGATTTCTTGAATTTTCAAGTGTGATTTGAAGAGGGAGAAAAAATGAATTTAATGTGTTTTAAAAAGTGAGGAGGAAAATGGCTTATATAGTTAAGGGTTAGAATAGAGAAGTGAAACAAAATCTAAAAAATGAAGGATTTTTATGAAATTTACCAAAAATGAAAGGGGGACAGCCAGGCAAATATCGGAGGACTGTCGGCTGGTAATGGGATAGTCTATCGACTATCCTACAATCGTTAACTGATTGTGGTCCACCAAACCCTTCGATTTTGTATTTTTTCAACGTAGTCCCTTCTGACCTTCAGCTATGCGATCACATGTAACTCTTCAATTTCAAGTTCGATTTATGATTCGTAAAATTCTATGAAAATTATACATCTGTAGCTTCGCAACGGTATATGACTCATCATTGAATTACTTCTAGATTAATTTATATGATTTTTCAAAATCACGTGTCAGTTTTGAAAGCTTTCGATTAGTTTCTTCTTGTTTTTCTTCCTTTTGCTTCCAAGGGCATTCGATCATTTTCATTGCTCGACATTCATCTTTACTTTATCATCGCTCCTTAAAAATCCAGTGTCTACACATATATTAGAGAAATTACTTGCTTTATCATATGGGTTGTACTACATATTCATAAAGTCATTTAAAGCGCAAAACGCATGCAGTTGTGAAGCAAAAGATTACTAACCCAAAGACTTTTATGCTTTGGCATGACCATACCGATCATTCTAGATCTACAATGATGAGAAGAATTATATAAAATTCATGTGGACATCCATTAAGGAACTTGAAGATTATTCTGTCCAATGAAAATATATGCATTATTTGCTCACAAGGAAAACTGGTTATCAAACCATCACCTTTTAAGGCTGGTTTAGAATCTTCATCATTCTTACAAACAATTTAAGGAGACAGATGTGGTCTTATCCATCCACCAAGTAGGCTATTCTTATATTTCATGATCCTAAAGATGCATTTGTTTGATGGTCACATGTTTGCTTGTTATCTACTTGTAATATTGCTTTTGCCAGGTTACTTGCACAAATTATCAAGTTACGAGCTCAATTCCCAGATTACCCTATAAAGTCTATACGTCTTGATAATGTTGGTGAATTGGCATTAAAGACTTTTAATGATTATTGCATTTCAGTGGGAATAGATATTAAGCATCCAGTTCTGCATATTTATACGCAAAATGGTCTAGCAAAGTCACTTATCAAACGTCTCCAAGTAATTGCAAGAACTTTATTGTTACGAATGCAATTACCAACTTTTGCTTAGGGACATGTTGTTTTACGTACTGTAATGTTAATTCGATTATAACCCACTACATATCATTAATACTCACCATCACAACTTGTACTTGGTCATCAGCCTGACATATTTCATTTAAGAACTTGTGGTTGCGTTGTACAAGTTCCTATTCCTCCCCTATAATGCACTAAAATGGGACCTCAATGACGTTTGGGCATTTATGTTAGATTCGACTCCCTGTCTATTATCAGATATCTTGAGCCCTTGATAAGCAACTTATTTTATGTAAGATTTGTAGATTGTCACTTTGATGAGACACTTTTCCCTTTGTTAGGGAAAAGAAAAGAACTTAAAGAGAGGCCAAAAAAAAAAAAAAAACTTATGAAACTAAGCAAGAACTTTTATAAAAAGTAACATCATTATCTCATCTAGATCCTTGCACTAGTCAATGTGAGAATAATGCATAGAGAATAACCTAACTTCAGAAGATTGCTAATCAAATGCCAGATGCATTTACTGATTTTGCAAAAGCCACAAAATCTTATATTCTAGCTATAAATACATGAGCTAAGATCTCTATTACCAATAAACTGTCTGCTTAAAAAGTTTTAGATAATTTGTCTAGTCTGCATTTGAAACGTGGAAGACCACTTGGATCCAAAGATTCTGTTCCCAGGAAGAGGAAATCAAATTCCATATTTGCCAAAAAAGATTTCCTAATAGAGACATCAGGCAAAGAAATTGCCCTGGAAGAGACATCAAGCAATATCCTAGAAGAAATATCAGGCCTTAAAATAGCACAAGTCCCAAAAATGAGTCAAGCTTTGAAAGGGTATAAAGCTCTTGTCCTTGAAGAGATAAATGAAGAGGCTAGAGCACTTGATGAAGCTAAAGCCATTGATGAGACTAACAGAGAAATTTCTATAAACTATGACACCTGGAATTGAGATAAGATGATCCTTGATAAGATCTTCTCATTTGCAGTGGTTGTTGAAATCATGAATGATGTTTATAAGCCATGCACTATTAATAAATGTAAACAAAGACATGATTGACCTAAATGAAAAGAATCAATCTCAGATGAATTGGCTTATCTGGCAAAACGTGAAGTATTTGGACTAGTAGTCCAGACATCTATAGATGTCAAACCCAATGGATACAAATAGGTCTTAATGAGAAAATGAAATTGCTAGATATAAGGCTAGACTTGTGGCATAGGATTTCTTGTAGCGACCTGGAATTGATTTTGATGAAACTTACTCACCTGTTGTGGATGCAATTACATTCAGATATTTGATTAGCTTATCAATCTCTAAAGAACTTGACATGCATCTCATAGATGTTATGACTGCATATATATATGGTACACTAGATATTAATATATATATGAACATTCTAAAGGTTTCAGATTGCCTAAAAACAAATGTAGCAAATCCAAGAAACATGTATTCAATCAAATTACAGAGATCTTTATGAAACAATCTAGATGTATTTAGTATAATCGTCTCAGTCACTATCTTATAAAAGAGGGATTTATCAATGATCCTATCTACCCATGCATATTCATAAAGAAATCAGATTCTAGATTTGCTATTGTCGCTATATGTGTTGATGATATGAATTTGATTGGAACTTCTGAAGAAATCATAAAGGGTATGAAACAAGAATTTGAAATGAAGGATCTTGGTAAAATAAGATACTGTCTTGGCTTGCAAATTGAATAAATACCAATGGAATTCTTATGCACCAATCAACATTTGTTGAGAAGATCTTGAAACGATTCAATATGGATAAAGCTCATCCATTGAGTATTACTCTAGTTGTTCGATCTCTAGATCCTAGAACGGATCCATTTTGTCCTAGAGAAGAGGATGAAAAGATACTTGGTTACAAAGTACCTATCTTAATGTAATAGGTGTTTTGTTATATTTAGCAATATATAAGACTGAATATCACTTTTGATGTTAACCTACTAGCAAGATTTAGTTTTGCAGCAACTAGAAGACAATGGAATGAAGTTAAACATGTTTTTCGCTATCTTCATGGAATAATAGGTTTGGGTTTGTTTTGCTCAAAGTATTCCACTAAAAATCATGGATTAGTTGGTTATGCAAATGTTAGATACTTTTGAAATCCTCATAAGGCTCATTCTCAAATGGAATATGTTTTTATATGTAATGGTGCAACAATCTCATAGAAATCTACAAAAGAGACATTAGTGGCTACATCCTCAAGTCATTTTGAGGTTTTTGCATTATATTAAGCCAGTAGAGAATGTGTATGGTTTAAATCTGTCATCCATCATATCTTGAATTCTTGTGGACATCCATTGATTATGGATACCTCTACAATCATTTATAAAGACAATGTTGCTTGCATTACTCAGATAAGAGAAGGGCATATCAAAGGTGACATAACCAAACACATTTCTCCAAAATTCTTCTATACTCATAAACTTAAAAAAGATAGAAGAATCAATGTCAAATAGATACGATCAAATGATAATTTAGCAGATCTGTTTACTAAAACATTACCTACATTAACATTTGAAAAGCTAGTATATGACACCGACATGAGACAACTCAGCAAGATATCATTTAATTTAGCCACTTGTCACCATAAGGGCAAATACTAATAAGAGGAAGCAAATTCTAGACAAATATGCGTTGTACACTTTTTTTTATTAGGTTTTGTCCCACTGAGTTTTCCTGATAAGGTTCTTAACAAGTAGTTGTAGTCCAACATGATTTTTTAGTTCATTATATAATTATATTTCTATATAGAGGTTTTATCTCACTGGGTTTTCCTTAGTGAGGTTAAATGCAATATTATCTGCAAATTGTTGGAACTCTAAAGGGGAGTATTATATATAAGGTCGCATCCTACCAATTTTCCACCATTTTATAATTGCCCAAACAAAATCCACATGGCTTTATGAGGCACCTCAAGGGTTATTTTCAAGACACATGGGTATATTGTTTGCTTGAATGTTATTAGACAATCTAGCAACAATTGTGCCTATAAATTGAACCCTCCTCCCTTGTAAATACCAAATTGAGAGAAATAAAATAGATGCTCTCGTTCTCTTTCTCCCTTATTGCTATTCTCTTACTTTCAATTTGTGCACTTTCCCTTTAAGTTTTGTTACACTTATTTTAGTTAGTTTATTTTAGCTAGATATATATAAATATTTTATGCATAAATAATTTTAAAATGAGATTAATTCTACATTCCTCTCTTGTGATTAGAGAAATCATACATATCATCCTTTGATTTCTCAAATCTCATATGGCTTTGATGAGAAATGAGGTTACTCAAACCAAATAGAAAAACCCTAATTTATTCCTAATATGTTCTACATCAGTCTCTCCTCGCATCATTCATGTTATGTTAACAGTCGTAGTAAAATGGGTAGAAATTAGAGTGGTTCATTAAAATGCTAAAATCAAAATTAACAAAAAAGAAAAAAATTGAACAAATTTAATTATGAGATTATTCCAGTAATGTTGCTTAACTAATGTTAATCCTTGGAACAAATCATGGGTTCTCAGCCGCATTTGGCCTTGCACAGCTTGGAGTGCGGGCGGCGCCGGCTGGCAATTAGCAATTGTAAGTCACAATAATGTCAAGATGGATGATGTCACAATTTCAAGCGGTTTTATGGGTGGATAATGGCCATGATTTTAAGTTGTTTTAGGCATTTCAGATTGTTGGCTACCAATGTTGATAATGACTGTGATGTTGAGACATGTGATTACCAACAATCATGCCATGGTTGATAGCGAACGGCTTTGGGATTTTTTTTACCCTTTTATTTTCTAGTTTTCAGTTTTAGATTTTCTTTTGTTTTTTATTTTTTTAAAAATAACCAGCTATCGCTAATTAACATATGTGGGTTATTTCATTAACAATAGTTTTAACTTGTGCTATAAGGACACAAATTAAGCATTCAAAATAATGTAAATTTACTTGAAATCTATATATTTAATTATATTTACACCATCTTCTAGAGAATTTATAATTTTTAAAGGAATCTATATAAACTTCAATAGAATTTAAATAATTATTTAAGGTTTATGGTACATGTTAAAACTACCTTTGAATAATGTCTACATTTTTAAATGAATCCTTACATTTAGGGTGATTACTGGAGAGGCAATGTACATAAAAATATCACAAACCACAGGGTGTCATGTCAGGGAGGTATAAGGTAATGAATTTCTTAAAATATTCGAATCTCTAAATGATTTTTGAATAACATATTATTATTATATTTTTACTTATGTATATATGGCCTTAAATCAATCTAAGAACTTATTGTAATAGAGTCCTATTTATTTAGCAGTAGATGAAACATAATAAAGTATTATATCTTATGTAATGCTATCGCTTCTAATTTAATTTGATCTAAAAAAATTAATATCATCTAATACAATGGACATATCAATATTCTTAAATCATTTATTCGAACAATTTTATTTTGGTCTTAATCAATAGGTTTGTTGTGTTTATTATCAATCTACTATTTATGGTGTCATCTAAGGATTTTGTGGTGTAAATACCATACAATTTGTATATATATTTTTAAAATATATTTTGTCATTTGATCTTCAACTTAGCTCTACCACAATATATATATGTATGCATGTATGTATGTATATAACTCAAAAACAAGAAAGTACTCTCTGTTGGAAAATTAAAAAGATGTTTCAAATTCTTTAGAAGTTACAAAATTTTATTTCGTAACTTAATATGGTTTGAATGAAATTGGTTTTTAACTTATGAATTGATTTACAAATTTCTTTTGTAACTTATGAAAATTGATTTGTATTGAATAGAAATGGTGGTTACAAATTTAATTTTTGAATTAAATGGATTTGGAGGTTACGTTTTCCTTGCCCTATATTATAGGTCCTTTCTTCATCTGTGAAAGACACCAAAAAAATTCATCTCTCTCTCTCTCTAGCTTATTTTCTCTCTTGCTTTCTTGAGTTCTTAGTTTCTGGTAGATTGATAGAGTTTAGAGTGTTTCCAGCTTGCTTCAGTATAAGAGTAATGCTTCTCTAGTTGCTAGTCATCGTTGTATCCTGGGAGATAGGCGCTTGTAATTCTCAAGCACCTAGTGGAGAACGTGAATCCGTTTTAAAGAAATCATGTGATACACAAGCCTCGACAGATCATTTCTATTGCTAAGTTAAGCTTTCAGTTGGTAATTTTATTTTAAAGTTAAATTAAATTATTTTTATATGTTATCCTTATATATATATATATATATATATATGGTGTGATATTTTTGTGGAGGACCTTTTATAGTTTGTTGGTGTCAACTAGATAGTAACTAATTAAATAGAGAAGTTCTGTCTAATGAGATTAGGTTTGAAAAGGAAGCAACTATCACTACAACAGACTACATTATTTACGGCCGACAAAAACCGCCGTAAATAACCTTTTACGGCGGTTATACGGCGGTTTTCGTCTGCCGTAAAAAAATTTATACGGCGGTTTTCGTGTTCGACGTAAAAAAGGACAACGAAATTGTCACACCCTTTTGCGGCGGTTTAAAACCACCGTATATAAATTTCTTCCGTCGAACATTTAACCGCCGCAAAAAATTTTGTTGCGTCGAACATCATAACCGCTGTAAAAAATTTTTTTACGTCGAAGACGAAAACCGCCGTAAAAAACGTTTTTACGTCGAACATTGTAACCGCCGTAAAAAATGTTTTTACGTCGAAAACGAAAACCGCCGTAAAAAATGTTTTTACGTCGAACATGAAACCGCCGCATATGTTTGCTACGATTTTTATTTGCGACGGTCCGTAAACCGCCGTAAAAAGCGTTTCTGTTTACCACAACAATTTGTTTTTATTTAATTCACACCTGCTGTTCACAAATTCAGTTCAGCTACCTCAAAAAATAGTATTCCATAACATTTCAATAATTATATGCATTCAATATTAATATAAAGGTAATTCAGAATATAAAAGCATCTCATATAAGTGGTTTTAAACATATTGTAATAAACAAATCAAATGTAACTGTATCATAATTTACATAGTTTAACACATCTAACAATAAGCAAATGGTTAAACATCTCTAAGAGTTCATCAAACTCCACATAAGTGCAAACCACAAAACTAAGAGTCCATCAACCTCCACATAAGTGCAAACCAAAAAACTTGAACTTACCTGCAAGAATAAATTTGTAACTTAGATATTATTCATTTAATATGATTATTTAATTTTGAACAAATATGATTGTTTATACGTACTCATGTTCCTCATCTGATGAGTCATGTGTGATATTATTTGTTCCATGACTATCAAGGTGAAAACGACTTTGATGTCCACTTGAAGCATCTGGAACCTATTCAGAAAAAAGAATACAAAACGCAAGTTAAAATATGAATCATTCAAAACTTTCAACTTTTATGGAAATATGTGAATACCGATCTGTTTGCATGCCGCTGTGCAAATTCTGAAAACGTCTCCTGCAGAAAGGAAAGGACCTCAGCATGCGTCATCTTCAAGTTGTTGTATTCTTCCTGCAAGTTGTTGTGAGCAGTATTCAAATTGTTGTGTGCTTGCTGTAAGACACTAAACTGCTCCCTCAATTGATTATCAGATGAGCTGCTGCATCCGTGAATGTCAATGGGAGATGGACCATAACCGTATGTCCGAGCATAGCCACGATGATCAGGTCCCATTACGTTTCCAAATACCTCTTCTCTCACATCTTGAGTTTGTTGCTCTTGTGTAAATTGAGACAAACCCTCATTAAATTGACTCTACAAAATTATGAAAACAAATAACAAGTTAAAGAAGATAAAACAATAAGCAAAGTAAATTCGTACATACTAGATGAATATATGTTCAAAGAAATGTAGAACTTACTATTATTTCTGTACTTTCACTATCACCTATTTCTCCATTACTTTTTGTTCTAGTTTTGATGAAGACACTAATACGATCAGTTTGTTCGCCCTTTCTTATCATCTAACCAAAAAAAAAAAAAAACCCAAATATAAAGCTGTATCACAATGTACAAGTACTTACAAAATGAAGTTACTTATCAAAAACATCATAAAAAATAAAAACATCCCATTTCTAAGCAATATATGGTAACATAATAGAAAGACAACTACTTCCTTCATATCTCAATAGAAGTAGCATTTTCATAACTACTAAAAAATAGCATGTAGATAAAGTCATATTCATAGTTATGCAAAACTTACCTCTTCCCGCTTCTAGGCAAACGACGTACGACCTGTGCGATGAAGTGCAACTTGTTGTGCACGGTTTATCTTATTCTTCTTTGCAACTTCCTATAATACAAACAATTTCAAAAGTATAAGTATTACAAAATTTATGACTACTTACAAATAACTATTTGGGTATATATATCATGTGTTGAGTTAGACATATACTTTGGCTTCTCCCGTTCCCCAATAAGCTACAAGAATAGGCCACTGGTCCGGGTTAACTCTAGGAGGAGTGAAAGCTAACCAATCCTCATCTGTATCAAATTTCTTGTAATACTCTTTCTTGACACGAGCTTTCCAATCCCTCCAAAGATTCCCAACTGCTTTTAGACAATGAACTCTATACTCGTCAGGAACATCTGTATTATCCTACAACCACAAATCATAATAGATTAATATAGATACCAAAAAATATGTTATAACCCAAGAATTTCATATAAATTACTCACCTTTACTTCTTTCCAAATGTCATCTAAAAGATGTTATGGCATGTTTTGCCATCGCGGACAAGTCAATGGAGCCATGTTGCCATTCTTTGCTATGATTCCAAGTTGGGAGGTAAATTTATCTTTGTTTGCATTTATTGGTTGCCACTGAGAGTTAAACTCTACATGCAACCTTTGCCCTGTTCCCCACTCCCGAATAGTGCGAGCTGATCCACGACCTTTTACAACCTTTGACGTACCACCATCATCTGAAAAACAAAGAAACAAATGAGAAAACAACTTTACATATTAATTAGTAAAGAAATGTTATTTATGTAGATACCTTGCTCTCCATTATTTGTCTGAGTTTGGGAAGATGTCGATTGTCGTCGAGATTCTGCTTCCCGTTGTATTATACTCTCCATTGAAATGTCTCGATGTCTCTTTGGTGGCATAGTTACCTACAAAAAAACAAAAATAGATAACCATGTTAACATCATTTTGTATATATCACAATATGAAACATATGCATATAAAAATCAAAAATAGATAACCAGGTAAATTTTCGTATTTTTTATAGCATTAACAGTGATGCAATTATGCAACATTTTAAAATTATGAAAACTCAATGAGGTCCTTTCTTAGATAAAATCTTAAGTTCACCATTAGTTTCAAGCTATTGAGTAAGGTTAGCCAATAATAAAAATTTTGGAATTGTGATAACTATTGGAATTATTGATGTGTGGACAAACATAATAAATTATGTATGTTAAGTTGTAGGCCGTAATGTGATTGTTAATTTTATTTATGCATGCGGCCCATAGGATAGCCCCAAAACTTCATTTTCTAGCCTATTAGGATGGTGACAATTCAAATGAGCTTGAAAGCCCATTGGACATGTGAAAGCCCACATATACATATTTGCCTTATATATAAAGGTTGAGTAGCATTATTAAAAGGTTAGACCATTTACTGTGTGCCTTTGATTTGTACGCTTTGCGTGCTACTATTATTGAATTAAAAGTTGGAGAAGGTATAGCCTATCATCCTCTGTTGTGTTGCCTAACCTCTACTCAAAATGTTTATTCATTTTCTAGCTCAAAGATAGATTCCTCTATGATGGATAAAACAAATAATTAAATAACAATTAACAAGCTGGCACATCGCTATAGCAACCTGGTAATGAAGTTCTTATCATATGATTGAATGTTTGAAATAAAAGTTCATCAACTTGATTTTGACAGACTTCAAATACATTTTTTGTATAATTTCTAATGCAAGCTGAATTTCTAATGCAAGCTTCAAATATATCAACTTAGTGATATCCTACGGAAGACGTACATGCACTTAACTAGAGTAAGAGTACATTCCTGTTCTGATGTAGTTATCTCCTCAAGGTTGACGTCCTTTATCAATTTCAGGTTAACTCAGAGCAGGAAGTTATGACCATTGGCCCACAAGACAGCTTGCAACAAATGGTTTGTGTTATATAACCAATATTCACTAACAGACATATTTATGCATGAGGATAGTTGTTGAATGGATTTTAAGTTAAATATGGTTTGTAAAGTTTGGACTCTATGAAGCTAAGGCAACATCACAGGACGTTTGTGATGTTAACAAGTGAGTACGCAAGATGATGCTAATAAAACTAATAATGGGCTAATTTAAAACTGAGAAGGAAAATTTTGTGTACAAGTAAGTTGAAATAGGTTATGATTTTTTTTTCTCTGCAACTTTATTTATTTATTTTGCAGGACAAATTAAACACTAGAGCAGTAACCAAACAAAAGAAGGCAAATGGAACTAACCTGGTAGTTGATGGCTTTTATCTTAAGCTCAGAAGGCAAAAGAGGGTGTTGAGGAAATTTCTCTTCTAGATACTGTAAACAACACAGTTAATAGCGAAAAACCAAATCATTTTTATGAAATAAATAAAGGAAAGAATAAAAAGGGCTTAACTGCTCACCAGGGCTTAACTGCTCTCCCTTCACCAAATTAACTGTTTTGTACTCATATTCTATACCTGCAATAAATTGACTGAAGTTTTAACTTTTTTGTTTTCCCTCAAATACAGAACAATAAGACAAGAAGAAAACGAGTTGAGATAGAAGAGTGAACCTTTCAAGTTGAGAAATTATTTTAGATAGCTAGTTTTAATGCTTGTTTGTGTTGGAGAGATCAAAGATAGAGAGAGAGAAAATGGAAAGACAAAAGGTCTCGTAGAAGCAGAAGAAGAAGAAGATAGAGGAGAATTATAGAGTGAGGAATTAGGGAAATTTATTAAATAGCATACAAAAATTTGTATAAATAAAAGAAAATATATTGGCATTTATTAGTATATTAAAGGTCGTTATTTGCATACATATATATATTTATTTATTTCTAGTAAACACGCTTTCATTATCACTCATCACTTCCTCAATTTCATTATTTCATTCTCCTTTCTCTCTCTCTGTATCTCTATTACTACTACTACTACTTGAGGCTGAGTCTCCACAGCTAAAAAAACTCGGTCATCATCTCTCCCTCTCAACTAAATCCCCAACTTCTCTTTGCTCAGAAAAGACAGAAGTGGTAGTAGTAGCAGCAGCAGCCTAAGCCTACCCAACAGAAACCAACAGCAGCAGCAGAGATTTCAGAAACAGCAGAAGCTGAAGCAGCAGCCCAACAACAACAAACCAACATACTTATTCATATATAACTCTCTCTCTCTCTCTCGCTAAACAAATCTCTCTTTTCAGTTTTCTGTTTTGAGTTTTACACTACCCCACTTATTACATATCTAACCTACACACAACACAACCCAACCCAACTCAACTCAGATATATCTATCTATCTATCTTAGATCACATTCATTTATTGTTGTTTAAAATTTCTTTAGGTCCTTTTACCCTTTTTGACCAAATTTCTACTTTAGGATAAACTGTTTCAAGTAAAAGCTTCAATAATATTTCATCTGATGTATTCATTTACTTGAAAAATTATGGTTATACATAAATATTTAAATGAACAAGAAAATTAGGCAACTTTACTATGTTTCTGCTTGGTGGCATTAATCCTGGGATATCATTGAGGCATTTCGGCATTGCAGAAAAGTTGAAATTATGTTTGTGTTTTTTAACAGAAATAGCTTCCAAGTGTAAGGGAATTAATGATAACCTGATATTTATTATAATAATAGAGTATAATCATCTATTTGCCCAGCTTAAAAAAGTGAAGAGATCTTTTTCAATTTCTGAACGCAAGCCATATAAAAATATCTAAAATTATGGTGCAACTGTCTCAGTAATTCTTGAATCAGGTATTACCTCTGTTGGTGCATTTTCTGAACAAATATCTAATTTGTTTGCATTTTCTGAACAAAAACTGTTTTGATGCCTTGTAGAAAATATTAAACATAGTGGTCAAACTTTCTCAGGAAACATAGATACCAGCAGACAAGAAATGCAGTGAGGTTGAGGTCAGGGCAAAGTGGATATGATAAGAAATAGAGACAAGGAGATTCAGATTCATCGTGTTGTATTTTTTCTAGCTGTGTTCATTGCTTCCAAGAACCAGCTGATTGGTTTCACTCTTCGTGAAGTAGTTTATAGAGACATTTTAAGTCAGACAAATTAGATTACACTTTAGCTTTATTTGCTATGTTTCTAATTACTCTTCTCAGTGACTTTTACTGCAAAGGCAAAGTGCAGAGGTTGGCTGTTTCCCGCAATCAAATGAGATTTTGAACTTTAAACAGAATTCATCACTTTCACGTATCATAAAAATACAAACACTAAGATATGAATTTTAATCCGCCTTCTTGAATTGAAGACTGATTTTCAAGATGTGGTTTTTAACCTTAAAGAAATCAAAATCGAATAAAAGAGAATGAAATGACCAGGGAGGCGTTTGTTTTAGTTTAGTTACAAAAGGTTGATAATTTTTAAATTAAAGTAGTTTCTAAGATTATTTTTCAATAATAATTAGAAATTTGAAAGAATGCTAAAAACTTTCAACTAGTTATTCCCAATCTTGGAATAAATTTGCATGCATGGGAGTCTTGAGAGGATCAGTTCTGCTTATCCTAACATCATTATGATTCTAAACTTTCATTACTTCAGATTTATTTTTTCTTTCTTTCCAATGGGCTGTGGTTGGCTTATTAATTATCATGTTTTACTATTCTTTTTGCTGCTGATTGTAAGAAAAGGACCCCAATCTGCTTTTTGTGTTGAATCGGTACAGCAACTGACTATCTATTTAATAGTTGCACAAAAATGTCGATGTATGATGATAAAAGAATGATGAATTACAAAGTTCAACTAGAAATATAAAATCACACAGCAATCCACAATGTCTATTGCAAATCTATGATTTCCCAAAGAAAATTAATGGAAGTCGATCACACAAAAATCATCATGGAAACGCAAACAGCAACAACAAGCCATGGAAACGCAATAGCAAACGCAGACATAAGATATAGTAGCTCACCAGTAGCAAAGCGGAAGAAAGCAGGCAAACTGCGTCAAACGATATCCCTCGCCACAATCTTCGTCGACTCGGTTGAAGTAGCTCACCAGTAGCAAAGCGGAAGAAAGCGGAAGAAAGTGCCTCGACGATCGAAACAGAGGAGTGGTGGAGTTACAATTCGCTTGGCAGAGAAAATGGAAATCCGAAACAGGGAAGCTTGGCACGACCAATTCCCGCAATTCCCGCAATTATTTAGAAAATAATTTGATGAGAAATGAGAGGGAATACAAGAATTTGATGAGAGGGCGAAAACGGGAGAGAGATGAGAGGGAGATCCAAATTATTTCACGCAATTCCCGCTCTTAGGGCAAAACAAATTTGGGGATTTTTGCCCAGTTAAACGGCGGTTTCGAAACCGCCGCAGAGTTCGTTGTATGTCGGCCTTCTGCGGCGGTTTTTAAAAACCGCCGCAGATGGGCGCAGTATATGCCCCTGATTCTTGTAGTGTATGACCTCTACATGTCTTTCCTAGGAACTTTCTTATAAAGAAATTCTGTCTAAGAAGGCTGGGTTTTAAGTTGGACCTTTTTGGGAACTCTCTAGTCTTACCTGGGAGTTATCTATTGAAAGTTATTCAGATGTTCTCAAACTATAATTTGGTTCAAGATATTAAAAATCATTTAATTTATTAATTTCAGTTGAGATGGCTGATGTTACGATTGGTTCTCAACAGCCTAATGTGGCTATTACATCAACTGTACCAGTTTCAATTCCTGTGAACCAGGGTGAAAAATCAAAGAAATTTGGCAGACTAAATTTCAAGAGGTGGGAGTAAAAGATGCTACTTTACTTTGCCACTCTGGGTCTCACGAGATTCTTGACTGAGGATCCACCTAAGCTTAATGAAAATGAGCAAGATGTCTAAATTGTCAATGTTATTAAGGCTTGAAAACATTCTAATTTCTTATGCTGTAATTATGTTATGTATGGTTTAACAGACTCATTATACAATGGTTATATTGAGAAAAAATAGGCTAAGGAATTATGGGAGTCTTTAAAGAAGAAATATAAGACCGAGGATGCTGGGTCCAAAAAGTTTATGGTGGGTTGCTTTCTTGATTATAAGATGGTAGAGACCAAAGTTGTGATAAGTCAAGTGCAAGAGTTCCAAGTGATCCTTCAAGAGACACATGTTGAAGGGATGTTCTGAGTGAAACCTTTCAAGTAGCAACTGTGATTGAGAAGTTCCCCCTACATTGAAGGATTTCAAGAATTACTTTAAGCATAGGCAAAAGGAGACCAACATAGAAGAGCTTGTAGTCAGACTTCGTATTAAAGAAGACAACAAAGGCTCAAGGAAGAGAAGTTTAACTCTTTTTACTTGTGCTAATGTTGTGGAGCATGGTCAAAGCTCTAAGGCAAAGAAGAGTAAGTCGAATAAATGGTCCAAGCTAGGGCCTAAAGGTGGAATTTTCAAGAAGTAGAAGTTCCAAGGGAAGTGCTTCAACTATATATGACAAGATGGGTCAGAAGCTTCGGATTGTTGATTTCCGAATAAGAAAAAAATGAAGTAAATATGGTAGATGGCATCACACAAGATGTATTAGAGATAAGTTTATCTATGGTTGTTTCTAAAGTCAATCTATTTGGGGCCAACCCAAAGGAATGGTGGATTGATATTGAAGCTACAAGGCATGTCTATTCTGATAAGAGGCTGTTCATAACCTTTGAACTCATTGAGAATGGGGAGAAGCTCTTTCTGAGTAATTCAAGTATGTCTGAGGTAGAAGGTCGAGGCAAAGTGGTTATAAAGATGACCTTTGGGAAGGAGCTGACTCTGAACAATGTGATGTATGTGCCAAAAATCTCCAAGAATTTAGTGTCTAGTTCATTGTTGAACAAGCACGGATTTCGCATGGTTTTGAGTCAGATAAATTTGTACTGGCCAAGGGTGGTCTGTATGTTGGAAAGGGATATGAGAGTAAGGGTATGTTTAAACTCAATGTAATGACTGTAAAACCCAAACTCAATAAAGCTAGTTCTTCAACTCATTTGATTGAGTCTTCCTTTTATGGCATGGTAGACTAAGACATGTTAATTTTGATAAATTATGTAGATTAATTAAATTAAATCATATTCCTTTGATAAGGTCATCTTTCCAAACTATAGAAAGATCTTGATTTAATTCACTGTGATATTTGTGATTTGAAATTTGTTCAAATAAGACGTGGCAATAAATATTTTATAACTTTTGTTGATGATAGCACAAAATACTGTTATGTGTATTTATTAAAAAGCAAGGACGAAATAATAGAGAAGTTATTCTCCATAAGAATGAGGTTGAAAATCGACTTAATAAGAAGACTAAGGTGATCAGAAGTGATCGTGGTGGAAAGTATGAATCACCTTTTGGTGAATTCTGTGCGTAACACGAAATAATACATGAGGTCACACCACCTTATTTGGCTCAGTCAAATAGAATTACTAAGCGCAAAAATCATACCTTGAAAGAAATGATGAATGTAATGCTATTGAATTTTAGGTTACCTTAGAACATGTAGGAGGAAGTTATTTTGTTAACTAGTTACCTTTTAAATAAGGTACCCTACAGGAAAGATGAAAATACATCTTATGAATTATAGAAAGGAAGAAAGCCTTCCTACAAATATTTACGAGTGTGGGGGTGTCTTGCTAAAGTAGTGGTACCTACACCTAAGAAGGTGAAAATAGGTCCAAAAACAGTTGATTGCGTTGTCATAGGATATGCTCATAATAGTAGTGCTTATCGGTTTCTTATGTATAAGTCACAAATCCTAGACATACACAAAAACAATAATGGAATCGAGAAATGCATCGTTATTTGAATATGAATTTTCGTATAAATCCAAAGAAGGACCAAGTTCATCTAAACAAACTTATGAGGCTATAACTGAGGATAGTCAAGATCAGGAGCAAGTTGTTAAAGATGACCCTAGAAGTAGTAAAAGAGTGAGAATAGAAAAATCCTGTGATTCAGATTTTTTGGTTTATATGTTATAAAGTGAACCCCAAAGCTTTAAAGAAGCTATGATCTCTTCAGATAGACCTTTGTGAAAAGATACCATTAAAAGTGAAATTGATTCTATAATGCAAAACTATACGTGGAAGCTTGTGTGGATCTTCCTCTGGGATACGAACCACTAGGTTCTAAATGGATTTTCAAAAGGAAAATAAAAGTAAATGGATCAATTGACAAGTATGAGGCTAGACTTGTTATCAAAGGTTATAAGCAACAAGAAGGCCTAGATTACTTTGATATATATTCTCCAGTGATGAGAACAAATTCCATTAAGATGATACTTGTGATTACCGCTATGCAAAATCTTAAAGTACATCAAATGGATGTGAAGACAACCTTTCTTAGTGGCGGTTTAGCTGAAGAGATTTATATGGAATAGCCTGAGGGTTTTATTGCTCTTAGACAAGAAAGGAAAGTTTGCAAATTGGTAAAGTCTCTGTACGACTTAAAACAAGCACCCAAAACAATGGTGGGAAAAGTTTGATTGTCTAATGCTTGCAAATGGGTTTAAGATCAATGAGTGTGACAAATGTGTCTATGTCAAAGATACTGAAAATGGTTATGTCATTTTGTGTCCTTATACTGATGACATGCTCATTATTGATAGTAATAATAAAATAATCAAATCTACAAAAAATATGTTGAATTCAAAATTTGACATGAAAGATATGGGTCTAATTGATGTAAGTTTAGGAATTAAAATTTCTAGAACTTTTGATGGACTCATACTAAGTCAGTCACACTACGTGGACAAGATTTTGGAGAAATTCAACAAAGATGATTCTAGAGTGTCTAGAACATCGATAGACTTGAGTTAACACCTATATAGGAATAAGGTGAGAGTGTTTCTCAAGTAGAATACTCTAGAGTGATTGATAGTCTAACATACTTGATGAGTTGTACAAGACCCGATATAGCCTACACAGTCAGTAGACTAAGTAGGTACACAAGTAATCTAAGTGCTAAGCATCGAAAAGTTATTGTGAAAGTACTGAGATACTTACGATCTACTATTAGCTATGTAGCACATTACGCTAGATATCCTGCAGTGTTAAATGGATACAGCGATGCAAACTAGATATCTAATGTAAAAGATTCAAAGTATACTAGTAGATATGTATTCACACAAGCTGGAGCTGCTATATCATGGAAATCTTCTAAACAAATAGTTATAGCCCGATCCACAATGGAGTCTGAGTTTATCTCTTTAGATAAATACAGGGAAGAGGCTGAATAGTTACGCAATTTCTTAGGAGATATTCCAAATTGGCCTAAGCCTGTGTCGCCAATGTATATGATGTGATAGTCAATCTGCTACTGGAAGGGCAGAAAGTAACATGTACAATGTAAGTTTAGACATATTTGTTATAGACATAATACCATTAGTAACTACTCTCAACTAGAGTTATCACTATATACTATATAAGTCTGAGGATGACCTTGTGGATCCACTAACGAAAGGGTTAAATAGAAAGCTAGTTGATAAGTCATCTAGAGGAGTGGGACTGAAGCCCATGAGAGAATAAGTCAATACAAAGGAAACCCAACCTAGTTGACTAAAGATCCTAAGATCTAGGTTCAAAGAGACAACGTAATTGTAAAGACTTAAATATGTCATTATGGGGGTATCCTCTTGTCCATTCCCATGATGAAAATAGTGATGGCCGTAAGGAAAATGTTACACATTGCTTTTAATGATTCTTATGCATCAGAAACTTGAGCTGAGTAATACGGGTTACTCTTTAATAAGAGATCACCTATGTGAGAATGGAGTAGGACCACTTCTAAGAGAATTGTTAAGGGCTCAATTCTTGAGAAATTCTCGCAGAACCAGGGGATGTTCATGGCCAAAATGAACATAATAGTAAGAACTGGAAATGCTAGGAAAGATTCCTGTGTTGAGTATATCATTATTTACATAAAGGACATGAACAGTTCAAGGATGTTGTGTCTACTTATTTGTCAGTAAAGTAAATATACTTTCACAAGGGAAGGTACAAGGGGTAACCTCTACCTATCATATTCAGGTTTCAATCGTTGAACTGTATAACCACGTCAAAATATTTGTTTATTTTTCAATTAATTTCATTCATGTGAGGGATTGTTGGAAAATTAAAGAGACGTTTCAAATTCTTTAGAAGTTATAAAATTTTGTAACTTAATATGGTTTGAATGAAATTGTTCTGTAACTTATGAATTGATTTATAAATTTCTTTTGTAACTTATGAAAATATTGATTTGTATTGAATAGAAATGGTGGTTACAATTTAATTTTTGAATTAAATTGATTTGGAGGTTACGTTTTCCTTGGCCTATATAAGAGGTCCTTTTTTCATTTGTGAAAGACACCAAAAAAAGTTCTCTCTCTCTCTCTCTCTCTCTAGCTTATTTTCTCTCTTGCTATCTTGAGTTCTTAGTTTCTAGTAGATTGATAAAGTTTAGAGTGTTCCCAATTTGCTTAAGTAGAAGAGTAGTGCTTCTCTTGCTGCTAGTCGTCGTTGTATCTTAGGAGACAAACGCAGATAGAATTCTTAAGCACCTAGTGGAGAAGACGAATCTATTTTAAGGAAATCATGTGATACACGAGTCTCAACGGATCATTTCTATTGCTAAGTCAAGCTTTCAATTGGTAATTTTATTTTGAAGTTAAATTCAATTATTTTTATATGTTATCCTTATATAATGCAAGTAAATTTTCTTTCACTCAACTTTCTTGTTTCTCATATATCTTTCTACTAATTAAAACGTTTTACTTTGAATCATAAATCATTATTTGTGTAGTTGTTTTGCACCATTGCAAGTTGTAATATATTCATGCGGAATTAAGTATGGGAAAGATATTTTGTTGTTCTCCGAATTATAAATACGTAGATACAAATGCAATTAATGGATTTACTCTGAAGATAAATTGAATATATTAATTACTACCACTTATTTTGAACGAGTCTTTCTATTTGTTTGTAATTTCCCGTCGGGACTGGGTCTTCTTCCTCTGAAGTCTTAATTTCGATCCTATATAATTGCCTACTATCATCCTCAAGTTGAATCCTTTTTCAAAAAGTATTGCAGGACATCTCAATTCTCTCATAATACTTGTGACTAGAAAATGAAACTTTCGAAAGCTCTATATAGTGAACTCCATTTCTGTTCCACATGCCTTTTCTGCTACATGATTAAAATCATTAATTTTGAAGCTAATTAACTAATTAGTGGTAAAACAATTAAGCGCATCCCAACTTTGAATTAGATAGAATTAATTCATTTATAACACCTCATATTAAAGAATCATGCTTATATTTATAACTGTAAATCAGTTTACAATTAGGTGTTTGTTGTCTTTTTTTTATTTCAAGTATATGAATTTGATTTATTTTAGATTTCAAATAATTTTAAGTATTTCTTTTGTGGACTTGAGTCTGATTCTTAAACAAAAAATCTAAATAAAAAAATTATCGTTTTTATTTTAATGCAAATATCTTAACAATCTTTTTACATTCTAATATATTCAGAAGAACAAAATATATATTAACTTTAAAATATTTAAGTTTAATATTAAACTGAAAAAAAATAATAAATATGTATGTCATTCAGAGATTAAGGCATTAACAAAAAGTATATTTAAATCTATTTAACCTTAAGCTTAAATTTTTTTATTAAAAAAAAAACAATCCAAAGCCCTGGGATTGTCAAATGATCAACTCTTTATTTGCATTGTCTTTGCAAAAGATGAAGAGACAATGCTGATATCTTTGTATGCTCAAAAATTTATGAGTGCATGTGACATATTGATATGACGTAGCTTTCAATGCACGTGAAATTACGGGTAATATACTGTGAACCCATTTTTTAAGTTCACGTACACGACTCATTCAATTTTTTCACTCTAAATCTTTTCATATATAAACTAGTATAAATTAAAATTAATTATCTCTATCCGCCAATTCAAGTTCCATCTTGCCTTTAATCGTCTCAGTTGAATGAGAATGAAGCACATGAGAAACATCTTCCTAGCAATAACAGTAGCAATTCTTCTTTTCAGCATACAACGGAATGAGGCTTACAGGATCTTAGACGGCAAAGAAGCGCATCGAAAATGGATGCAGAAGGATTTTGTGTTACAGTCTCTGCAAAGGGGTCCGGTTACTCCTCCGGGGAATGGGTGCACCCACATCCCTGGTAGAGGTGGTGCTCCTTGCACCAATCAAATGAACTACGCGGGGCTCCGTGCCAATAATATTCCTCCTCCTAATCCTAAGCTTACGATTCCGACCAGTATCGGTGTGGCAGCTGATCGTTAATAAAGCATTATTGTGGGAGCATTCTGATGCATGCATGCCACCATCAGTAATCAATTGTTGCTTATTTATGATTAATATTTGTATATGTGAGTGCTCATTTATAACTCAATTGTGATCATAATAACGGGAAACATTATTTCCCAGATAAACTCCTTTAATTTCTCCTTGTATTTTTCTGTAGACATGATTCTATTTTCTATGACATGAATTTTCAGTCATATTTATGTAGTGAATAAAACAAACTTAATTTGTCTTCTTCAATTTCTCTGTTACTTGTGTTCTTTAATCTATCCATGTTTGCGCTTTAATTATATATATATACATATATATATATATATATATATATGGGTGGGAATGAATTTTTTTATAAAATTTATTGACATAAATTTATAGCCTTTGATCTCAACAAATCTAATATTTAAGATTGAAAGTCAACAAGTTACATTTACTGTTGTCAAATATTCATCAATAATCTCAACCATTAGATTTTGTAAATCAATTGTTCGAAATTTATATCTAGTTTTGTGTCAAAAGATCCATTCCCTATATAAATTTCTAACAAATGATTTATGTCTAGTTTTGTGTCAAAAAAATTGTCCATTCCCTATAAAAATTTCTAACAATTGATTTATGTCTAGTTTTATGTCAAAAAAATTGTGTCAAAAGATCCATTCCCTATATAAATTGATACAATTTTTTGAGAAAAAACTAGACATAAATTTCTAACCATTGATTTACAAAATCTAATAGTTGAGATGATTAAAGAGTTAATAGTATTAAATGTAACTGGTTGACTTTCAATCTCAACCATTAGATTTGGTGAAATCAAGGGCTAAAAAATTGTATCAATAAATTGTGTCAAAAATTTATGTTAAAATATATCTTCTCTATCATCAATAACTAGAAATTTATGTTAAAACTTTGTGTCAATAATTTGTTTATATAAATATCATTATGTATTGAAATCCAATGGATGTGTGAATGAGAACTTAATAGATAGTTATATTTAATACAAACAAAGATCTCCCTTTTCATTTCATTACATAATTTTTTTTTTTACAATGATGTAAATTGGTGGTTGCAAAAGCTATATTAATGAGAAGAGAGAATTTTGTAGTGAAACAAATGAGATTTTAGTGGATATGGTTTGAATTCCATTTTTTTTAATGTTAAACTTCCTAATACTTCTTTCTTTTTCTTTTTCTTTTTTTTTTTTTTTTTTGAGTGTTGTGATGGAACAGTGATAAACTCTGCGTCTTATCCTATATGTTAATGTGTGCCAAAAAAATAAATAATAAAATTTCATTACTTGATAGTGCTTCTTTCAAATATTATAGCAATTTGATTTTGATTTATGGACAAACTAATCTGATAATGTTAATTTGCTGTCATTCAAGAGCCAAGTAGACTTTTACAATTCTGTTATCTGAGATTGTCATGATTATGTACAGCATATTTGACTGAGTATAAGCTATAACCATCTCAGACTGTTATGACTGAATACTACATGTGTTTTGGTCATAACTGTATATTCATCCTGTCATGCACTGTAGACTGCCTACAATGTGTTTCTTAGCAAGTTCCTTGTTTGAATATTGCTCTGGAAGTTCAAAATATTATTAATATTAAAGAATTATCACTTATTTTGAACTTTAATTAAATTTTTAATAAGTTGAAATTGAAGGAATTCATGGTTATAATAATTAAGAGAAGCAAGATTAATGGAAGGGGCATATTTTGTAAACCTTTAAAATTATATAATTTAGTGGAGTTAAGTTTGATCAAGGAAGCTGAATGTAGTTTGTCCCAACATATACAAATCTTTTGGTATTGATTTCTTTTCTTGTTTAAGTTTTTCATTTTAATCATCTTTGTCGTCTACATTGAATCCTTTCACTTTGAATGGATAGTTAAAGATGCAAGGTTGTTTTTCTTTTTCCCTTAAGATAAGGTTTCTTTATAAAATATAAATCTCATGCAGTTTTGTTTTTATTTTTTCAAGTTACAGCTTCATATTTCTTCTTGGACTTTGCTTTCAATTTTTAATAAGCATAAACATTGAATTTAATTTTGATATTTTTTTTTACAAAATAGAAAGTATTATAAATAAAAATTTGAAAATTTAATAGGCACAAAATGGGATGGGGAATGAGGTGGCTGCGAGGATGGGATTGATCTTCTCCCTGCTTGCTCCACGCCATTGCATCCTTAGTTAACTTTTGTGCACATTCTAATTTATTCAATTAGAAAATATATATATATACACTATACACACACACACATATATATACATGATAGCACTAATTGATTTCAAACACATACTTATATAAAACTCCATAATTAAAGTTGTCTTGAGGATTATATTTCTTTTATATCTCATACTAATCATATTAGGAGAATGTATTAATTAACGTTTGTTTCTACAACATGAGCAAGAATATATGGAAAAGGAATGTGTGAATTGTGATAAGAATTTTAATATATAAGTGAAGCTGGGATGATAAAATTAAAGCATATTATTGTGTCGTATACATTGATAAGCTTAGAATTAAAAACAATTCCAATAAATATCCTTCCAAACATGTGCAACACTCCATAATGATCTAAATCGCAAAATTTAATCCAAAATCATGCACGCCCATGATATTATGAAATTAAACACTTTGTGACCATATATACAGAAAGTTTATTATTTAACTATAATTAAGTTGGTGTAAGAATAGCACGCACATAACTTGGTAACAGATTATAATCCACTTAGCCAAAGTTTCGAATCCTCCTCGAAATTACCCTATTTTGAATCGGTTTTTTTCTGTTCTAATCTGGTCCTTTGAAAGGGGTTCTCTTGCGTGCTAACAATAATGACCACAATATATTCAGAAAGTTGAATTCTTTGTCTTGCAAACACTTGAAAACACTTAAAAATTAAAATCCGTGATCAGAATTTATACTGACATTCAACTGGTGGCCAGGCGAAGCGCATCTCCACAAGCTTCAGAGAGAGATGGAGGGCTCAAAAATGTTGATAATTAGGGTATGTGCGTAGCATTCAACGTTCAACAAATTGACAGCACGGAATTTAATTACGATGTGGAAAATTTAATTTGCTGGTAATTTTGATGAGCAAACCCACATGTGCAAACAGGATAAATGCGTAAATGTAATTGACTACCTTGGAAAAAAATTTAATCAAAACACAAACAGTGAGCATTCCTCTTGACCTGGTCGCCAAGTCTTCGTAGTTATTGATAGCAAATGAGCCAAAATCTTCTCAATTTCATACGGCTTTTATATGACAAGATTAATATTAATTGCTCAATAGTCAACCTTCACTCATTATCATTTAAGAGATTGCTTAATCTCGTCTACAAGCGTCGAGAGCTGATATATATGTATATTAAAAGTAATCTTCTCAAAACGTAAGAATTGGTGTTCCATTGCATGACATTCCCTGTCAATGCATTTGACAAATGCATCAACCATTCCAACTTAGATAACCCATATTTTCCCTTCTACGACCAATTCTTCTGCTAATCTCTGCAATTGTCAACAGTCAATACTCAGCAAATTAACAATTAAAATATTTACTTCAAGTAGGCTTTCGAGTTGATGCATGTTAGGCCTCATCAAGAGACTTCAAATGCTATATAAATCTATGTAGTCTTTCGAGTTGATGTATATATATAAACCCCCATATCTACACAAATTAACATCATTCAAGTTTATTAATTTATTTGATATCTGTCTTTCTATCTTTGCTTGGCCAAAGAAGATGAAATACTATTCACATTTGTTTCTGGTTTTTACAATTGTGCTTTGTCTCATTAGCATGAAAGGCCATGAGGCTAGCCGAGTTCTAAACGAGGAACAACAAGAATGGATGAAGGAAGAATTCCTGATACAGTTAAGCAGGGGTCCTGTACATCGTCCAGGACCCAGTACGTGCACCCACATCCCGGGGAAAAGTGATGGCCCTTGCATCGACGATCGGGAGGTCGTAGACCTGGCTCCTTCTCCAAGTCATGTTATGCTTACCGCCGGTGCAGATTTTTAATTAATAAAAATTGTTTCTAAATGCCATTAACGACACCCAAAAACTTCTTAGAAGTCATATGTCGTACATAAAAGTAACAGCCAAATTTGGCTGCATATTTAAGTTGTCTAGAATAAAGGGGCTTGTTCCCCAACTAATAACACTTGAATTTTGTTTTTAATTGCTTTTAATCCTCCGTTTGTGATAAAACATTTGTCAAAGGCACAAGAGAGGTGAATAAAGTGATATTGTCTTCCTATATCAATTTCTTGTAGTTAATGTAAGTCCTTGTAGAAGCACAGATGTAAACTTCATAATGTATTTTTATTGCTAAATATAATATATTTCATGCTTATTTTTTTTTTTTACCTAATAGATTGTTGGGTATGCACATCGCTTATTAATGTTAGCATTAATACTTACTGTTAATTGAGTCTATAAATTTACATAGAGAAAAACCTATGTGAAATAGGCCAATAAAATCATTTTTGTTGATTTGGCAAGATGGTGAGTTATTTAATCAAATAATAACGTATCATCATAGTTGATAATTAAAAATAAAGTACTGTATATGATTGATAAATTCGGTCGAGAAAAATAGAGAATTAGAAAAAAAACTCACTAATTTTAAAAAAAAAATCATATATACAGGACAGAATATGATTCAAGGAATATGTTTGAATTTTGATAAATTTTGGCATGGGTTTATCAAATAGTATATATTAATTATCTTAATAATTAAGTTATTAGAGATGTTTAATTAATTTTTTAAAGAAACAATATATTAAAATGTGCAGATCCAGAGAAGGTCCAATTAATCAATAAGCCCTAATTGGAGACCAATTATAACTTGCGAAACTCATTTTTATTAAAGGGTAACTTTTTAGTTATTTCATATTTGTGCTAGAAAAACAAGCTTTAAATTAAACCCATAATCTTTTTACTACTTTTTTTGTCTTAATTTCCTTAATTTTATCCTATATATATTATGACCCCATATATATGCACCGCATTAATCTTTGATTACAGCCGAGATTTGCTAATCAAGATTTTGACTTAGTTTACAACTTTTATCTTCCCAGATCTTGACATCTACAAACTAATCACCTTGCATATTGAAATTGACTGAACTTCTTTGGTGAAAGTTTGACTGAATTTTGGAAATCTAGCTAGCGCTTTTTTACTATGTTTTTTTTTTCTTTATTTCTTTTTTTTCCCCTCATAAAACGCCAAATATTTATGTCGGAAGATATATTAAAAAATTTATTTATAACTCAAAAATGAAACTATAATTTTTTTTTCTATGATTTTGAAGATGATATATTAGTCAAAGTCAAAAACAACTTTTCATTTTATTTTAATTTTCAAATTAAAAGTTTATGCAAAATTCATCTCGAGTCACTTTCTAAAATAAAAAACATAAAATCAAATAACTGAACGGCCCCGATATCAACATACATAATTGTAATCAACTATGTCTAAGGGCGTCATGCTTTGCCTTTTTATTTATTAATTAACTATCTTGACTTTGACTTGTTCGGTTCTATTATGTCAGCCGGGAACCCGACTTGTTCTAACGAAGGATTTGGCCCATTTTCCTCATTGTTAATTTTAATTATTTTTTCTTCTTTTAATTTTCGCGTAAATAATTTAATTAAAAAAATTAATACACGCTCCAATATCATTGCATAAAATAGTCACCCGTCTTATTCAAAAAATTAATCAAATGTTATATTAACATTCGAATAACAAATTATACATATTAACATTGGTTCGCAAACAAACTTAACTTGGTTGTTCCCCAAGAAACATACAATAAAACCGGAAAGTTTTTTTTTTTAAAAAAAAAAAGTTAAAACTGTATGAAATCAATTTTGGTGAACTAACTTGCATTTGAATTTGAGTGAGAATTTACGAGCTTTGATCTTGGTAATGATCGTGGTTGTTATTATCAGTGGAAGCCACAGCAACGTCCAGGACTAGGCTAGGGAAGGCAGGAGGCGCGCGCAGCACAGGGCCAGCAATGTTCATATCACCGAGGACGCATTTGCCGGATCCCCCAGGAACGTGACCACATGGATTGGGACCGGAAGGTGTTACAGGACCTCGTTGCAGAGACTGAAGCGCCAGCCGCCCATCTTGCTTTGCCCACTCCTCTCCTTCCAATGGCCTCATTGCTGCTACAAGTTGATCATGATGAGAAGCCAATAAACTGAAGCAAATGAACACAACAACAGTGAAGAGGGTTTTCCAGTGGGAGACAGCCATTTGTGCCAATATATATATATATATATATGTTTTTTTTCTTCTGAGTTTTGAGCAAGCTCTCGAGATTTGGTGGATATATTGGAGGCACGAGGGAGAGGGATGTAATGTATATATATATATAGATAGCGTAAATATATGGATTGTAGTAATGAACGTAGTTGTTAACCTTACACACACATATATATAAGCTTAATTTGTTTTTGACTGTCTGGCTTAATTGACTTGGAAGGCTTGAATAATATTTTGAAGGTTTGAAACTTGTGAATTCAGGTGTTTAATTAGAATGGATCAAAGTTCAAATACGCGGTATGTTATTGGACGAAAAGCCTTTTGGATGTGGGGACCAAAACGAAAATATATACAATTTACGTTCAGGATTTTGCAAACACTTAATATTACAAGTCGTTACTCTTGACATGTTCAAATTAATTAAGGATCTATTTTCTGAGGCAGAATATAGAAATATTAATTGTAAGACGAGCTAAAGGCAGAAAAATTGAAGTTTGCATAATCATTTCTGAGGTAGAAGCCGTTAGTTACTGATCACCAAATTGATTTGGCTGAGCTTACACCTACACCTGGTCAAAAGTCTGAATGGTTGGACTAGACCCTCCCCCAAGTAAATTAATAGTAACCGTAAGCCACTACATCAAATCCTTTAATTCGGGTCGGGTAGAAAAGATAAGAGAAACGTTTAGATTTTCTCCGTGACGTCCCGTTTGCAAATTGCTCAATTGGAATTCAGAGGCACGTAGTCCTGAAATATATTAGGGCAAATCATTACTTTGTTTCTTCTTCGCTTAATTTTCTACATCAATTTTCTTTGCCCTTGAAAACAAGCTGCTTTCTAGCTAGTTTTACAGATATTCTTCTGCAGAGTGCACTGTAATGGATAAAATCTATTTAAGTCATAAAGCTTTAATAAACTAAAGCAAGCTTCCACCCGAATGCCAAATGCATAGCTCCTTTCGTCTGACACTTTATAAGTTTTCTAGTGAAGGAAAATTCTACTGTAATATCAAAGTTATTATCCTAGTTAAAATCATGAGCTAGTTGGTACAGAATTCCATTATGGAGCCACATTAATAGAGAAAGAGTTTCGCTTGCGTTCAACAGTAGTACATGAGATTTCCTAAATAGTTCATCCACCTAGTTCCTCTCTGATTCATTGTATTTTATAGAATTCAACATTCAAAGGACATGAAAACAAGAACCATTTTCTCCACAAGTTTGACAACAAATCCATTCAGCACTTACAAGTTAAGAGTACAGTACAGATAATTAATGCAACGAAACACACTTATCAGTTAGTAAGCCACAAGTATGAAATTTTTCTACAAGGAGAAGCCATTGATGACTGCGCACGGCTAGTATGCTCCAATGCACACAACTTAACCAACAACCACATTATTGAGAAAAGGCAGCAACCAGTTTCTCCTTCAGCTGCTCTGCTGTGCCACTTTGAGTCCTGATAGAAAATGTATGAATAACCTTGTCATCTATTGTAGACACATTTGACTCTTGAGCTGTAATTTGATGCTCGCTGAGGGTTTTCATGACTCCAGAAACCGGGTGACAATCCATAGGGCAGCTCACTCTCACAACTGCATCCTCCTGCCTTGGCTGGAAATCGATCTCTGGCAGAGGAATCTGCTTTTGTTTATTGTTTCCCATCTCCTTCTCAGTTTCCAAAATCCTGATTTTCATCTGGAGATCAGTAATATAGGTAATGGCATCACCAAGCAGAGAGGCCTTGTCCATCTTAGAGATATTAGGCACAACAGCTCTTAGAGCATAAAAACGCTGGTTAAGTTTCTCACGCCTCTGTCGCTCTGCTTCCACATGATTCAATGGCTCTTCTCTCCCATTTGCAGGCTTTCTCCCTCTCTTCCTGGGTTTGCGCTCATCAGCCTGAGATGGAGAGTCATCCTTCTGTTCCAAACCAGCTACCCTCACTTGAGCATCAAAACCCCCAACCATCATTTGGTTCAGATGTGGAAAAAGTTTTGCTTCATTATCATCAGTTCGACATCCATTAGAAGAATTCCCATAAAACTGATTCGTTCCGATTGCTTGTATTTCATAAGAGTCGGAAGCGAAACTCAAATCATCTTCCACTTTAGGGGAAAAGTTAATGCTGATAGATCGTGATTTGGAGCCACCCAGACTTAGTTCACGCCCAAAAATTTTTGGAAATGACTTTGGTGGTGCAGAACTAGATCCCCCAAATACAGTTTTGACTGTCTCCACAACAGTCTGATCCTCCGGAATTAATTTGACAGAACCAAGCTCCACAACTCCTGACTTTGCAGGAACAAACACCACTGTTTGGAATCCAGCTGACTTTGCTAGAAAGGATCTAGATTGATAGTGATCTAAACAACTACCCACTCCAGATGCCCAAATTGATCTGCCAGACTTGTATGACTCCCCAGGACCATATGCTGAATCACACCCAAAGCTAAAATACATAGAGGTAAGATAGAACATCTCCACATCTGATACTCCATCTAACCTTGAGGCGTAATTATCCTCCTCCAACCCACCAAAACATGCGTGTAGCTTCTGGAGCACCTGCTTTTTCAGCGCCTCTTTTCTATTAACTCCCTCCAATTTGTCATCCCCGCTAGAATTCACAGCTCCAAAGGGACCACTCTTTGGGTTCCGGCAGTGGCCATCTCCCCAAATCAATACAGAACCGCCTGATTTCATGTTCGAAGCATGCCAATAAATTGCATAGTTCCAACTAGCTCCTTCAACAACCTGGCATAGCCCCTGCTGCAGACCTAAATCACGAGGTGGTGAAACCAAGTCTGCCAACAAGTTGTTAGAGGCAGATGAGATCAAGAATTCACAGGCCCCAGTACCCAATAATGATTCCACCATGGCCTTATCTTCTTCCTTCACCCAAAATTTATCGCCCATCTTTCCCTACTTCCAAACTTACTATCCCACACAATCGGCAAATTCTTAAGCCAAACTATTACTATTCAACAACTCCCTCACATGGACTGTGAAGTATCAACTAAATATAGCTCAACAGATCCCATAAACTGAGACCACCCTTTTACACAGATCCTCAAAAAGCTCTCATAAACAAGTCTCCCAAACGAAAAACTTCACTGTTTCAAGCAAATCCACTTCACAAATTACTTTAAAAAAAATCTACTTTACCAATCTGTGAGAAAATCTCATATAAAACACATGCAGTCTTGCTCTGAGCTAAAATCTTGAAAGGACACAGCTAGCACTCAAAAGATTGAAGCTACCGAGGCTTACCTGGGATGAAAAAAACCTCTGAAACTGAAGTTGAGCTTTGAAGCTTCAGAAAATTTCACCTGATAACAACAGACAAGACACAACCCGAAGAAAATTTGTGGGTTATAAGTTTAGATCTGAATTTAGGTTTCTTCCACTTTTTTTTTTTTTAATTATTGGCGAAAATGTGAATTTTGGTACCAACTGGTGTGCACCGCTTTTGGTTTTGTTTTCTTATTTTTCATTATTTTTTAATTTTATTTTATTTTATTTTTGGCATTCAAGTGTTGCCACGTCGAGTTACAGTGACGACAATAACGCAGCCCCACATTCGCTGTCGTACTTGATCTGCCAACACGTGAATTAAATGTTGATTTTAGACATAACATAACATCACCTCCGCAACTGGAACCGGAACCGGATGGTTAAAAAACTGTTTCAACTTACTTTACCAGACCAATTGTCTCTCTCTTTTTTTTTTTTTTTCGAAAAATTGTAGAGATTCGTAAAGTTTATCTGAAAAATATATATTTCTTAAGTATGGAGGGTTGGGTTTGCCATGCATGCTCTTAGTTGTTATTGCATAAAACCAACGATTAATTTCAAGTTTATAAATTTATGCGCTTGCAATCAATCTTTTTAATTGCAGAAAATGATAATTAATAAATCTTAACTAATTTAGTAGCTTTTTTAAAGATAATGTTGTAATTAAGCAAATAGAATAATTAATACACCTGCAATCAAACGTTAAGCGAAGAAAATGGTAATTAAACAAGTCTTAACTAATTTAGTATAACTTTTCTAATGATAATATTATAATGGGAGGGGATATTTTACCACAGGATTTTAACATAATTTGAGATGCTAGAGCTCAGTTATCTATTTTTTTTTTTTTATTCAAGAGTCTAAATAAACGTTGATGTCAAGGATCCAAATAAATGTTAATGTGATATATTTAATATTGCTAAAATAATTTAAAAGTCAAATAGAATGAGGTGAAAATAAAAAATGAGACGGCATTAAAAAGATGAAAAGGCTGATTAGATAGATCCAACTCTTATCTCTAGACAAATATTTGCACTCAATCTCTTTCACGTAAAGTTCAATCTTTTATCTCGTAACAAATTTTATCATTTCATTTTCATGGAAGACTTCATATATATGTGTGAGTGTGTCTATATATATATATATATATATATATATATATATATATATATATATATGGGCATACGGATGAAATACGATCTGGGTAATTTGGGTGCCTTCGGAGAAGGCACTCACAAGCGGAGTCTCTACGCAGAAGCCACTGCAAAAGCCATGGGACTTTCTTTTCTTTTACAAGTCTGGGAAGAAGAAGAAAGTTGGGACTAAAATCAAAGTTTAACTTCAACGCTCATAAAAGAAATAAAAGATAAAAACAATCTTTAACTTCAAAGCTCTTAAAACAAAGTATATTTGCTTAGTATGATAAAAGCCAATAAATCAAAGACGGAAGATGAAGATTTTTATCTCTTCATACACTGGCTTCCAAATCTTGTTTATGTAGATAAATGGAAAAAAAGATAGATGAGTTATGATTTAGTGAAGGTGATGTGAGAAGTGAAGAAGAAAAAGAGATAATTTCTTATTTTATATAAATAGATGGGAAAGAGGACATAATTCTTTATTTTGTGTAAATAGATGGAACCACAAAAGGTGAAATATGATTTTAAATTTGGAAATAAGAGGGGAGAAAACAATTTAAAAAATAGGTCAAATTTAAGTAAATTTGTAATTTTAGGATTTAGGAATGACAAAATAGATAGTACATGTTTAAAAAAATTTTCAAATCCAGAAAAAAATTTGAAACCCAGGGGCAATTGCCCCTCCTTGTCCCTTCTTGTCCCCGTCCATGTCTTTGTCATCTGTTACTGCTTCTGGAATGCTTATATTGCATTGCATACGTATTCTTTTCAAAGGAGTCACAAGTTTGTGATTGTGCTCATCTGAAAAATTTGTCACCATCCATTTAATAAGTTTTTCATTGTGAAGAGCTCATATATGCGCTTTGCAGCCACTAACAATTGTTTTATGGCTTTGAGACAATTCATCAATTCCATCTATTGAGTCTTTCTTTCTTTTCTTACCTTCATTTGCACATACCAAATAAATTCCAGTGACTTCATCAACAGTAACACGAGTTTTATGAGTTCATCAAACCCGTAGAGAGAAACCCATACGTCGGCCATACTCTGCGTAATATTCCTTCACTTCATTAGACGAATCAAAAGCCATTCCTACATGTGATGCATTTGAGCACTCAATATTTCTCCTTGGTGTTAAATTTGGACCTTCATCTAATCCTACACGATAAAACAAAAAAAAATTCTTAAATTTAACACTAATTTATGAGACCCTATAAGAATTTAACATTACATTATTGCTACTTATTAGGATCAACTTTCTGAAATTTTTTTCTACAAGGTGACAAACAAAAATGAAGAATCACATATGCTAAAACAATTATATTAAAACATCACGTTTTTAATTTTTTTTTTCAGAACAGATTGATATTCTAAGTTAGATTGATAATATTACAGAACAAAAATATTAAAAAAAACAACTAAATTAAACAATTTAATATTGTTTTAATGTGACCGTTTGCTTACCTTAATTAATATATCAATTGGTCCTCTATTTTTATGTCTTATTTTCAAGGGAAAATTGAAAAAATAGACAAAATTAGGGGGTCTCTTTGAAAAATAGACACATCCTGAAAAATTTTCATGCCATAGACACTTTCTTGACAAAAAGACCCAATTACCCTTATGTATTCAATTTTTTCCCGAAGGTTTATTTCTCTCTCTTCGGAAGACCGAAATCCATTTCCCTCCTTATAGATTTAATTTAATTTCTAGAGAATTTGAATTCGAGATTTGAGTTTCTGAAGGATTTGTGAACTTATTTAAGAAAATCGAGTGTTATAATGTGATTTATGTACGTTAATACGTGTTATATAACGAAGAACAGGAAGAAGAAGACAGTGTTATATCACGAAAAAGAAGACACTCGACACTCGAAAATAACCTGTCGAGTCGTGTCGAGTTATGTAATGTCGAGTGTCGAGTTTTGTCGAGTGGTGAAATGTCGAGTGTCGAGTGTTTTCAGTGGTGAAATATCGAGTTTCGAATGTTTTCGAGTGGTGAAATGTCGAGTTTCGAGTGGTAAAATGTCGCGTTTCGAGTGTTGTAGAATGGTGAAATGTCGAGTGTCGAGTGTTTTCGAGTGGTGAAATATCGAGTGTCAAATGTTTTCGAGTGGTGAAATGTCGAGTTTCGAGTGTTGTCGAGTGGTGAAATGTCGAGTGTCGAGTATTTTCGAGTGGTAAAATATCGAGTGTCGAGTTGTATAGAGTTGTGTCGAGTGTCGTCTCCGCGTGATATATAGCTCTTTCATCTCCGAAAAGAGTTGTGCCTGATCCAAGTATACTTTCAAAGGGTATTTGAGTCTTTTTGTTAAGAAAGTGTCTATGACATGAAAATTTTTCAGGATATGTCTATTTTTCAAAGAGACACCCTAATTTTGTCTATTTTCTCAATTTTCCCTATTTTCAATCAAACAACTTAACAATATTGTAATAGAACTGTTTGCATATCTTAATATCAACTGGATACACTTTTGTTTTCCATTTTATATCTTATTTTCAATCAAACAAGTTAATATTATTCTAAACAAAAATTTGAAAAATACCTGCAGGTTTGTTAAAACATATACATAACTGTTGGGCTTCTATTTTGTCTTTGTAGAGGCTTTATTTATTCAGTCCACAACCTCTTAATAATTATTCATATTAAAAATTTAAAGAAAACAGAAAAGGAAAAAAAAAACGTAACAATTGGTTTTTTATTAGATAATTTATTTTTAATAAGACAAACAACAACTTAACATTAATTTATAAATGTTTTACAAAAAAAATGGAAAATAAGATAAAAGGAAAAAAGTTAAACACACCAGCTGTCTCTTCAGTGAAGCCTTCCGTCGAAATGAAATGATAAAATTTTTTAGGAGATAAAGATTAAACTTTACATGAAAGAGATTAACTGCAACTGTTTGTCTAGGGATAGAGGTGAATCTATATAATCAGCCTTTTTATCTTCTTAATGTCATCTCAATTTTTTTTTTTTATATTTACCTCATCCTATTTGACCTTTAAATTATTTTAGAAACATTAAAGATGCCACATCACCATTTATTTGAACCCTTAAACAAAAAAGAAATAGATGATTGAGATTTTATATTCTAAATTGTATTAAAACTTTATGTTAAAATATTCATTTCCTATTGTTGATGCACGATTTTCGGACGGCCGGGAAGCGGTTCGGAGCTCGGATGGTACGTCGGGTCCAATCCTATGGGCAAAGAAAAACAGTCAGGGGTGCCGACGGTGGTGCCGGCGAGGACCCTCCTACGCTCAAGTCAATTTCTGGCACTCCGAAATTTTCTGAGAGAATTTCCTAGAGAGAGAAGCTCTCAAAAGTGAAGGAAATCTAGAGAGAGAATAAGCTCAGAAAAGTGTGCATACCTTGAGCAATAATTCGGAGGGTTTATATAGGAGTCAGGATGGGTCATTGTGGGACTCAGATAACGGGCCCAAATTAGTGAGCTTCAGTAATGGGCTTACTGAATTAAAAATAATTAAGGCTAGGTCATTGTGGGACACAGATAATGGGCTACAGTAATGGGCTTACTGTATTAGAAATAATTGAGGCCCAATATTATTATGGCCATAACAGTAGTGCCCCCAGGCCCAAGTCGACCAACGGGTCGGCGTAGGGACTATTTAGTTGTTCTGGGCTATAAATTAAATGTGTTGAAGGGCCGGCCCAAAGATGTGATTCATTAAACCCTAAATTGGTGCTCTATATAAGACACAAGTGTTGGGGAGTAGGGTTTACTCAAAAATAGGAGAGAGCACTCGGGAGGCAAGCAGTGCAAGTGACCCCAGCAAACAGAACTCTTCAACTTGAGCCCGGATTTTTCAACTGCCACAAGTAAGTACTTTTTTTTTTCTTACGTACACACTTTAAAATACATGGATTAGGTTTAGTTTCTCGATGCAAAAATTCTTGTACGGATTATGCCCTACGTGTGTGTATGCGATTGTGTGTGAAAATATCAAAACGTTTCCATGTGTTTTCCCCCTCGGGTTTGTGTGTGAGAGAAGAAGAAACTTGATTGTGTATTCGGGCATGGGGGGAGAAAAATGAGAGTGCATGAGGGAGAGGAGGTATTCGGGAATGGGTGTAGAAGTGTTAGCTCACACGGGTGAGCAACATGCACTGCGGGCTCGCGAGCTAAGCACACAGGGGCGAGCTGCGCCATGGGGAGGACGTTGGGCGCACCGCGAGCTCGCGTGGGCGAGTTGCGCGCTGCTGCCCGCGAGGGCGAGCTGCGTGCAGCATGCCCGCGAGAGCCGGGCACGCACGAGCGCTCCATAGGCTCGCGTGGGCGAGGTGTGTTGGACGCCAAGAAGAAGCGGGCGACCGGCAAGGGGGAGAGGCAGGCGATCGACAAGGGGGAGAGGCCGGCGATCGGCGAGGCCGGAGGCCGAAGGGAAATCACGTAACCCTTGCATGCAGGTTACGTGAATCTGCAGGGGTCTCCCCGTAAAATTTTAAAGTTTTATATATATTAGTTATAGGGGTGTTTGTGCAAAGTTTTAAAGCTTTAATTTTTATTGTGGGGGTGTTTCCGCAAAATTTCAAACTTCAATTTTTATTTCGCGGGGGTGTTTCCGCGAAATTTCAAACTTCAATTTTTATTTCGCGGGGGTTTTTTCGCAGATTCTCAATACAATCCCCCAAAAATTTTCTTTTTTTCACCTCTTCCTTCCCTCAGTAGACTTGGTTTGATGACTAACGACCCCTCTTTAACTGTACAGATGGCTAGAGTTAAAACCACTGTGAAAGTGCTACGGGGGGAATCGAGTCATCAAACCCAGTCTTCCAGGGACAAGGATCCGGCGACCAACCGTAAAGAGGTTAACAAGTTTTATCAAAACTTCTTCGGTCCGGATCGGGAGCTGGGACAGAATTCTGTCAACCATAAGATGGTAGACACTGAAGGGGATAGCGACTGGTCGTCCTCTGCCACCTCGGATAGCGAACCGGAGGTCGAAAAGTGGTGGGAGGCCGACCATATTGATAACCAACTCCCGGACGATCGATTAAAGATATATAGAGCCCATTTCCTTATTCCGGCTTCAGTCATCCTATTTCTTCCAAGGAAGGGTGATCGGTGGAGTAGGCCACCACTAGGTGTCATTGGTTTGAGCCTAGAGCTATTGAGAGCTGGTCTCCGGGTGCCTTTTGATAACTATATTCGCCGTATACTCGATGCTATGGGCATCGCTCCTACCCAACTGTCGGCCAATGGGTGGAGGCTTCTGATAGCTTTCCAAAGTTTATTCAGAAGCGCCGGCCTTGGTGACCCTACCACCAACCATGTTAAGCATATTTTTGCTATTCACCCACCGAATGATGAGAAGACGGGTTACTACAATATATCCCAGCGAGGGAAGACGGATGACCCCAACCGCCTTTTTGGCATTCCCTCCCATGTGAAAGAATGGAAGTATAAGTAATTCTGGTGTGGTGGCGGTTGGAAGTACCAAGAAGGTGCTCGTCCAAAGGGGGAGAAGTTAAAGATCAGGAGGCGTTTTGGTGTTTGTGGTACCCTATTATAATGACACCCTATCCGCCGTTGTTATAACAACTCTTGATCAACTGACATTCTTTTCTGTTTTTATTGCAGTTTCTTGAACCAAACGTCCGCTGTTATCTCAGAAAGAGAGAGACGACTTGCAAGTGGTACTCAAGCTACCAGTGGACTCGAAGAACGTGCATAGCCTTACTGATCGGGAGCAGTTGGTCCGTCTTGGCTTATCACCTCCCATTCCTCCGGAAGGTAAGCCTGATCATTACTTTCCGATCTTACTTCATCAAACATGTGCTTGTTGTCTTACCAGTTTTATCTTCGCGCAGGACTATTTCCTTTACATCCTACCAAGAAGCAGTTCGCTCAACTTGTAGTCAAGATGCCGCTTAAGCCCTTCACCCATGACAGACCTAGTTCTTCCCAGAAGAAACAGAGCGGAAGTCCCCCAACTCTTGGACCTTCGAAGAGGAAAGCCAATGGTCACAAGGAGACTCCTGTACGGAAGCCAGTTCCTGATAGGTCAACCTCCGTTCAGCCTGCGAGTGAAGTGGCAGCCTCTCAGCCTACTGGGAGCAGGTTACGCTCAGCCTCTCAGCTACCCAAACGTTTTACCTTTGACAGTACGGACTTTCAGAGTGGCTCAACATGTGGAGACTACCTTCGGGAATTGTCTCAAAATGCTGCACGCCTCATGCCTACCAATGTCTTTCCAGAAAGTGTAAAACTCACATACTTTGATGCGATCGCCGTCGAGATAGGCATCATCCTTCAGGTTAAGCTTCACTGAGACCCTTTCTTCCTTTTTTCTTTATACTTTGAAAGTCATGCCTTAACTCTTTCCCTCTCTTTGCCTCTCTCTCTGTAGGCGACAGGACCCTTAGCTCAAGGAGAGTCTACCAATACCAACCTCCTCAAGGAGGTTAACCATCTCACTTCTGAGGTTGACGACTGGAAGGCGAAGCATCTAGTCTACCTTGACAACTTAACTAAAACGGAAAGAAGAATGGCAGAGATGAAGGAACAGATGGGCAGAATGAAGGCGGACTTGTCCGAAGCCAAGAAGGAGGCAGCTATCCAGCATAAGAGGGCCAATGATTTTGGCCGAGAGCTTCGAGAGAGAGCTGCTGCTGAGCAAAGTAGGATTGACAAAGCAGTCGCTCGCTTCCGTAGGGGTCGTATCTACCAGCAAGCTATGGAACGCTCCTATATTGAGGGAGTCAATGGGGCGCGTAGATGGTTCCATGACCGCTACCCAGAGATTGATCAGTCACCCATAGCCGAGGAGTTAAACTTGGTGGAAGAGTCTATCCCTACAGCAAACTCTGATCCCGAGCAATTCCGCCACCTCATCCTTAAAGATGAGGATTACGAGTCGACATTGGACACAGCAGCTTGGGAGGCCAAGCAAGGCAACTCTACCTCATCGTCTTCAGACGAAGAAGGAGGTGATGAAGCCACTTCTTAGAGATAGTTGGAATTCTTCCAACTAGGTAGATGCTTATTCATAGGGAATAATCATATCAAGGCTGCTCTCCAGGCCTTGACTTTATCTTTTACTGTCTTTACTTTCAGTTCAATGTACTAGGTGAGGATGTGTGGCATCCCTCAACAACTTTGAAATAATAAGAACACTAAGAAATTTTTTTTCTTTCTGGTGTTGTATTTTTTTACTCTTTTCGTTTTATTGCAATTTGATCATACATGTGCTTTAAGGGTGTATAATCACAAAAATTCTGAATAAACTGAACACTTTATTGATAATCTCTTTATTGGTCTCCCTATGGGAGTTGTTACACATGCATAAGCTCCTGGGCGGAGTTATTGCACATATAGAGAGATTATAGGTAGTACTTTTTTAAGTGCTCAATATTCCATGGATGACGGAGCGACCTTCCATCCATGGTGACCAGTCTGTAGGTGCCTAGTCGGATGACTGCTTTGACTTGGTATGGACCTTCCCAGTTGGGCCCCAATGCCCCATCGGTGGGATCCGGGTACTTCGTAGTACTTGCCCACTTAGCTTATGCCCACGGAAGGTTCTCCTCGAATTATCATCAGCTTATGTGCCTTCTCTTTAAAAGCCATGTTGTAGCACTCTCGAGAGGCTCGCTGTTCACCTCTAACCTCTCCTATCCCTGCGGGTGTTAGAAATTTCAAGACATGGTGATAGATAACCATCACAGCTTTGAAGTCATAAAGTGATGGCCGTCCAAAAATGGCGTTATAAACATACGGATGATCCACTACGAGAAAGTTCACCATCCTGGTTGTCTGTAGGGAGCCTTCTCCCAAGGTTACTGGTAACGAAATCACTCCCTCGGGAATGACTTTTCCTCCAGTGAATCCTATCAAGGAAGTTTGGATGCCTCTCATATCTCTACGGTTGAGACCCAATCGATCGAATGCATCCAACGACATTATGTCAGCCGAGCTTCCGTTGTCAATCAACACTCTTCGTAGCCTCTTATTAGCCACTATCACTATGAGGACCAAGGCATCACAATGTGGATGATGGATACCCTGCGCATCTTGTGATTAAAAGAAGATAACATCATGATCTCCTACATTGGTGGAAGAGGCTGTCAGGTTGACCTCATGGTGAGGGAGGTCGTATCTTACTTGCCTAGCCAGGTGCCTTCGAGCTTGGGAGCTCGAACCAGCCACTACTCCCCCAAAAATCGTGGCTACTTCTTCTAACGGTTCCTTCCCTTTGTCATTCTTGTTGGATGGTTCAGGGGGCCGATAGATGTATTCTTGTAGCTGGCCATCCTTGATAAGACTCTCGATTTGTCTCCTCAGTTCAAAACAGTTTGCAGTGTTATGACCATGAGCCTGGTGGAAATGACAATACTTTCTCCTGTCTCTTGTCTTTGGATTCGACCGTAAGGGGGCAGGTTCCTTCAGCAGACCTTTATCTTTGATTTCCTGCTGCGGCATAGTAAGCAACGTGAATGTACGGTGCTCCTCCTGAGGTTGGTCATGATGCTCTTGGCGGAGTCGGGTGGATGACCCTTGTAACAGGACGTGATCATTTCTGACTGTGTCTCGCGCAGAGCGTCGATCCGGAACTGATCTACGATTTCTATCATGAGGTTCTCCTCTATGATTATCATACGGTCGTCTATCTGTGCGTGAGGAATTAGGTACCACCGGAGTTTACCCACGGTAATTTGCTTGAAAAATTTCCTCTGCATCAACATGACTAGAGACCCTTGTTAATGCTTCTTGATACGTACGTGGGAGGTTGACGGAGAATTCTCATGCTAGAGGGAGCTCTCCTCTGATTCCTTGAACCAAGCCTTGCATAGCATAACCATCATGAAATAGATCCACTCGGGCAACCTCCCGCTGATATCTGTCTAAAAATGCACGGAGGGATTCACTACGACCCTGCTTGATTGAAAGAAGGCTCTGCGCTGGTCGACTTCTCGTTTTCATGTTGCTAAAATGTGTGAGGAAACTACGAGCAAGCTCGTCAAAGCTGGAGATGGATGCAGCTGGTAGCCTTCGATACCATTGCTTAGCTGATCCTCCAAGGGTAAGAGAAAAGGTTCTGCACATGATTCCCCCTGAGACTCCTTGTATCTCCATATGAGAAACAAAAGAGTCTAAATGCTCCCGGGGGTCCGTTGTCCCTTGGTAAAGCTCGAGTTGTGGCATCCGGAATCCGTATGGGTATCTTTCCCTTAAAATATCTTCAGCAAAGGGTGACTCCCATTGCGGACGACCATCTTCTTCTCCTCCTGAACGCTTAATCAACCTCTCCAGTTTATGGATTTTTTCATCCATTTCCCGCTTGAACTCCGCATAATGATTGTCTGATGTTCCCTCCTCTAAGACATCCATTGGGGCAACATATGGGCGATGATTCTTAACTCTAGGTGGTGAGTTGGGGCGATTTCTTTTGGGCTGATAACTACGTCTTGGAGTGTAAGGACCATGATAAGAATAGGCGGGCTGATCAACATTACTTCCTCTCGGTATCTGCTCAATGCTTGTATGGCGCTTCTTGTTCAGAGAGTGTCGAAGGTCTACTACTGCTAACTGTTGTTCAGATACGATATGCGAGGGAGAGGGAATCTGTGGGCGACCATCCCCTCCTTGAACAATGGGATGGGGAAGATTCGGTTGAATGACCTGATGGCGAGGCAATCTAGTAATCTAGGCGACTAAATCAGGGCGTCCACCAACATCCATCTGGACATTTGGTACTACCATGGCACTCATTGGGTTATTCCCAGCAGTGTTGGGAGCCTGCTGAGCATGTTGTCCAAATGCTTGGTTGAACATAGTCACTATACGATTCATCTGTTCACTGAAATTTCGCATGGTATGTTCCATGGTAGTTAACCGATTCGTCTTGCCCTTTTTCAGTCTTCTGAGTGGAAGCCGGGGTTGCCTGAGGTTGGGCCCCACCCCAGAGGATATAACTAATGCTCTCCCCGTATCAACTACCCTTCGACGACGGGGAGGTGCTTCAACCTCGATTTCTTCGTCAACCTCTAGAGAGGTTGAGTGTTGGGATTCGTGACTATGATGCGTTTGAATACGTTTGGATGGGAGCAACAACTAAAAAGGCTTGAACTGTCGTTCCCACAGACGGCGCCAACTGTTGATGCACGATTTTCGGACGGCCGGGAAGCGGGTCGGAGCTCGGGTGGTACGTCGGGTCCAATCCTGCGAGCAAAGAAAAACAGTCAAGGGTGCCGGCGAGGACCTTCCGACGCTCAAGTTAGTTTCCGACACTCCGGAATTTTCTGGGAGAATTTCCTAGAGAGAGAAGCTCTCAAAAGTGAAGGAAATATAGAGAGAGAATAAGCTAAGAAAAGTGTGCATACCTTGAGCAATAATTCGGAGGGTTTATATAAGAGTCAGGATGGGTCATTGTGGGACCCAGATAACGGGTCCAAATTAGTGGGATTCAGTAATGGGCTTACTGAATTAAAAATAATTAAGACTGGGTCATTGTGAGACCCAGATAATGGGCTACAGTAATGGGCTTACTGTATTAGAAATAATTGAGACGCAATATTATTATGGCCATAACACTTATTATAATTAAGCAAATACAATTTAAATTCAAATAAAAGTCATCAACGTTTTTTCAAAGACATTTTGACCACTAAATAATATCTCAATGAATCTCATACTTCTTGTTCTCCACTTACTTTGACAATTTGAATCGCTCTGCTTCATGATTTGACAATATTTGACGTTCTCTCTGATTACTAATCTATTTCTTATTTTATTTTTGAAAGAACATTCATCAGCAACGCGTGGAAATTAGTGGCTCTTAGCCTCTAATTATATGCGAAGTTGCACAAAAGGTTCTCGGCCAGTAAAGGGCAGATTGTAAAGCAGTGCCATATCCATCCATGAGTTGTTTCGTTGCTCGTTGGGGCTGGGCCTTGTTGTCCCAATAAAGAGAAACTTTTGTGTGCCCAACTGCACCTTCCGCATGTGCTTCTGCACCCATCAATTGATATATTATTCTATCTTATAGAATCAGCCATGATTGATTGATGAAACAGTTTATGTATATAAAATACAAGTCCTTGTTTAAATCGTATATGATTGTGATGGTCAGTAAAAATATTATCCAATTGCGACATGCTGGTTGATTTGTATATTATGTATATATTGTGATTAAAAGGGAATTAATTAATTAATAACATCAGATGATTAACGATTGATGGATCGCGCCCAATGTTGTTTTGCGTTTCATCTTGAAAGGAACCTCTATTTGCTCGGGATCATCTCAATTTTTTTAGATAAACGTAAAGCATAAAAATCTTATCGAAAATGTGATAAAGGAGTTTTCCATCTAAAAGAAAAATCACAACTAAATTAAATCCTCTAGAAAATGGTTGGTAGTTGTCAAAGTACAGTACACTTGTAAAAATAGTCCTCTCCTACTCCTTTTCTATATAAATGCCAATCAAATAACCCATAAACATCGGAACCTTATCTATTAAGTTATTGATTTCTCTGATAATTAGTTGATATATTAATAGCTAGTATGCATGCATGCAGAGTTATATTAGAAACATTATTTTTCTGCTGCTAAATAAAGTATTTTCATCCATCGATCCACACAAACCCATGTCAAAAAAAAAAAAAAACACTAATAAAACCCCTCCAAATCCTCCTTTATATATGAAACATTAAGAGACATATGTATTACACAATTGGCACACTTAAAAATTAAGTTACACTATTTCTGAGCTTAAAACTATTGCAAGAACAAGAAACTATATAACGCCTTAATCTACATTATATGTGGAAAAAAAAAACGTAGAAATAACATTATCATTTAATCATATACATTTCATTCCCTATTGTACCAAAATAAACTGTCATAAAAGGTTATGAGTAGCATAACTAGTACTATGCTTTAGCTGTAACTTAGCCGGGAGCCTGGAAGAGAACTGTGCATGCAAGGAGTGCTATTGCGTGGAGGTTGAAGGAGTTAATTTCTTCTGCAGCTTCCCGGAGCGCCTCTGGGGATATTGGTGCAGGGATTCGGACCAGAAGGCGGTACAGGTGAGCGATTCTGTGCATACGACACTGCACTGCCACTATAGTTGTTAGTGTTCTCGTTAATATTGTTGTCTTGAGCATGAAGGGGCCTACTTGTGACCAGAAGAGGGTTGGCATTACTAAGAATATAAAGGGAAATGATAATCACTTTGATGGCTTTGAAGGTAGTTTTTATGAGAAGAGACATTATAATTTGTTTCTTTGATCAGAATCCGAGCTAGCTAGGTTGGTTGATGAAATATTAGTAGAAGAAGAGAGAGGATAAAGCTGTGTATATATATATATAAAGGTGATGAGAAAATATAACATAAATTCAAGGAAATAGCGGAGAAATAACATGTTAGAAGATCAAGACACTTCCCATCTTTATCTTTCTTTAGATATCTCTCTCTATCTTTTTTTTTTTTTTAACAGTTAATTATTCACGTACGCATGCATGGCCCATCAGAATTATAATAAATCTAAATTAATTAACTGAAGTGTTAGCAGTCAATTAATTTAATTTGCATTTGGGACTTTTTATATATACAAAACAAGAAGACAAAAGCATGTTTAAACAGTTTTGTTAGATTAATGTCATTTAATTTCGTTTGTGAAAGGTGGAGATCAATACCTCAAAGTACAGAACACGTCCCCAAAAAAAACAAAAAAACAAAAAAACAAAAAGTTTCTGTCAAGAAGAGTCGACGAAATTAAAAACATTAGTGGAGTTGGGTTGACATTGAAACCATACGTTTTCGTACCGTCATCCCCTGTGTAATAAAACTAATATGTTACTAGTAAATGTCAACCAACTTCTTCTGATTTTTTTTTTTTAACAACTCTAAAAAACGTCAACTCGTGAGTATTGATTATCTCTATATTTCTTGCTACAAAATTCATTTCAATTATCTAATAGCATATATTGTACTAATTAAAGAGATCACACAATATTTAGATTACTTCCTAGTATTTTAAACATTACGAATCATATAATTATAAATAAAAATTAACACATAAAATGATTGATAATATTAAGTTAATAATATTATCCAATATAAAAAAGTTTTTGTTACGAAGACTTTAAAACTTTTTTTAATCTTAATGCTGGCGCCTTAATCACGGCAAACAAATTGAACGGCACGCAACAAAAGAAGGGAAAAAAAAAAAAATCCCTTCTTTACATAATGCTCGTGTTTTTAAATTATAAGTGGCTTTTCTTGGAAGCCTTCCATGAAAACATCAATCTCCATCCATCCAAGCTTTAGCGTCATTCCCTTCCTCTGTTCTGATTTCATTTTACTATTTATTTATTTTCTGTGATAAAAATCATATATATTCCCGATTATACATCGACCAATTATTTCAAATTCTTGAAGGGGAAGCCACGGCACTCACTAAAAGAAGACAAATCAATTGTGATAAATCTCTCGTGTATTTGACTCGCACACGCTTGCTAGTCTCTTCATTAAAAATGTCAGCTGTGGAGTTGAAAAATGAAAAAGAAAGTCAATCAATATTTATATTCCCATAAATATCAAAATTTTAAATAAAACTCTACTTGGTGTACAAGACAAGCTGCCTTCTTCAATTTCAACCATAAGTCTATAACTTGCTTTACAAAAACGTTTTTAATTCCTTTTTGAATATTATGAAAATATTGATCAAATTAAGTATACTAACTTTCTGTTCGTGGGTGTAATATGACCAAGTGTGCGCATAATCATTGGGCTTCAACTGCAAGCCCAATAGAATCAATGGGTAAGTTTTGAACTGGCCCAAAAATAAGACCACATCGAATTCTACAGTGTTTAGTGGGCTTTTTTATGGCTAGAACAGGAAGTAGGAGGAGGCTTCTAAGTTTTCCACTATTGGGCATTGATTCTATTGGCCATCCAACTCCAAACTCTATCCTTCTTCTTAATTAAAATCAAACCATATTCGATACAGAACAAATATTAATTAATATACGAAAACAAACAGAAGTCAAGCGCCATCCTTTTCAAAGGGATTCCACGTGCTCTACTTTACAGTATAAAATGTATACTATTGATGAACTAAAAGAGGTTTTGCGCCGCCTCTCGCCAATTTTATTCTAATAAAATATTTATTAACGTGTAGGTAGGTGGTTCTCGTGCGCTTCCGCAAAGAAATGATTCCTTCCCACTGCCATGTTTCCACTCTCTGCATAGTGGAGTTATTATAATTTAAATTTTTAATTAAAAACAATCTTAATTATAACCTACTATGAGTAATACGGAGTAATATAATATCTTTTTGCTTTCAGCCTGCATAAATTTATTTTTAGACTTCTCTTAAAAAAGAAAAAAAAAAACTTCAAACTAGATATATAACCTAATGATTTTCTATAACCAAACAATAGATAGAATTTTAATATGAAACTCATATTCTTACCTCAACTATTAGACACCATATTATATGTAAAGAAGGTCAAATCTTGGGTATTACAATTATTTATTATATGTAAAAAAGATCAAATCTTGGATGTTACAATTATTTATTCATCTTAATAAAAAGATTAGAACTTCAAATTAAAAGACAATTGATGTATATAAGATAACAAGTGGATAATTTCTAAACCATGATTAGATCAAATATTTTAAGAAAAGATTCTGAACTCTTTGTAGATATAGCTAATTAAAGGGCTTTTGTCTAGATTATAATAGATTTAAGGCTGATCCGTAATATAATATTGATATTAAAGCATATGATCCACTCACCATTGTCGTCTTTTTGACCGTGAAAAGGGTTCTAACTTTCTCTCATGAATTAAAAATACGTAGAAGACCCTTCAAATCTTATCCTTTTGTTACTGTTACACCCCTTTTTCTACTGAATACAGTGATTCAGATTACTTTTAATTTGTCGTTTTATACGCAATTGCATTTACTTATTTCGTCGTTTTATGGGAAAAAAAACGAAAAGAAAAAGTAATTAACTTGAGAGGCATTAAACCCTTCGTAGAAGTATTTGATCATAACTCATGATCACTTCAATCAAAGAAGAGCTTCGTGAATGAGTTGGAATATTAGTTATTGGGTCACTATCGAATCTCAAAGAAAGCCGTTCACACTACTGTATAGGGAATGTTTGTGTATGTATAATAAAATAGCTGGCTGTAGTTCTCTAGCTAGTACTTTACATGACCACTTGAAATTAGGGTTTCACTTCACGTTATGCCAAAAAGTGTTGAATTGCATTGGCCTGATGTGATTCAAAGGAAGTAGTAAAGGTTTATTTTTCATGCATGCATGCGCCATCTCTTTTTCCATACTGGTGATTGCCAACTGTTCTCCTCAATCGTAAGCGCAATTTATTGATAACTGATCGTACCAGACTAGGCTACAGCAACATCACGCCCCGCGCACAAGCACTTACCTCTTCCTGTAACTATTCTGCTTATGAGGCAAACAGGAGCTAGCGTTGCATAATGCTATATATATTATACATCTACCCATGGGTTATGCGTAGGATTTTCTTATTATTACGAGTACAACAAAACAAAATTAATATATCATAGATAGAGTTTTTTCTAAGAAAAGCAAGGGGCAAAAGAATCAAGTTTACCTGTAAACCTTAATCTCTATACATATCTTAGCTTGTATAAGATTCGCAACAAGATGATTGAATATGTATTTATCATATCTAAATCTGCTATTGCTCATGAGAATGACATCTCTAAGACATCTTACTTTTTAGATATAGCGTTCTTTCAAATTCCACATCAATATTTTCTATATATATTAATATACAGAACCAAGCATATTCACGAGTCGTGGAGTGATGAGTCAAGATGAGCTAAGCGTGCCCAATATCTGATCGTGACACTATCTAATAATAGGTTTCTGTGTCAAATAAACTAAAGTCCAAGTGCAGCAATAGCGCATCTTTCGAAATCTTTTGTCACCTATTAAATACAGAGAAGCATGTAGAATACGAGAGGGACAACTGTAGGGTGCGATTAGAAAATGCTCGAGTCTCACTAGCACGCACATAATCACGACTTGATTGCAAAGTTAAAGGTCAGCTATAAATTGAAAATTAAGAATTAAAAAAAAAAAGAAGAAGAAAGAAAGTGGATTCTCTCTGTTACTAATTAGATCAATTGATCATCATTTTTCCCTGCACTTTATAAGACTTTTGCCTTGGATATTGGAATTCATGATGAGATAAACAAAAGCCAGTGATTTGATTTAATTACTTTCAGAATTGAAACTAAAGCAATGCAAGCATCAATAATACACTACAGAAAAGGTGGCCATTTGTAGCAGCTACTTTGCTGCCTTAAACTGACTAGATAATATGAGCCTTAAATTTTTTGCGGCAACCCATTTGCTCATTTGTGAGGGAGGTATAGTCATTTATGACAGTGCCTTTGCAGTCGTAGGAGGACATCTAGGTCATTCCATTTATGGCGGTTAACATTGCTAACACAAAAGACTTAATGATTAAAAAAATATATAATTTTTTTTAAAATTACAAATTTACACCTAATTTGAAATCTCATTTCTTGCCATGTAACGACTATTTTCTTAAATGCAATTTTAAAATTTAAAATAAATACATTAAAAAATTACATTTTTGCATGTAACAGCCATTGTTTTAAATGTGATTTTAAATTTAAAATAATAATTGTAATTTTAAATTTTATAGAATTACAATTTTATCCTTAATTTTTAGTGTTACTTAAAATTACTAACTTGCCATTGTTAAAATTACTAATTTACCATTGTTTATTAATTTAACAAATTCTTTAAAAAAACATTCTTTTTTTTAATTCTCGTTATTCAATGACATTATTTTCTAGCAATATTAAAGAACATAATTCAACAAGATAATTTTATGAAAATTATTGAGAGACCAGCAACATATACTCAATTATTCAACTACATTAAAAAAGTTCATTTCAAATTTCTTAATTGCCAACAAAATTAAAAAGTTTAACATGCTGTATCAGATGAAACTAACTACATTTCAAAGTTCAAATTTCTCAACCAAACCCTACTAGCAAGCAAGAAATTAGACATTTCCAAATTTCTTGATAGGTAATAGTATAAACAAAAGGAAACAACAAAATTCATTGGAAAAAACCATCCAAAATCTAACAACACTTATGAAGCCACCTAAAACCTAGTAAATATATCAAATTAGCAATCCAGTTAAAACATGCAAAACCTTTGAAGGCCCTTGAACACCATTTCAGCCTCACCTTCGTCATTATCTATCCCGTCCTTGTCCTTGACTTGGAAAATAAAAATAAACAAATAAATCTAGGTCTTGCAATTGAACAGTTCATCTGCAGTAAGTAATAAAATCCCATCATGCAACATTAATACAAGTTCCAAATTCTTAACGAAATATCATCTCCATAATATAAATTAATTTGGCAAAGCTACTTTTTCCAAACACTCAATGTGATCCAGCTTTGGCTTTCAGAAAAATTCATTGATGTATGCACTCTGATATTGCCAAAATGTTCAAGCTCACATTAGTAACACTTTTTAGCATTTTTTTTCTTGGTTTCTTTGGTACTAACCAATATTCCACTTTTTCAATGTCATAGCAGAAAGAAAATACGTTGAAGAGCAATCCAATAGACTCCAAGTCTCCAATATATTACATCAAAAATTTATGTTATTTATTAACACTCGACTTTCAGAACTACAAAATCGAACAAAGAATAAAGAGAAGATGGGAGGCCATATCAACAGCTATATGTGTAGGAGCAAAGGAAAGAACAAAAAGAATGGAAGCAATAATTATAATAGCAATGTACTGATTCCAAACAATCGCTAACAATCACTTACCTGAGAAGAAAACATGATTCCAAAGCAAAGAACCATCTTTTTTTTACTTATGGAGGTAATACATGAATTTAGAGCAAACAATATTTAATTTGTTGTGCAAGAATGTCCATAACACATTCACAAGTGGCTAACTATAGAGGCAAATAGAAAAAACAGCAAATAATAAGATAGCCAACAAAACAACAGATGACAACAACAATATAACAGTAAACATATAGCCAAAAGATCAAAACTGATTGTGCTTAATGTGTTATTTTATGTTCTTTAATTTCCTCAACAAAAGACAACACAACCACAAGCCATTAACATATCATTGTATAGGAAAAAATACACTCAAAGTAGGCCAAAAGTCGACAGATTTTGCTCCCACTAGTTTGATAGACGAGTTATTTCTTTGTCTCATTTTCTGCATTCACTCAATGCACCTAGCTATTTATCCATTTCTTCTACCATGCATCGCTCTCTCATTCAAGCTGTTGTCTATATCCTAATATTTGGTAAATTTATCCCAATGCTTTAGCATCATTTTCTTAAATTATCTTTAATTCTCAAGCAAGCTTTTGCCTTAATTCCATCAATGCCTACAATCTATACATTAAATGATTTAGGTTTTGGGGTGTTTAAGGAATTGATTTAGGTTATGGGGTGTCTACATAAATTGATTTTATGTTTTTTAAGTTTATTCTATATTAATTAATGTAGAGAAAATACAAGGTACTAGTAGTGGCATATTAAAGTAAAACAAGCTTAAGATAAAACAAGTCAAATAATATAAAATATAACAAGCTTAAAATTAAGCAAGAACAAATGGACATTCAAAGCATCAAGGCAAACATAATAATAAGCTATCATCAACATGTATTTGTATACAATATCAATTCACATATAATTTACATTAAACATGCAACATGCATACAATATTCATACATTGGACATCTTATTGACATACGTTACAAGATTTCAGATTAAATTGCCCATGAAACATGTTAAATAATAGAATAAAAGATGGTTTGAAGCATGAAAGTACGAACTTGAAAGATGAAAGAATTCCAATATGACAAATCTTAAAACAAATTGTTGATAAAGCCTTCTAAATAGATTGCAGTACCTCTTGTGCAATCAAAATCAAAGAACTCAGCAGCCTAAGATACAAATCATGGATATTAGCAATTATAATTAATAGATATCCTCTAATTGAATTTGACTAGAATTTGATTTGCAAGAAAAAAGATTCTATGCATGCTAAATCAATACAAATGAATGATAAGCATACTAGATTTCAAATTTTATATGTAATCGATTTCTTCAATAGGAAATCCAATAAAAGTATAAGATAAAAAACTCATCATACAATGTTTAATATTTTTCAGAGGCAAAATCCCCAATCATGAATGCTTAAACAAATGGGCAAAGAGTAGCAACTCTTAATCAAAAGAGATCTAAAAGTATAATAAAGAGAATTATATAAAATCTGCATGCAACATGCAGGCATAATTGTATGATGGGATTTGGATAATCATTGGTTTTGATGTTCAGAAGTAAATCAATTTAATATATATAACTTAATGAATAAGCAAAAGCAAACCCTAGTTATAGATCTGTTTATTTGTGGTATTGTTCTAGATTGATAAAATATATTCTTGGTTCTAAATTGCTCAAGATATTTGTTTAATAATTGTATGATAGGGTCTATCATATACTCCTCTTAAATAATATTTAATTATTCTTTATATTAAGCAAATCGACTATCCCAGTTGGAACAATAGGGTTACAAAGGCTAATAAGATTAAGAATCAAACAACAATCTAGGCCACATGGACACAAACTTCAATAAAAGAGGCTGACTGGGTAGTTTCTTATATTCTATTAATCAATTGTTAATCTTGGTAATGAAACTAAAATTGTTAAGCAAACAAATCCTAATTATGTAGTCTGGAAACGAACTGATAAGTTTATCCTAAGTTGGCTAGCATCAATCACTGAATGGATGTTTGGCTATGTAGTTAGATGTCAATCTTGTATGAGTGTGTGGCAAACACTAGAGAAATTGTTTCAAACAGAGTCAAGAGCCATGTTCATGCATCTTAAACATCAACTACAAGCTGCTCGTAGAGGCTCTTTGACAATTAGTAACTATTTCCTTAAAATGAAAGAAATCTCAGACACTTTGTATGCTATTGGTAATAAGATATAGAATCTGATCTTTTGCTGCATATTCTTGATGGTTTGGGTACTGAATATGATGCTATTGTAGTCAATGTAAAATCTAGAGTTGGTTTTGTATCCTTGGAAAAAGCTTAGTTTCAATTACAGAGCTATGAACTTAGGTTAGCTCAGCATCATACTATACAGTCAGTTAATATTGATCATAGTGCAAATGTTGCAAGAAGGACAAACCAATTTAATAATTTTGGTCAAGCACAATAGTTTAATCAATTTACCAGACCTCCCTTTAACAAAGCTTTAGAGGAAAAAACAGAGGTAGAGGACAAGGTCAAGGAGGAAGTTTTAACTCTAATGGAGGAAGGAGTGGCTCAAACAACAATAGGCCAATTTGCCAACTGTGTGGGAAACTTGGTCATGTTGCTCTAAAATGCTAATATCAATTTGATATAAGCTTTGGAGGGTGCTTTAAGACAGTAGCAAAGTAATAATTCACAATAATGAGGGTTAAATAACTCTTAAGCTTATGCAACTTCACCCAATACAGTTGTTGATGCTAACTGGTACCTGGATACTGGGGCAACCGATCATATTGTTAATGATCTCCAAAATTTGGATATCAGGGAAAACTTTGCTGGTACTGAAAGTGTTCAAGTACGGAATGGTAATTCTCTATCAATCTTACATCTTGGTACATCTTTTTAACTAGTTTACAGAATTCTAAACCTTTGGTGTTAAAAAGAATTATTCATGTTCCTCAAATAACAAAGAACTTGTTAAGTATTTCCAAACTGTCTACTGACAACAATGTATTTGTCGAATGTCACCCTTGTTTCTGTCTTCTTAAGGATAAGAATTCAGGAGCAATTTTATTGTAAGGGAAGCTTGAGGAAGGTTTATACAAGCTTTCCATATCATCTAGAAATAATGCTACATTAGCTCCCTACATTCTCAGATTTGTGTCATCTATCAAAACATCTCAAAATTAAGTTAGAAGTCCTACTTCAATGCTTTCCTGTGCAACTTCAAATTCTGATACTAAAACCACTATAGCTAGTTGGCACAAAAGGTTAGGCCATCCGAATGAAATAACTTTAGCTCATGTTTTTAAGCAGTTCAATTTAAGTGCAAATAAAATAAAAAAGCTATAGTGTAAAGCTTGTAGATATGGAAAACAATGTCACTCCATTTATCCTTCTTCTCAAACTAATTTCAAAGTGCCTCTTGAAATTGTTTTTGTTGATGTTTAGGGTCCTTCACCAGGGAAGTCAATTGATGGTTATGCTTATTATCTACTGCTTGTTGATGGTTACAGCAGATATAGTTGGATCTATCCTATGCAATCTAAGTTTGAAGTTGCAACTTATTTTCCTCATTTTGTTAGCTTAGTAGAAAGACAGTTTGACAGAAAACTTAAATGCTTGCAAACTGACTATGGAGGAGAGTTTAAACCCCTTCAACAATTACGTGACAAACATGGTATTATATTTAGGCATTCGTGTCCTTACATTCATCAACAGAATGGAACTATTGAAAGGAAGCATCGTTTAGTTGTTGAAATCTGTCTATCTTTAATGGCTCAGGCAGCAATGCCATTGCATTACTGGTGGCATTCTTTCCATATAGCAGTGTATCTGTTAAACAGGTTACCTACCTTAGTTTTGCACTATACTTCACCATTTCAAAAACTTTTTGGCAAGACACCAAACTATACGGAGTTAAAGGTCTTCGGGTGTGCTTGTTATCCAAATCTTAGACCTTATTTATCACACAAATTTTCATTTCATAACTCCATTTCTATGTTTCTTGGATACAACAGTTATCATAAGGGTTATTTGTGCCAACATTCATCAGGTTGTCTTTACATGTCAAAGAGTGTTATATTCCATAAGGATCAGTTTCCTTTCTTAGACAAGAATTTTATCACTTCAAATCATGTCACTTACCTGTCAACATTTGTCTCTCAATTCTCATCCTGGTTTGTTCCTTCTCATGCTGTTTCAAATATAACTTCTGGTTCAAATTTTTCCTCTTTATCTTTACCAATCTCATTACCTTCTAGTTCATCTATTCTTTCAAATACACTTCTAAATTCATCAGATAACTTAGCTACTTCAGACTCATCATCTACAATTCCATCTTCTTATGATCATTGTCCTTCACAAGATTCTATCTATTCATCACAATCACCATCAGTTATTCTTTCTGCTCCATTTGAAAACTCACATCCAATGGTAACCCGAGCCAAGGCTGGCATCTTTAAACCAAAATTTTATATTGTTACTTCACTTGACACAACAATACCTGACACAGTAGCATAAGCATTATCAGGTCCTCATTGGCAAGCAACTATGCAATTTGAATATGAGGCACTCATGTCAAATAAAACCCGGTCCTTAGTTCTTTACAATTCTAGCATGCATATAGTTGATTGCAAGTGGATCTTTCGCATTAAATATAATGCCAATGGGAGCATTCAGAGGTACAAGGCCAGATTTGTGGCCAAAGGGTTTCAACAGTCAGCAGGGATTGATTATTTTGAAATTTTTAGCTCTGTTATAAAGCCATCTACTATAAGAGTTGTGCTCTCATTAGCAATTACATTTGTTTGGGATATACAACAAATCGATGTCAATAATGCATTCTTAAATGGAGACTTACAAGAAAATGTATATATGTATCAGTCTGCTAGTTTTGTTAATTATGAGTATCCACAATTTCTTTGTAAATTGCACAAATCTTTGTGTGGTTTGAAGTAAGCTCAAAGGGCATGGTTTGACAAACTAGGGGAGATTTGCTTCAGTTGGGGTTTGGTTTGTCTTCCTCTGATAATAGCTTGTTAATTTACAAACATGAAGCTACTCTAATCTTGCTCCTGGTTTACGTCGATGATATTCTAATTACTGGGAATAATAATCAAGTGTTGAAGAAAGTTATTAGTGATTTAAACAGAAACTTTGCATTGAAGACATTAGGTACAGTTAGCTACTTTCTTGGCTTTGAGGTTCAGAGATGTCAAGATGCCTTACTGTTAACACAAAGAAAGTATGCCACTGACTTGCTAAAAAAGTATAATATGCTGGAAGCTAATGCAAGTCCAACACCAATGATAACTAATCAAAAGTTATCAGTTGAAGACAGTGAGGTATTTGAACAACCAACAGTTTATAGAAGCATTATAGGAGCTTTGCAATATCTTGCAATGTCTTGTCCAGATATTGCTTATGTAGTGAATAAACTAAGTCAATTTCTACAAGCTCCAACAAAACTGCAACGGCAAGCTTATAAACGGTTGCTGAGATATGTTTAAGGAACCTTGAATCATGGATTATTATTTAAGCCTATGACATCATTTGCTTTGACTGGTTTCAGTGACACAGATTGGACCAGCTCAATTGATGACAGAAGATCTACATCCGGATGTTGTGTGTACTTTGGTTGTAATTTAATTTTTTGGTCATCTAAAAAGCAAAAAACAGTTGCAAGATCCTCAACCGAGTCAGAGTACAGGGCATTATCACAAGCTGCTACAAAGGTTATTTGGCTGCAAAGCTTACTGAGAGAATTGGGTTTCAAGTTAGCTGAGATACCAGTCTCGTGGCATGATAACAAAGGAGTAGAATCATTAGTTGCCAATCTTGTCTTCTATGCTCGCACCAAGCATATAGAAGTTGATGTACACTTTATTAGAGAGAAGGTTTTGTCAAAGCAGATCAATGTTAAGTACATCTCTACTAAGCAACAAATTGCAGATATAATGACTAAGCCTCTTACTGGTACTAGGTTCGAAATTTTCAGAGACAAGTTGGGAATTTTATCTACAAACAAGTTTGCTCATCGAGAAGGATACAGTCAAACTTGAAGGGAGGTGTTGAAACAAAAGAAATAAAGAAATATGAAATTAAGAATTGAGTATCTTGTAAGCTAAGTCAATATTAGGAAAGATATTTTGTTAACAAGTCACGTGAGGTACTATGTGCCAGTAGCTTATACATTTAATCAAGCTTGTATATAAAGCACCTACATGTAATCATTTTATCAAGTTGTAAAAAAAAGGCGAAACAGTTTCTCATTCATTCTTGTAACGAACTTCCGCTGGAAGCTTCTCTCTGACAGTAATGCCATTTTGGCTTGCAACTCAATTAGAGGTGGCTTATTGGAGTAAAACTTTTTTATTAATTAATCCCAGAATGGGATAAGTTGAATAGCTTTAAAGCCTTAATCATCAATCACCATCGACCCTAGCTAATATAGCCCGTCTCCTTTATAGCGAATCAACATTGTTCATTCCTTTGCTTTAATAGATAATTAATTAATAGCTGCATTCTGCAACTCGTAGAGCGGTTGGACCTGTTCATATCAAGATTCAAATTAGAAGGGATAGATAACAAAGATTTAAAAGCAGAAAACAGAAAATAAATAGACAAAAGATTAACGTAAATTCATTGACTACTTAATAGATATTAATAGTTAGGTATGAAATTTAAAAGCATATTATTCTATGCGTTAATTTTCTCGTATCAGGTGATCATAATATATGCAGTGCTCTAGTTTCATCTTATTTCAGAGAAAGGAAATCGTAGCTTGATTTTCCAGGTAGATATCGAATAAAAAATAAGAAATTTAGAGAGGGAAAGAACGGCGCATCGCTTTTGGATTAAATAATTCAATTATTTAGGTTGACCATAACCTATTAACCGAATGATTAAGTGACTCGACAAGCAGCTTAAAGGCTATCAAATCCTAGCACGTAACGTTACTGATGACGACCAACCATCACATTGGGGCTTAGTTATATATAGAATATAAATTAATTTAAATTAATTAATAATCGCATTAAACTAGTCATTTCTTGTAGCGCTGTCTTCAACCTCAACTAGCTAGCCACCCCAAACAACAGTCCGCACTACTCCACGTCTCCACCCCTGAAGCTCCGCCCTCTACCTAATCACTCGGATAGAAAACAAATTTGAGTGTTATAATCCTCAAAGATATGCACCAACGTGATCCCAGATCCTAATTATAATATTTTTAATCCTCTTTATTATACCAAACCACGAAAAGCATCAACTCGCTACTATTTAATCAAATAAGGAAGAGAGAAAAACTCATCCGGAAGTAAAAAACCTTTCTTGTTGATGGTAAAAGATCGAACATGATGATTGGAGAGAGCCCAACTGATGATAGAAAGTCACCTCCATATCTTGTCATTTAACTATCATTTTATTTTATTTTATTTTCATTTATGTATCTATGTATTTATGGATATATGTGTGTAACCCTAACACTGTAAATCCTTAGGGTTTCCAAAAAAAAAAAAACCTTGGTAACAATTAACAAACATAGGAGTTAACAAGGTGGCTAGGCAGGCAATTGATACATATCCTTAAGGGCGCGTTTGAGAAGGGGGACAAATGCAGGATTGGACTAGATTTTAGGATTAATTGTCCAGTCTTTTGTTTGGCATTTGGAGAAGAGATTAGTATTGGACTATTGTTAGTCCCAATAGTGCCAATCTCATGGGACAAGTTGTCCCATGTGGAACCATGGGACTCAATAGTCCCAAGCTTTTACAAAATTTTTTATTGTTATTATAATTTATAATATTATAATTAAAATATAATATAATTATAAATAAATATAAATATTATTAAACTTATATTAAATAATATTAAAAATACTTAATTTTGAATAAAAGAGTAATATTTAACAACTTTTCAATAAATATAATTTTTATCTATATTTAATGTGATGTAATAAATAAAATTTTTATTATAAATATTTTATTTTCCATAATATTACAAATTTTTATTATAATTGACAATATTATAATAAAAATATAATATAATAATAAATAAAAATAAAATATTATTAAATTCATATTAAATAATATTTAAAATACTTACTTTTTCATAAAATAGTAATATTTAATAATTTTTTAAATAAATATAATTTGTAACTATATTTAAATATTTAATAATGATGTAATAAAATATTTTTATTATAAATATTTTATTTTCCATTATAATACAATTTTTATTTTTATAATAATTCATAAAATTATATTCAAAATGTAATATAATTTTATTTTTATTATAATTGATAATATTATAGTTGAAATATAATAAATAATAAACAAAAAATAATATTATTAAATTCATATTAAATAATATTAAAAATCTTACTTTTTCATAAAATAGTGATATTTAATAATTTTTAAATAAAAATAATTTTGAAATATATTTAAATATTTAATTAACTATAAATATGACGTAATAATAAATTAAACTTGAATAAAATTAAATTCGTTTATATTTAAAAATAGATGTTTTAAAAGTTTATAATATACTAATATAGTCCAGTCCCATACTACACCAAACATAAGATAGTACTATATGTAATCCAGTCTAATCTAGTCCAATCCCAATCCTAATCCCAATCTCAGTCCAGTCCAGTCCAGTCCGGAGTCCCAAACGCGCCCTAAAAGTACTCACCATCCATTATATATATATGACAAGATAATCTGCAGGCTACCTTCTAGGATTTTCATTGAAATCTTTAACTCTTAATGCCAGTACGAGGGAGGCTGATGATCGATGAGGAAAAATTTCCTTATAATATTTATATTCCAACAATTAATATATATAGATCATTAAGAAACCCCATATATATATATTGAAAAATTCATAAGCTGGAACTTCATGAGATGCATATATATCCTTCGAAAGATTAAATACGTACATGAAGAGAAAGCCTTGCAATTTATATACTAGGATGCTCCCACCATACATATATAGTGATTTTTCACATATATAATATACTAGAACAGCTTCAAATTAATCATGAAACCTTGACTACGAGAGTTGGATGGAAATTAATAAATGATCAAAGAAGAGCTAAAAGAGAATTATTTAGAAATGCAGAATAATGAAGAATATTTTCATGTAGTGCATGATCTAATACAATATTATAAGAATCCAAGAAAAAGAAAATATTTCGGTAAAGATAAATATCATTTGGTACATATATATATAGTGATCATATCGCGGACATATATACAAACATATCGAAATTCATATTGCCCACTAATATTAATTCATTCTTGCATAGCCACACTAATATTAATTCATTCTTACAGAGCCATGTATACATATATAACATATGAAACTAGTATAGAATACCATTACCATGTGCGGGCATGGCATCTGATCCTTTTGAGTCTCATACCTATATATTATAATACAGAGGCTTATTCTTTAGTTGATATATATTTATAATCACAAGTACTGCTTTATATGTAATACATATCCTTTTCTCAAAGAGGAAATTGCACCACAACACACGAAGTTCACCCTTTAATTTTCTTGCAGTGCCCCCCGCGACCTCCACCAATATAAGTGCATGAAGAAGGACCTGAAGGTGGTACAGGACTTCTTTCTTGTGGAACTGACACCAAACTACCATCATCATCACTCTGTGCCTGCGTCTTCTCTGCTTCTAAGGATCTAACTGCAACCAGAGGCTTGGAGAGAGTCAACAAGATAAAGAGCATCACTCCCAGAGTTTTTGAGAGACTTTTTTGGCTAAATTTCATTGTTGTATTGAAAAAGAATGGATGGTTATTATCCTCGGGGCTTGTGTGGATGTTTTTCACCAAATCTTAATCTCTTAGAGGACTACGAGCTCCAACAAGGAGTTAAATGAAGAACTACTCCCTCCGGCTTGCGTAGCTTGCTTTTTATATACGCATAAAGTAAGTACGCCACCTTTAAAATAATAATATAAAACCAACAATATAAAATTAAAGGAAAAATTATTTATTGAGTGGTTTAATTTATTTTATTTATATATAAAATTATGCAGTATCACTCATTTAGTGTCATATAATTCATCAGTATTTATTATATTTATAAGTCATATGTTAATGTTTTCATTTACTTAATACCCATTAACTTTGTATATAAATTTAATATACAGACTTTATATGTGTATCAAATTCATGCTTTTGAATGCCGCATTCACGGAGATGATTCTAAAGTTTTCTTTAAAATTTAATTAGATTCAAATGCAAGACTGCAGTTAATTGTATCCTCTACATCAACTGTTCTTTTTCATGCGATTATCCCAGTCACGCATGAGCGCTCATGATGATCATTTTGTGCTGTGAATTTTAAAAAAGGAACATTAATTATGACACAGTATGGTGTGTAATTAGTCAAGGGTTTCACTACATGCATATACGTATATATATCGTTTTATACTGTTAAATTAATTGTCCATTCAAAACTATCGTGCGCTATGACATTATCTTCCACAGTATCTATCTAATTAGTTTTAATTCATTTCTAATTTTTATCTTTCTAATCATACTATATTAATATAACTTCAGTATATATCATACTCTATATACGTAGACATATACACATATCATTGTACAGTAAGAAATTTGTATGTTTTATATTCAAAATAAAATTGTTGAAATCCATAACCCCCTCTTCGGTATTAATTGTCATACGAAAGCATTAAGCAATGTGATCTATTCCAGCTATTGGACACAGAAAAAACTTGTAAAAGCTATATATTCGTTATACTTGTTGGTATATATATAAATGTGTATTCATCTTGAACAAATTATTTAGAGAAAATTGAAAAAATAGATAAAATTAGGGGTCTTAAATAAAATTTAGATATATCCTGAAAAATTTTCGTGCCAAAGAAACTTTCTTAAAAAAATGACTAAAATGTCGTTTGAGGCTCAAACTTACAAAAAAAAGAAGACGCATTTCGTCGTGACGAATAGGACACTCGACATGTCGAGTCCTGTCGGATGCTTCAACTGACACTCGCCATCATCGTTGGTGTTCACTCGACACTAGACATAACATGTCGAGCCTTATCTGATGCACGGACCGACACTCGACATAACGTGTCGAGTCTTCGAAAATGTCATGATGACGAGTGTCGGTCTGTGCATCCGATAGGACTTGACACGTTATATCGAGTGTTGGTCCGTGCATCCGACAAGACTCGACACGTTATGTTTAGTGTCGAGCGAACACCGATGATGATGGCGAGTGTCAGTCGAAGCATCCGATAGGACTCGACATATCGAGTGTCCTCTTCGTCACGACGAAACGCGTCGGTTTTCACCATTTTTACACACATAAAACCAAAAAATCAACCAAATAATACTTCATTTAGCCCCACAAACACAAAATAAATACAAAATACGAGCCCAAATTCAAATCTTGAAATTTAAAATTCCTAAAATTTACCATAAATCCCCAAACATAGGATAAGTTTCTCGTTCCTCTTGCTACATTTCGGACTATGTTTTCGACGGTGTCGATGAGTATTAGAAGTTAGACAATAACAGACGATTATGAAAATAGGACACAGTTATAGAAATAAGAACAGGTAAATGAAGGAAAGAGAAAAATAAAGAGTTTAGAAATAAATTAAATTTCAAAGAGTATTTTAATCATTTTTTAAAGAAAATATCGGTAACGTAACAATTTTTTAAAAATATATTTAAATTTTATTTAAAACTCCTAAAAATATCTTTTTTTATTTTTTTTTATTATTTAATACTTCTGCTCAGTTACCCAAGGTCTACAGAGAGCCTCAAATTTCTTAATTCATTAACGGCTCGATCCCGTTTCATCTTTATCTTATTCTCTCCTTGAGTGTCTTTTTCATTTAAAGGCTACAAATACCTAATCAAAAGTAATTAACGATACGATTGTCGGCCATATCGATCGTACTTTGGTCATCAAATAGAATCTTAAAAAGAGATTTGGCGGCTGCGGAAAATTTTTTCTTTTCTAATCACCCCGAGATTGTGGAGTTGATTTGAACATATGTAGAGATCCTCGCTATAAATATATCTCTAGTTTGTTCGAGTTTTGTTTTGTCGTGAATAGACACTTGTTTTTGAGGTTTCACGCTTGTCCAATAATTGATGCAAATATTTTCGAGGACGCTAAAACCCCGCGTTACATTGTCTAAGAAAGGAATTAATTTAATTTCTTTTCTAGTGTAATGTACACGCTCTTTTTCTCTGTAAGTTGCTTCAAAGTCTTGTTCCAATAATTAATTTAAATTATTGTTGGTTTCATGCATCCAGCTGCCGGTTCATTAAGCAAGTATTGTTAGGTGAGGAATATTTCTCTCACATTTATAAAGTAACCACCAACCATTTTTCACAACCATGTGGGATTACCTCAATAATCTTCCCCATCACACCATCTCACATTGGACAATATGAATTACTGGAATAATCTCCTAGATTAGGTTAGAAGATTTATTGGCTAATCTTAGCTCTAATATTAGTGTTAGATAGTTTTGGGTCTTTTCAGCCTCAAAAGCTAGCTCAAAGGTGAGGATTTCCCTCACATTTATAAAGTGACCACCATCCCATTTCACAATCGATATAAGATTACCTCAACACGTGTATAGTAGATTTTAAATTGTAAAAATTAATGTACTAATCAAAGTAGTCAGTTAATAAGATAATTTATAGATTGATTTATTTACTTTAGATTAGTTTTTAAAACTCAAACTCACAGTTGGAGACTTGGAGTTGGTTATGCTTTACTTTATGGAAAACATTAATTTGTTTATTCTGATACATATTGGTCATGAGTTGGGATGCAATTTAGTTCATGATCCCTAGATCTATGATAATGGATCTTTAATGAAACATGCATAAGAAAAATTTAGATTTAAAATAAAAAAAATAATACTTTTTCTTTTTTGTGAAAATAGGTAGATACAACCTTGGTGTTAGCCTCCTCCTGTTACCGTGAGACAATTTAGTCACAATTACTATTTTACCCTTCTTACACATTGTTGAAATCTTTTTTATTCTTCTCAGTTCGACTTGTCGAAGACATATGATAACGGAAATAACCCTAAACAAATGAGAAAACTTTAAAAATATCCCTATAAAAGCTCTAATGTCAATGCATGTCAACTGTACACCAAAGGCTACAAAAATATTCTCTATATATAATCACCTTACTCACCTTTTACTTTACACAAACTCATCCTCTTGCTTATAACTCATCTCTCTTTCCTTCATTTGCTAGCATTGTTCTTGGCTGATAGAAGAGATAAAAGAGTGGTTAATGGTGGCTTGATAAGGTTTAAGAATTGAAAGTGTTTGTGTGAAAGAAAAGCTGTGATCAAAATATCATAATCACATTCTAACCCAAACAAGTTGTACGTCTATCATGATAGAAGGACATGTGACTATTATTCTTTTTGAATTCCATATATAAATGAGTTTGGTGCATTGTTATATGGAAACATGCATATGCAAGTTGTACTAACTATATACATCTTATGAAAATAGTTTTACAATTTTAGATTTTTTTTCTAATTATATCTATATGTTTAATTCTTTAATCATTTGTCATAGTATTATATAACTTTAATTAAAAAAGAGTTACAGTATTTCATTATAAATTTACTTAGTGATGGATTCTTTATATTCAGGTAAGTAACAGGAAATTGATTGATGACTTTACTTACTACTCTAGAGCTTTATATTACTACAAGTACAACAGTACTACTTTACCTAGTTTAGCTCTTTATTGATGTCATTATTTACAGCTCAAGGACTAATATAATTTATTTTAATCATACATGAAAGAACGTAAATGTCTTTCACCCTCCAAATTAAACTATTTTTAAACTTGTATCAACCAAAATTTTCAAATAACATGTTTTAAAAAAAAGTCAATTTTTTACGGATCTGTTATGATAAATAATAAAATCCTAATTTTAGTATATAAACTAATAAAACTAAATGCTATTAAATTGGCATATAGAATAAAACTAGACCTAGCTAGTAGGACTCAAGATATGGTTGGTTTTATTATTTTTTTTTGAATTTTGAAAATGATATATAGTTGATATTAATTTAAAATACACTGATAATAACAATTTAAAAAAAAAAATTCTAAGAATGAAAACAGAACTCTCTCTTTTCCTCATCAGGTACATGCAATTGAGGTACTATGTGTTCTAGGTGACCATTGTTTTCACTATATTGACAAAAAAGGAGCTATCTTTAAAATTATTGTTGTTGTTATTATCTGCTACTTTTAATAACTGCGGAATTATACAAGATGAATATATCTTAAATGGGTGGCCGTCTCTCCCCCGTTGATGGATCTGAAAGACTCCATTTTTTAATAGCTGCGAAATTATGAAAGATGAAATCATTGTTGTTGGTATTATCTACTATAATTTTAATAACTGTGAAATTATGAAAGATGAATATATCTTAAATGGGTGGTCTCCCTTCCATTGATGGATTTGAAAGACTCCATTTTTTGCTTGAATTAAAAGGTATTAATCATTCAACCAACCCCTTACTACTATAAATTTAAATTAGTTACATCATACATATTATTAGTCTTTTTATTACACTTCATTTGATGAATGGCTGAAAATCCAATAAAAATCACCAAAATTTTTTTATATATATTTTTTATTATTACGAGTAATTCCTGTATTTTGATCTCAAGCTTGTTATTTGTTACGTTTGAGGCGTATGAAATGTTACATCGTTATCACCTTATTATAGAGGCCGTCATGTTTCATATGCATATATATACTGGCTACAAAGTATTTCTAAATTTTTATGTAGTTACTTAATTCAACATTTCCAGTAAATTAATATTTGTTTTATGATCAATTCCAGAAACCTCCCCTAAGGTTTGGCGAAATCGTGCATGACCACCTAGTTCTGAAAATCACACGTATCTCCCTTATCTGTTAAGAACTGTTAAAAATTCTATTAGACATATAAATTTTGTAAATTACCTATAGTTGATTATTAAAAAATATTTAAAATTTTAAAATATAAAAAAAATCAAACCTAAAACTTGTTGATAGTCTTTCATCAGCCACAACCCTAAGAAATGTTTAAAAAATTACTACCTTAATAAATAATAAATGAACATAAAAGAAATTATTAAAAGAATTATATATCAAAATATTGAATAAATTAAAAAAACAAATCACATTTGACTTGTGAAAAATTGTCTCGTAAAGTTTAAATCTTTCAAGATAATTTTTCTATTTTAATTTTTAGATTTTTAGAATTTTAAACATTTTTAATAGTAAATTAAGGGCAATTTGAAAATTTTCACTTTTTTAACGGTTTTTAACAAAGAAAGGAAGCACGTGAAATTTTTAAAATTAAAGTTAATCATGTGAAAATTTGACAAATCTTAGTGGAGGTTTATAGAACTAACCCCTTTATTTTATTTGTTTGATTATTGTTACCCCAATTCAATTATTTGTGTTGCATTGCACTTGTGAATCAGGCCCAAGTTTTGTCGAGAATTCTGGACTCCAATCTACGCTAAGCTTGTCCAAAATTCATCTTGCCGCTGTGTCTATGGGTCCTTTAACTCGTTAAATGGGCTCAATTATTTTCGAGCAATGGTAACATATTTCAGAGCATCCCCAAGCTTTTTAGTTGTTCCCGTTTTCTAGTTATAATTTTATTTTTATTTTAATTAAAAACAACATCTTTTTATTAAAAATGGGTCATCGATGGCACCCTTTGGCATCATTATTTATATTTATTGTTTTTTTTAAGAAATTAAGACCTCATTTTGGTCTTGCTTTCGTGATTGTGATGTTTGATTTTGTTAGATATACAAACTCAGAAAGAAGAAAACATGGAGTGTAACTTCGTAACACATATTATAGAAAATTTGTAAAAATGTATGACGGAAATTCTATTGTCATAGAAGAAAGTCTAGAATACCATAACTGTTTCAACATGTACTCAAAGTTGACTTATTGTTTTTATTTCATGACATAATCATTAGTTGAGGTAGAGATCAGCGACAATATTCGGTTGATAATCGATCGTTTATTGCACCAAACACAAACAGGATATAAATGATCCAATCCAAATTTAACCACTCTTAGGGGCTCGAGTGACCTTCCCATTAGTGTCTACCCAAACCCAAACCCTGTCGCACCTGAAGTCCTTAGTCGTTGGAGAGCCCTCAAGAATAACAATTGCATCAACATTTTCATTCTCTTTCTCTATAGTAGCAGCAGCATCCTCCCCGCTTGCTCCAACCAGCTCCGGCCATGAGTTCTTATCTATAAATCAATTTCACACATGCATATATAACATCCTTAGTTATGAAAAGAAACAGAAAAAACCATTCAAGAGAAGGGTTGTTAATTTATCAACTAAACTTGGGTTAATTGGGTAATTACCTGGACATTCAGATGCCATATTTCTCTATGATATGATTGTGTAAGTTCTTGCTTGTGGATAGATGGGTATATGTAGGTGAAGTGTTTGCCTCTTCAAATGTGAAATAGTAATAAATTAAGATACGCATACGGCCGATATCTTTGAAGGTTGATATTTTATTTGAGGTGAGGTTGAATGGTTATATTGACTTCTAATATCTGTGTACATATTTTTATTATTCAACGTCAGCTTGGCCTTGCCCTGCTTCCAAGCTTATCCGGGCTTATCTATGTATAGAGCAGAGGGTTGACATTTTATGAATATGATTAAAGCGGTGCTCATGAAGAAGTCATATTTGACTTCAAGGGCTTTATTTTCGTGAATTTGTCACCGAGCAATAGACGCAGCCTCTCCAATAAGTAGCATTGGTTAGAAATAAAATACCGAATGTCGGGTGTCTCGACTAGTCACTAATGAGTGGGAGAAGAGAACCCGAACCACACAAAATGATCCAATTTTCAAAGCAAAATCAATCAATTTTATTGGCAAGTTTGTCTCTTGGCTTCTCTTACATGATTAGAATTTGTACCAGAAACAGATTGATGCTTTTCAGATCTTGAAAAACTAGGCTCTGTTTGTTTACATTTTCAAAATTTTGTTCTCTAAAAACACATATTTTTCAATGCATTTAAATCAATATCAATCACGTATCATTTTTAAAATTTAAAAAAAATTAAAATCAATCACATATTCTTTCAAAATTTTGAAAACAAAAATTCAAAAATAAAAAACACAAGCAAATACAACCTTCACTTCCTGGTTTCTGGTAATTTATTACATATATATACAGCAAAATTTAACCAATAAATGGAATGAATCGGATCAAATAAAATCAGTGAACGCCACATTGTAAAGGCAAAGTAAAGAAGGAAGATTAGAGCTTGAAAACCGCATTTCAGGAATGTCCAACATCACCTGTTACCATAGTATACATGAGAATATGTATAAGATACTGAACTGCACGGATATATGCCACAGGTTCTTGAGGGATGTCCTCAGGATTCAAAAACAATATAGTGAGAATATCATTGTTAATGTTTATTAATCAAATAAAGCTGGAAGTGTAATAATTCATTAGCTTTCTCCACAAAGCTGTTGTAGAATTTTTTCTCAATTCTGCGTAAACTACTCTAGTTTATTATTCAATTTTATCAGAAATCCCAAGTTTTCATGCCTCATTATTAGTTTGAAGCTAGTTATCATAAATGAAAGTGGAAAATTCCATAACTAAAAGTCTCTTTTAATATCAGGCAAGCAAAATTTAGAATGCCAGGAGTCGAGGAATATTGGGAAAATTTGAACTTCCTACAACTGCTCTGCAGATGAAAGTGAATAGTTTAACAAAGAAATAGTCTCAGATATGATGGAACTAGAGATAAAATTGTGCATGCATTTTAGACAAAATAGAGCATATATACTAATATATAGGGAAGACTTGTTGGGGAGACAGACTTGCAAACTAGGTAAAAGGCCAGAAATAAGATGAAGGTTCAAAAACTTCCCATGTGTTATAAACAGACATAAACTATATTGTGAAAAGCAAAGAACTTTTAGTCATAACTAAATGCCTGCATCACAGCAACCGTATGAGAAATATGAACGCATCTTTTATACTAAAATCTTTATCAATTTACAAATTCCTACACATACATGCAATATCACTAGTTCATCAAAAGAGACCTGTATAACAGTTTTGCTTTCCTCTTTTTTCTTTCTTTCTTTCTTTCTTTAACACGGGCATAGTTTGAGGCAGACCTTAATATGGAAATGTCAAAAAGAAATGGCATCATTTAGAGATTTATACATGCTGAAATCCGATTCCACTCTCACAGGCCGCAACTCAACTTTTTTGTTCATTTTTTGGTCAATATGCTTGCCCTGTAATGTTTCAAGTAAACTCATGGAATGGGTTGACATCTACATCGTATCTTAATTTTCCGTATTTTTTGCAGCTGACAAGCTATTTCTTGAATAAATGAAAGCCCCTCATTTCCATTCTGAAGAAAGTTAGAAGTATGCCCGAGGGAATTGCAATCATCCTCAAGTGCCTCCACCCTTTGATGAAGGTCAGAAATTTCATTCTCAAGAGCAACTAAATCATTTTTTCTACCATGTGTTAAGTCTTTTGGCCCATCTGAATCCAAGACATTTTCTTCAATCACAACTTCATCTTCACAAATGGAAGCATTCATTCCTTTTTCAACAGGAATGCTCCCATTAGATACAGGTAAATTTTTCTGCAATGACAAACCATTCTTCTTAGTTCGACAATTTGCAGAGTTCCCCTCCTTATCAAGATGCTTTCCCAGATCAAACAGTCCATCTTCTGCAGCTTTAGAATATCTATCATCAAGCCCATCACAAGCACATGTTTGAAGTTTCCTCTCTAATGTCTTCAAAGATTGAATAATGTATAACTTCTCATCTTGAAATTCTGACCACGAAAACATGACAGTTTCAGGTTTATCTTTATCTTTAGATACCGCATTGACATTGGCATTTTCTTTAATATGGTTCAAACTCTTATTCTCTCCATTCACATTTTCCTTCTTCAAACCATAATTGTCTCCGAATATAGCTGCTGTCATTGTATCCTCTGGGTACTTCAATGCAAAGTACTCAAGTGCTGCTTCCAGATCTTGTATTTCCTTCTCCTTTTCAGCCAGGAGATCATTAGCTTTCTCCAATGCATCTACATCATACTCTGCTTGTTCTTCCATCATTCTTAAGTACTGTAGAGCATCCATGTGCAGTGCTGCCTTTTCCTCTTGCAACTTTGTAATCATGGCCATTGCCTGATTTGCAGCAACTGCTGAAGCACTTCTTTCTTCATCTAATTCCTTGTACAAAGCATTCATGCATCTGCGATCATGTTCAACCTGCCTCTTTAATCGATCAATGGTGCTTTCACCTTCAATTTCACTAACGCTGCTTCCATCCAAAGAGTCATCTGCAGACTCGGTTCTCTCCACTAAAACAGACTTGTGAAGAGTCTGAATTCCATTACAGCTAGAAGCATCAGTTTTCTGGAATTCATCAGGACAACCTGGTGCATTGGTGCTCATATTTTTGGTTGGTAGATTAATCCCTTGAGAAGAATTATGTGCAGACAACTTGACGTCTGTAGCATCATTATCACATTCCTTGTCAATAGAATTTTCTGCAATACATCCAGCTACTTCTTCTCCCTTGCCACTCACAACCAGCTTATAGCCATCACTTGTATCCCGATAAGTTAGACTTACAGGAGCAGGGCTATGTAGAACCTGATTATTGTTAATACCTCCTCCAGATGTTGAATTTTGCAACTTCAATACTTCCTCCTGATAATTGATGGAAAAATGTCTAGTGCCGATTTCTCCAGTAACATTTGCTGCCAGAAAATATTTGTTAAAAGGATACTACATATAAATCACACAAAAAAAAAAAAAAAAGAAAGAGTAGAGCTTACACTTCTCTGGTGGAGCTCCAACAGGAACTTCTGGAACATCAAACGGTGGTTTCATATCAACTAGAGACTTAGGCTCAACTGTTGTTGAGGGAGTGACACTCTGACAGATTGGTGATGGTCCAGCAGGAACTTCTGGAGTACCACAGAGTGGAGAGACATCATCTAGTGAAATAAGCTCTGGCAATGGAGAAGAATAGGTCTTTTGAATAGGTTGCTGCCAGTTAAGTTCAGCCAAGTCATGCCAAACATCAGGAGTCAAACATTTTATATCACGAGGTCTGCTAGCATTGTCCTTTGCCTCAGTTATATCAAATATTACGGTACTACCATCATCATCAGAGAATGGGAACTCTGACTCAGAATCTGAAGTGATTTTCACATCACTGTACCCGACATGGGATAAGGGATCGAAGCCACTTGTTCCTACACAATGATCTGTTATTGATGCCCCAGAAAATTTATCCCTTATTTTCTTCAGACCATCTCGGTTGCTTAAACGATGTGGCAACGGAATGCTAGGTTTAGTGGCCCGGGTTCCAGGTGATTTTAGCTGGAGTAGTCTTTGCACATTTTTTCTTGACCTCCAAGGCTTATTGCAACATGGACACAATCTCTGGCTCATAGGACTAAAATCCCTGTTTGGCATTGAGCTCTGGGAACCACAACCAACAAAATCAAACCCCACTTTACCCAAATAAAGCCTGTGCATATCTGGGTTGGAGTAATCTTTAGTGGAGAAAGACAAGAGACAATCATCACACATAGCATAGCCATCAGCAAGTTTCCCATGGATTTGACAAGATACTAAAGATGATATCTCCAATCTATGATTGCTGCAAAGAAGATCCCGATAAAAGTCAGGTTTTTCATTGCCTAAAACGTGATCAAGCCTGGAGCACAAAATGCAAGGTAATTGCAATTCACAATAGCGTGCAAATTTTGTCAATAGATACGACAAGATTGCATCAACAAGCAGCAGCAAAATCAAGAACCATTCACAAGCTGCAGTTATAAGAATTGTTGTAATCGCTTCCATCTTCCTCTGTGCTTTGAAAAATGAAGTCCCATCTGCAGCCATGGTCAGCATACTCACTCTAGAAGATCATAAGTTTCCACATTGGATGAAAAGAAAAGCTTTAATTGATTAGAACAATATATGTCCCACTTCTTCCAGTGCAATGTCAGGAATCCCATCACAATCCAATGCTGTAAGCTTCTAGACTTTGAAAAAAAAAAAAAAAAGAAAATTCAGCAATTGATAAATCTTAGGAAACAAAGCTCTTCTTTGCATTTAAGCAACAAAAAAGGACCTAAAAAGTAACAGAAATATCCGATTTTCAACGTCATGATGAATTCAATAATTATGAATAAATAAATAAATAACCAAGAGCAAAGAACTAATTTGACTTAAAAATAAAATTCAATAATCATTCTTCACAAAAGTTGACAAAAATAAGCAAGATTGATTTTTTTTTTTTTTTTTAAGATGCAAAATACGGAGGTAAACCCAATTGTCAAAATTTCCCATCAATACAGAGCTAAATGCAATTAACTCCAACTAACAAAATGCCATGTCGACAGTGGTGAATAAAATCAGAAATAAACCTTCAACCAACCTAACTGTGAAAGGCGAATCAATAACCTAACTTATTAAAGTGAAAACCAAACCCAGATTTAGTGCAACAATCCACATTACAGAATCCATAAAACCAAACCAAAAGAACCCATTTCTCTATCCATACAAACAAAGCCAACATGCAAGCATATTTTCTCCAATAAAACAAGGTTCATCCCATTATAGATTCATATTAATATATAGTTGAAAGATGAAAATATGGTTACCTGGGCATGCAGCTTTTATGGTGGATCAGAGGTGATGGTGTAGAAAAGGGAAATTAAGGTGGGCAAGGTGAAGAAGAGACAATGCAGAATGATGAGAAGTCGCTGTCCGGGAAATGACAAACCGTTGAAACCAACTGTTTTGATTTGTTTGTTTGGTTGCCAAATTAAGGATGTGCTTTTAGGTTGACCAAAATAAATCAAACCTCAAACTGAAATACCTGTCAAATGCCAATACAGGTTGTATTTTAAGTTATAATTATTTTCTCTGTTACTCAATCAATATCTTTTTTAATGCTCAATATCTAACTATTACAACAATTATTATCACCAATATTGAGCTTCATCAGAAAATAAAACAATATTTATACATCTGTTATATCTTATCTTAAGTTTAATCCCAATTGAATTCTATTGACTTTGTTTTTTTAAAATGTAACTGTATAACAGTTATTGATTCTGTTATCCATTGTTTTCATTTGTTAGAGGGGTTTTAGCTAAGTTTCAGAAAAAAAAAAACAATTAAAATTAAAAATTTTAAATTAATTTTATAAAAATGCATTATATACTTCTCTTTTGTTTCTATAGCATGATTGATCCTTATTTTAAAGGGATAACCAAAAAAAAAAAAACTAAATTTAGATGTTTTAAAAAATAATCAAAACTTTATTTTCTTTTTTAACACCTAGGTCTTGAACTTAATAATGTTAAATAACGATTAAGTAATACTTAACAAGCCTATAAAATTTCCAAGAATCTATTCTCTCTCAGACATTACATTTATTAAATTTCATATTTAAATAAAAGACAAAGTTAAATGAAGCCGTGTCATCATATACCAGAATATTGATTATTGAACCCTGTAGGATCCGAATTCCCAAATCCGGTTCAAGTTTAGACCCGAGTGCTCACACCCTCCCTCCTCTCCGTGCCAGTCTCAGTTCCATTTCCATAGGAGCTGGGACTCGGACAGGACCAAAACTCCATCAAACCTCTCTAGCAACTCGAGTTCGGCAACTCATAAAAATTTAATATTCTCAGTGGGGTCGGATTGATGAGGAGTTTCTTGCGCTCCTTCTCTGTAAGATATGATAATTATGCTTTCTTCAAGCTCCATTTCATTTCTTCAATTTTTGTTTCAATTTCTTGTGTTGTTTGTTTGGTTAGTTAAATGGGTTTCTTTTGTGTAGAGGCTTGGAGGTGTTAGGTATTATGCAGCGTTTGGTAGCAAGGACCTGAAGATAGATGGGGTTAAGGATGTTATAGCTGTTGCTTCTGGTAAAGGTGGTGTAGGCAAATCTACCACTTCTGGTAATTTTAGTTTCTTCTCCTCTTAAAATTTCAAAACTTTATTCAATTCTGAGTAATCTTTTTGAGTTTGATGGGTTTTGTTAAGCTATTAGCTTCTAGTTTCTGATCAATGATTACTGTAGAATGAAAATGTAGTTGTAAGTCTAAGGAGTAAAGTAGCTAGCTGATTGGGAGGTGGTCATTCAATTTGAAAATAACTTGATATTACGAGTGATCAACTTAGATGATGATATAGATGTGTAATTTTTCTACCATTGTTGTTTGGACTTGTGTAGTTAATTTGGCTGTTGCACTTGCCAATAAATGTCAATTAGAGGTAGGTTTGCTTGATGCTGATGTGTACGGGCCGTCCGTTCCAATCATGATGAATATTCATCAAAAGCCTGAAGTCACTAAAGGTAAAACATTTTTCCTTTCAAACTAGATGATTTCATTGCTGCCAATTTTAGTTTATAGATAAGGATGTGAGGGTGTGACTGATAGTTATGAAATGGGATGTGTGTTATTGACCATGCTATCCTCATTACGGATGTTAATGATGGATGTAGAGTCCATAGTTTCTTTCCATAAGTAGATGATATTGAAGAAGCATCTACAAAGGGATTAAATTTTGTGTTGGGTGCTGAGTTCTTAAAAAGAAAAAATAGTGATCAGCAATTTTTTGTGTCTACTTTCTGTTAAGTGTGTTATCATTGGTCATCTCCATCCTCTGAAGTTCTCTAGGAGTTATTTTGCAAAGTTAGAGTGGTTGCGGGTTGTAATCTTCAATAGATTGGATTTGAAGAAGAGGCTGCTTAAATTATTCTCTCAGCTTCAAATGATTGTTTAGTTCTATTAGATCTCCTTGTTCAGTACAATGACCTTATTTAATGATATTGGTAAAACAGACAGATATTTCAGTGATATGAGATTTTTTGTAATGTATAGAATTTATTTACAATCAAAATACTTATGTGTAACTCTCTTTATGTGCTTATGTGCTTCATCCTAATAAGTATGGGCGGAACACATAGTCCAACAGTGGGCCTTGCAGAATATTGGTCTTTCTAAAAGTTATTGAGAGATATTAGAACAGCAATTTGAACGCTAAAGATGAGTTTAATCTTACCGTTCTTCGTCCTTATATTTTTCTCTTCTTTTCCACGCTTGAGTGAGTGAACCACATGCTTTGTGGATTGAGTTTGTGTTTTTTCCTGCTCTGTAATTTGCTTCATGGGAATATGTCTTCTGAAAATATGATGTTGGTGTATTCATAGCTTCATTAACTTTCAGCAGAAAATTTTGAAAACGCTAATTGTCAGTATGCAGATAATTGAATGTGACTACTTAAATGATGGTTTTGTGACAAATTATTCCTTTTGCTTCTCTTTTGCAGATATGAAAATGGTTCCAATTGAAAATTATGGTGTTAAATGTATGTCAATGGGATTTCTTGTGCCAAGCAATAGCCCAGTTGTGTGGAGGGCTCCTATGGTATGCTCCTTATTTTGTTACTTCTTATTTTATATTTTTCTCTTTCTTGCTTAAAATCACCATGCTTTGAATAACATGCTAATTGGTCTGAATGTGTCTTTCGCTTCTCTTGATATGCAAAGTGTGGTGTTTAATATTGATATCAAAGAATTGTAAATAACAACTGCCTTCTCTGGTCCGGATTTCAAAATTTTTACTTTTCATAGTCTCTGTTCATCAGATCTTTTTATGCTACTACAAGTCTGTAACTGAGTGTTTGAGGCAAGGCTGTTATTTTCTTCTTTATACTATTTTATTGATCTTTTTAGAAATTGATTTAATTATATTCTTGGAGGTAATGAGTGCGCTTCGCAAAATGTCAAAGGAAGTTGATTGGGGAAATCTTGACATTCTCGTGATAGATATGCCCCCAGGAACTGGTGATGCTCAGTTAACTACAACCCAGACACTGCAATTATCAGGTGGATATAATGAAAACATTCTATTTGCTTTAGTGATGTCTGAATTTGTTGGATTAGTAGAAGCCTGCAATTAAACAATTACTTGTGAAAGATACCGCTGTCTTTTCATTTTATATTTGCATTTATGCTGACTTATTTATAGAAGAAGTGTCTCACTGGATGAACTGAAATGTCCAAGTTGCTGAGCGACCTTTTAGCTAAACCGACAATGCTAAGTTTTCTCTCATCATTCAATTTACATTACCATGCCTAAGTTATAATCTGTTGTTGTTATTGATGGAGTGATTTATGGAGTTTTCTATGGAGCTAGTTGAACATTCTTGGATTTTAGCATTTTCAACTGGTAGTGTTGGAAATGATATTCAAACACCTTTTGAATCCTCTTTTTTGTATTTTTTATATATTTTTTTAATTCATGGTATTTGAAAATTGATATAGGTCCCATTTTATGAATTACCAGTTAGATTGGATTAAGGTTGATTAAGAACTAGAAAAATTCCAAATCAGGAACAACATAAAAGAAAAACTAATCAAACCCAAAACACGCAAATTACATGGTTTTAGCTAAGATCGCTCTTAGCCTACATCCATGGACGCTCTTTTGAAGGCATAAGCAAATTTACTAAATCAATAACAAGATCCGATTACAATCATAGCTTGCAAAACAAAAGCCAAATAGAAACTTTCTTTCTAATTTGATAAAGTTGTAGACAATCTTCTCGTATTGGCTTAGGTCTTGCTCAGCTAAGCCTCCCACTCAGTTGGAAATGAGTTAGACTCTCCCTAACTTTGCTGTTGAGGATCCCTCTCAACTGTAGCTCAAACTTTCCTTGAGCTTAGAACGCAAGAGACTCCCTTTCTTAAAAAAGAAGTTTGAGGATATTGAAGAAGACATAATATTATCAAAGGATCTGGGCAAGAAGGCTCTTTGAATTTTTTTGAGCTTTTTGGGTTTTAAGAGATTGAAGAAAATCGCCAGAGATAGTAGAATATTTATCAAACATCTTATTCTCATTATGAGTAAAGGACAAAAATCGATGGTTGAGATTTTGCTAACGTAGACAGTACAATTTCTTACAATAGAAACTCATGTGGGCTTACTAAAGAAATAAGTACACGACACAAATACACATGAAATCCTAAGAGACATTCAATACAAAACCAAGTATCTAAATTCATAATTTGTCAACATAAATAACTCTAGCAATCTCTCTCTTTGACAAACTTATAAACAAAGCAACTCCAACAACAAAAAATCAGATGAGGTAACATGAGTAAAAATAGGAAAAACAAAGTAAGTTATGAACCATAAATCATCATAAAAGTCATAAACCAACAACCAAAATACTCCCCCTTTTTGGTCTAAGTAGTTGCCAAGGAAATTTTTTGAGATCAAATAGGAACAGTTGGAAAAGGCATATGTGTTGAAGGAATTATTATTTGGACCTCAAGGAATGATACTTGAACCTCTGGAACTGATACTTGGGCCTTAGGAGCAACAGAAGATGAATTGGAAACTGCAGCAGTAGTATCATGAGCATCATGAGTAAAAGCAAGTGCCTTGGCTCTTATCGACAATAAAAGAACTTTCAATTTAGCAAAGCCCGTAGAAATGAAATCCTGAAGATTTGTCAAGTTTGGGCTGTTGACACTTAAGCTCTTGTTGTTGATGAATAATCTTGTATTGCCAACTGGATTTTTTCTGACCAAAATTGTGAAATTCTGATGGAGCATCACTTGAAATTTCAGGAGGTATGAATAATCCTGCACTCTATAGTTAAACTTTGTAAGAATTTTGAGTTTCAAATACTGCTCATTTGGGAAGGCATTAGGTCGATATCTTTGAATCATATGATTTATTAAACATGGAAAAGGCTGAATTTGGGAGTCACCACTCAATGTTGCTACAGTGTGAATTCTATCAAAAATAAACTTACTAAGATCAATTGACAAAATAGTACCAATAGCATATAGGAATTGTGCATGATCAGGACGAACTGTGGAGTTGTGACCTGAAGGCATCTAATTAGGCAGAGAAATTTTGAAAAGCAATCTATATAAGGGAGAAAATTGGTATGATTTAATGTTAAAAGCCACTTTAAAATAGTATTTTTAGTTTTAGTAGCTACAACTTTATTAAGATCCAATTCACAGGGAAATTGAGGTTTTCTTACTTCAAGAAGTTTTAAACAAACTCTTATTACAGTAAGTCAATCCAATGACTACGGCAGAATACTTAATATGCATGCTCATCACAAGATAAAATAGACTTATTATAATTTGCAACAAATTCATGTATAATCTGCTATGAGAGAATCATCAAATCTTGCATAGAATTTAACTAGCCACGAGCATCAAGTATGTTATGTAGTTCAGACAAATCAAAGGTTGCTAATAAATTTCACATAACATAGAACACAAGGAATTGCAAGATGCATATTTCTTGGCTTTTTTCTTGTTGAGAAAAGTAAAACTTTGGAATCTGATTAAGTGTCCTTGACTTTAAGAGAAGCTTTCTTTGAAACATTTGGGTTTGAAGGTTCTTAAACAGCTTTCCTTTTTTGAACAAAAAACACTGCCAAATTTCACAAGAATCTGTGTTTTCAATGCCATCAGTTATTGAACAACCATTGGATTTTTCTTCTATTTCGCCTGAGGTGCCATCTAAGTCACTGTTATCTTCACACATGGATGCTTCGAGTGACCCAACTGATTCAACCAAATCTTAACCTTCTAAGTGAATCAGAAAATCACACAATGACAATGAAGCTTTTCCAGCTGCCACACTGTCACCAACTCGCATGTCAAAAGAAATACCACCTCTCAAACCAACTACACGTGCATTAAAAAAAAAAGAAAAGAAAGCTACTCAAAAATCTTTGAACCCAAGCGGTTTTAAGAAAATTTCTCTAGAAGTCAAGGACACATAATCAGGTTCTAAAGTTTCTACTTTCCTCAATAAGAAAAACAATTGAAAATATGCATCTTGAGCTACTTTGCATCCTATATTGTGTGAAATATATGTAAAACTAGTAACATTTGATTTGTCTAAACTAAATAATATGCTTGAGGCTCGTGGCTAGTTAAATTATTTGCAAGATTTGATGATTCCCTCACAACAGATTGTACATAAATTTTTTTTGCAAATTATAACAAGTCTATTTTATCTTGTGATGAACATGTATATCAAGTATTCTGCTGTGGTAAGTGGGTTGATTTTTCTCTTATTGCAATAAGAGCTTGTTTAAAACTTCTTGAAGTAAAGGAACCTCAAGTTCCTTGTGAATTGAATCTTGATAAGGTTATACCTACTATTAATGCCAATACTGTTTTGAAGTGGCTTTCAACGTTATATCCTACCAGTTTGTCTCCCTATTTGGATTGCTTTTCAAAATTTCTCTGACCAATTGGATGCCTTTAAGTCATTACACCATAGTTCATCCTGATCGTGCACAATTTCTATATACTATTGGTACTAGTTTGTCAATTGATCTTAGTCAGTTTATTTTTTATAGAATTCACTCTGCAGCAATAGTGAGTGGTGATTCTCAAATTTCGCATTTTCTATGTTTAAAACATATTATAGTTCAAAGATATCAACTTAGGCCTTCCTAAATAAGCAGTATTTGAAACTTAAAGTTTTAACAAAGTCTAACTCTAGAGTTCAGGCTTATTCAGTTCCACCTCCTGAAGTTCAAAGTGATGTTCCCTCAAAATTTCAAGACTTCAAACTAAAAAAATCTAGTTGGCAATACAAGATCAAGGGCTTAAATGTCAACAGCTTAAGCCTGAGCACTGTCTAACAAATCTTCAGGATTTCATTTCTATAGTGCTAGAATGGAAGTTCTTTTATTGTCTCTAAGAGCAAAGGCGTCTACTTCTACTCATGATGCTATTGTTATAGTTTCCAATTTATCTTCTGCAGCCTTTGAGGTTCAAGTATCATTCCCTAAGATTCAAATATCAGTTCCTTCAATACATATTTCTTCTGCAAGTGTTCCTGTTCCTGCAGTTCTTGTTTCATGTCCAAGAACTCGATATCAGAAAGCTTTCTTGGCATCTACTTAGAACAAAGAGGGGGAGTATTTTGGTTGTTTGCCTATGGTTTATGACTTTTGTGATGGTTTATGGTTTATGACTTACTTTTATGTCTTTTCCATTTTTACTCATGTTATCTCATTTGAGTCTTTATTGTTGGAGTTACTTTATTCATAAGTTTGCCAAAGAGGGAGATTGTTAGAGTTGTTTGTGTTAGCAAACTATGAATTTAAATACTTCGTTTTATATTGAATGGGTCTTAGGATTTCATGTGTATTTATGTTGTGTCCTTATTTCTCCAGTATGCCCACATGAGTTTCTATTGTGAGAATATAATACTATCCACATTAACAAAATCTCAGCCATCAATTTTTGCTTTTTGCTCATCATGAGGATATGATGTTTGATATATATTCTACCATCTTCCAATGATTTTCTCCGAGCTCTTAAGATCCAAAAAGCTCAAACATATTTAGAGAGTCTTTTTGCTTAGATTCTTTGATAATATTTTGTCTTCTTCATTGTAAAGTTTGAAGGATTGAAGCTTTTTTTTTTTTAAGAGAGAGAGAGAGAGTACCTTGCTTTCTAGGCTCAAGGGGAGTTTGAGCTGTCGTTGAAAGGAAGTCTTAGCAACAAAGTTAGGGGGAGCCTAACTCATTTCTAGTTGAGCAAGACCCAAGTCAATACAAGAAGATTATCTAAACTCCATCAAATTAGAAATGGAGTTTCTATTTTGCTTTTGTTTTGCAAGTTATGATTGTAATGAAAACTTTGTGGTAAAGAAAATGTCATGGCTTTTAAGCATAACTTGAAAAAAAAAAAAAAACAATTGTGTAGAACATATAATAATTTTTTTTCTTCGCTTGTGTGCACCAAAACAAATAGAAAAATATAAATTATAAAAGAAGGTTTTTGTTCTTTCATTTCCAAGATGTAGTTCTGCTTAAATAAAAATGTGAATTGTTTATTTATGACCTTTATTGGTTTGCTGGACAGGTGCATTGATCGTCTCAACTCCACAAGATGTTGCACTAATCGATGCCCGTAAAGGAATTGCAATGTTCTCTAAAGTTTCGGTTCCTGTATGTTCACCTTTTGTTGATCATCTCTAGTATGGTTGCAGAGATGCTAAATTTTGCATGATTTGTTAATTCAATTGTGTAGTATATTATTTTAGGTGCATACAATGGCTAAAAATTATAATTCAAATTAAATTGAAAGAAAACCCAAAAACTAGAATGTGAAATTTTTTTTTTTTATCTTGTCTGATTTTTTACTTGAAGTTAATTAAATGGGGCTTTCATTGCTAATTGTAACAAAAATTATGGTCACTTTTACAGATTTTGGGGCTTGTAGAGAACATGAGCTGTTTTGTTTGTCCACACTGTAGCGAACCTTCCTTCATTTTTGGGAAGGGAGGAACTCGAAAGACAGCTATTGAAATGGGTCTAGAAGTGGTTGGTGAGGTATGTTGATGTTGTTATCTTCTATCCTTCCTTTGCTTAATTTTCTTTTTTAAATGTTTTGGGTGTTCAATTGGGATGCTGGAAATTTATACTTTCATATATCTAAACATTTTTTTTTTAGAATTTTTTATTTAAATGCTACGAATGCAGGAAATGTTTTAGGTTTGATGTATGGACCAAGATTAAAGATGATGTAAATGCATCAGCTTAAAAAGATGAGAGGATAGTTGTAGTTGCCCTGGTAACTAGAAATGGCAAATAGAGAGATATAGTGTTATGAAAATGTCGTTGATTTTAAGATTGCTAAAAATTTAGTGACTGCAAAAATTTTAGATGCTTCTCTCTCCCTGGGCTTTCCAAAATATGATGGGACTGTCTACTTGCTGAATGGATGAAGGAAATGTTAACGACATTTATGCTTTCGTTTGAGTGAAATTTCTAATCTCTTTCCTTAGTCTGCTTTAAAGCCAAATGCATTATTAGGGTTTTCTTATCTAAAATATGGTTTGTTGATGTTTTCATGTACGTTTTGGGCAATCAAGTTGAATTTGAATTAAGACAATGGAAAGTGAGATGTGTGCGTTAATCTTTTGTACTGTTTCAGATACCATTAGAAATGGAAATTCGAAAAGGTTCTGATGAAGGTGTCCCTGTAGTAGTATCAGCACCTGATTCTGTTGTCTCCAAAGCATATACTGATGTGGCTGTTAATGTAGTCAAAAGACTCGAGGAAGTGGCAAAAGATTGAGACTTCCATCTAAAGGTTAACTCTTTTCAGTTCAAGTGAATAACATAATCTCATCCATTGTCGCTTTGAGCCATAGTCAGAGAGAACTTGGTCAAGCTTTTGTAGCCTTCAAAAATAGTAGATTACAGATGCAATTTTGAATCTTTTCCCTGGTGGAGGAAACAGAATAGATGAAAAAGAGTAGCACACTTTTAGAATATCAATTTTGATGTGCTAGGTCACTGATTGCAACCCACTGGCTCTGTTCTATTACTAGCTGTTAATATTGCAGGCAATTTCACTTGCATATGAATGGCCATGTTAAACAATAGGCCTGTACGTGCTCATTGACCAATCCATGTTCTGTATTCGATGTTTTGCATTCAACTGAGAACAGGTTGCTGGCATAGATTTTGCAAGATCTCTTGAGCACAAGTGATTTCAATTTTTCAGTTTATAGTGGTGGGGGTTGTATGGGAGAGTTTAAGCTCATTTGAAGTAAGATATGATTGCAGTATGTTCTGTCTGTTTCGGAACTTGGTAAGAATTGGGTTGAATGAAATTGAGTTTAGGATTATTATACAAGGTGTTATCTTGATTAGTAGACGATGGATGTCTATGTTAAACAAAATGCATCTTTATAATAGTCAAGAAAAGTTGTGGCCGCAATGTGGCCATGGCGTTTGTTATGTCAATTTTTCAACTTGGTTGCCTTTGAATCAATCTTTCATCGTCAACACGGAAAGAATATATTCCTGATTTTAGTACCGAAACGAGAGAAAATTTCCGTTGCTTTACAGACCTCCGAAAGTGGATGCATCTTCATCATTTTCAATGGTCAAATAAAATAAAGCAGTCCGTTAAAGACTCCTTGCCTGTCCATCTTAAAGGGTTCTTATAATATTATAAGGAGGAGAAATACTTTCATATATCCGTTGCACTGCAGTGGACGGTCTAAAACGCGTCACATAGGTATCTCATGTTGATGTGACATCTATGTGGTAGTTTCTAGTTGCATCTGCTGCAGTGCAGCGGATGTATGACAGACTTTCTCCATAAGGAGAAAGAGGAAATGGAAAAAGTGGTTCACATTTAGATTTCTTTTCAGAAGGTAATAATATTTTTAAACTTATAGATATTCTTTAGTCAGGTTATATATCGCATAATGAATCTATATGTAGTTTCTCAAATTGTAAATAAATACAATTGTGGTTATTTGTCACACTTTTTGTAAGTTTGATAACACATTGTTGAACAATTAAAAAAAAAAGCTTTATCTATTATATCAAGTTATTATGTTATATAGTACATCCCATCAATGAATCGTAAATTGAAAGAAAATTATTTGTAATAAATAATATCTCAAGAATTTTAAATTATATAACTTATATATCAATCTATCTATGAGTGCTAGGATGTATAATATAAACAATGAGACGAGGATATAAGAATAAACCAATTTTATATTTATATTGGACTTTCTGATATCTAGTAGTATCATCCAATATATCAACAACCAACTGTCTATAACTAATTGATGAGACAGTCGAAGACAATTAGAAAAGAATTAAAAATGTTAGAGTAACTGTTTCAGAGAAGTGTGTGATATTTGATATTTTTATAAATAAATATAAATATTTATTTAATAATAATATAATAATATTAAATTTATAATATTTATATATTATAAATTTTATAATATAACGTACCAATTTAAGATATAAAATTTTGTTAAAGATGCAATATATATTATAAATTATGTGACGTACAAATATATATCAAATGTTACTCGTGATGACGGCGCCGATGATAATAATAATAGAAGAAGAAAACGGAAAAGAAAAGAGAGATTCGAAAACCCAACAGTGCATGAACACTTCGGAAATTGAGGTGTTGTTGTGGTTGTTTGTTACTCTTGTTCGTACTCAAACTCGATTCAGTTCCAGCAGAGTCTGAATGCATCAGCTCAGCTCCCCCCTCACTTGCCATCTCCCCTCTTCCATCTTCCCCCACCAAAACCCTAGACTAACTATCACCCTCCCAATTTTCCCGCCAATTTCACCTACTTCTGCTTCCATTTTCTCCCATTCCCACAACGCTGTCGTTCACCATTGGAAATTGAGGAGCGCCGGACTCAAAAGTATCGATATAGCTACGCTTGGTAATCTCTGCGTCGATATTGTTTTCAATGTTCCCAAGTTGCCCCCGCCCGCTCCTGACGCCCGTAAAGCTTATATGGACCAGTTGTCCGCCTCACCGCCCGATAAGGTTCTTCTTATTCATTCTCTCAATATTCATTGGATTGGATTCTTTGCGTATTTTCATAATACACTTTTGCGTTTAGCTGTTAATTAATTCTACGCAAAACCAATATATAGAAAGCAGTTTGGAAAAAAATATTTTTTTTAAATTGCAATTTTAAGTTTTTTTTAATTAACAAAAGATAACCTAAATAATAGTAATTTTGGGTATTTCTAAAGTGCAATCAAAAGGCCTTTCGAATGCAGCCAGGTGCTGATGTTAAGTGCATTGATTGTGTGGTTTTTGAATAGCGTTACTGGGAAGCTGGTGGAAACTGCAATGTTGCAATAGCAGCTGCAAGATTGGGACTTCGATGTGTGACCATTGGTCATGTTGGTCATGAAATCTATGGAAGGTTCCTGCTAGATGTGCTCCATGATGAGGGGATTGGTGTGGTTGGGATGAGTGAAGATTCTGATGTTGTTGACAGTTCAAGTGCCTCATATGAAACCCTTTTATGCTGGGTTCTTGTTGACCCTTTGCAGAGACATGGCTTTTGCAGGTAATTCTCAACTTAATATGTTCTCTTTTATTGGTTGTCAGTCTTTACCTTTCATTTCTTTACATGAGATTACTATTGCGTTTAATGGTACATATCATCGTCATGCCTTTTCTTTTTTCTTTTTTCTTTTATTAGTCGAGCGGATTTTAGCAATGAGCCTGCATTCAGCTGGTTGAACAAACTATCAGGAGATGTAAAGATGGCTATTAAAAGGTCGCAAATCTTGTTTTGTAATGGTTATGGCTTTGATGAGCTTGCCCCTAGTCTGATAGTTTCAGCCCTGGAGTATGCTGTTGATGTTGGGACAGCTATATTTTTTGATCCTGGACCACGTGGAAATAGTCTTTCTAGGGGAACTCCAGAAGAGCAAAGAGCACTTGGCCATTTCTTGAGGATGAGTGATGTTCTTCTTCTAACATCTGATGAGGTTTAATTTTATCTTGTCCTCTTAGCTTGTATGATATCAGCGTCAATTATTATTATTGTTGTTTTTTATTTTCTATTGTTTGCCTTCGTTTGATCTTTTGGTGCTGGGTACCTTCTGTCACCTGTTGTATGCTTTGCAGATGTACCATTTAATACTCACGTGGTGTTGAACCCTTCCTCTCTTAAGAGAACCTTTTGTCTCTTATTCTGTTCCATATATCATCCTTCACTGACACAACCTGCCCTTTCTGGGTCATTTTCTGTTGTGCAGAGGGATGAGAACTTGTATCTAGAGCCTGGCAAAGACTAGACTAACACACTCCAATTCAGGAGGATTTTTCTTTTTTAATAAACAATGGGGGATGATGGCAGGATGGTATGAACAAGCAGGCTCTATGTCAATGTTAGGTTGAACACGGTTTAGGTTCTCCAAAACCCAATCTGTCTCAGACTCTTGGGATATTTACAGTGGTTCCAAAACATTAAGTTTTAGGTTCTCTAAACTCAATCTGTCTCAGAGTTTCAAGATATTTATGTGATTAAAAAACATCTAAATTTATTTGAATTCTAAATATGACTAAGGTGTCAGGAATTTTCTATGAAAAAAAGTAGCCGATTAGGTTATTTATTTATTTATTTGAATTTAGGTCTGTTTTCAGATGCCTGCTTCATCATCTCCATCTTTCTTTTTCTCTCTCCTCATTGACGCTCATTTTCTTGTGACATAAGCTCCTTTTACGTCGCTGCTACACTGTATTTCCTGCCAAATTCCAAAATCTCACACAAGTATCATTCTCATCCTTTTCTTTCTAAGTGAAAGTCTTGTTTTCTTGACAGCAGTTAAAATACTAGTTCCAGCATAATTTCTGCTGAGACTTTTGACATTGGAGTTGGGTCTTTAAAGAAAGTGGCATCTCTCTTGTCTTTTGTCTTTCTTCTCTCTCTCTCTCTTTAAACTTCTTGGTTCAGGCCTTCTTTTACACTGAATTTTTTTTTTCCTGTGTTTATGGTTTATTCTCAATTAAAGAGTTATATTGCTAAAACTTAATGCAACTTTTCTGATGGATCTGTCAGTCTGAATCATTGACTGGCATAAAAAACCCAATACTAGCTGGGCAGGAGTTACTCAGGAAGGGGCTGCGCATAAAGTGGGTGATTGTTAAAATGGGTTCCAGGGGTTCAGTTTTGATCACAAAGTCAAGCATATCATGTGCGCCTGCATTCAAGGTATCAACTTATAGCAAATGTTATTGTATTCTGACATGAATCATCTCTTCAGTCTTGTTTAAAATTAGGACGCTCTCATCAATTGCTGAAATGCTTGCTTGAAGTACCTATTGTTTTTAGTGTTTTCTTGTGATTAACCTAGGTCATGTATTATATTCTACTTGTTATGAGAACTTTGTAAACCTTTTATGACAAATTTGGGCCCAAAAATTTCCAAGATTAATACAAAAGCTCAAGAGAACGTATGCCCCTTGTCTCACAACATTGTGGACCTCTTGTGATAAATTTGGGCTAGAGAGTTTTGAAGATAAATAATAATACCCAAGAGTGTGACATTCTCTCTCTTTCTTCAAGATATCATGTGGAATAAAATTCTTACCAGCATGTATTCTGGTAGTACTTCTGTGAAGATTATGCATTTAGTTCTACCTCTAGTTCTGCTGATTTAATCCTCATCAGTTTCTTGTACATCTTTATTTTGAGGAATGCACAAGATTTGATTCATATTTAAAACTTGACCAGGTGAATGTAACTGATACTGTTGGGTGTGGAGATAGTTTCGTGGCTGCTGTTGCATTTGGTTTTATTCACAATATGCCCACAGTTAATACATTAACAATTGCAAATGCAGTGGGTGCTGCAACTGCTATGGGTTGTGGTGCTGGTAGGAGTGTGGCAACTTTGGGGCAAGTGATTGAACTTATGAGGGCATTGAACCTCAATGAGGATGATGCATTTTGGGGTAAACTGCTTGGTGAAAGTGTGGATACTGAGGAAATTACATTTCTTTCAAAAATGGGCATAAATGGAAGCAGTCACCACCTGAATCGTGTGGACCTGCAAAAGGTGGTTTCTGAATTGCTGCTTAAGCTTGAATATGCTTGGTTGGAGGGTAAAGTGCCATCTTGACGGGAGAGGGACAAGTTTTCAGTGACTGATTTGAATTTATAGGAACTAACTCTTCTATTCGTCGTACTAGTTGTGATTGCACCAGTAGTTCTGCTGACTGAAAGGCGCCTAATTTTGGGGCAATTAACACATAAGGGGCTTTTCTCAGCTTCTTTATGGGAATTGGTATAATACAATTGTTGGGAAAAGCTGCATTGCAAGTTGGAGTTTGCAGGATTGCTTTGTTTGCAATTTATGTTTTGTTTCAATGAGTATTCATGGTGATTTTTAGTGGGGATTGGAATACCAAAGACTTACTTACTGAAGTGGGGATTCTGATGAGCGTTTCATCATACTCATACAATGTGACGATGCTTATTTTTTGCACAATTACAACATGAATGCTTACGAACTGGGTTACTTAGAATCCGTGATATGATTGTTATTATATTGAGATATTTATTAGATGGAGAAACAATAGGATTTTGCTTTAAAAATTTAGAAATTTGTTATATACTATAATTTTGATAAATGCAGTGTTTGCTTAATCAATCAGTACTTGCTACAAGGAATTCTTATTTTTAGAATACATTTGATGGATGCTGTTATTAGTCTGATTTATTTAAAAAGATGGAGCAGGTGATAGTTCATGGGTAAAATTATATTCGGTTATTTAGATTATAAATAAATCATACCACTGGACTTTGTGTTGATATTTATTACATTTTTAGTCCGTGCAATCTCTTTTTTTAATCAGAAATGCCGAGTGCTGCAGTACCAAAGCTGTTGGTATTGCAGCAATTGCTGTTATAGAGAGGAACGAACACTAGCATGTTCGGTACGGTATAGGATTTGTTTTCCAAATTTCATGTCTGCTTTTACCTAATTTGTTTCTTCTTTCTAAGCATGTGAATGCATCACAACGAAGAAAAACGCACCAATGTCTGAATCCCAAGCGACAAAAAATAATTTCCATGTGAAGATGAAAATTTTTTATTCATCAAATTAGCTGTGAGACTAGGAGAAATTAATCATTTCGTACTCTAAAAACGTCCTAACCACTTATGTACGTCTATGTTAGGGACGACAAAATTACCTGGGCAGGAACGGGTACCTGAACTACTCGGTGAGGTCGGATTGGAGAATTGCTCGGAGTTCTGGGGATTTAAGCTGAAGATAGGGAGGTGAATGCCGAAGAAAGATCGGGGTTGGGCAGGGGGCAGGGATGATGCTCCCGGCTTGGAATAAATCAAAATTTTAATTGATTTCAATTATATACTACAATGAGGCCCAAATCCAAGTTATCAAACTATTATATTTTACATTCAGCCCAAACCCAATCTAAAATTCTAATTTCTACACGTTAATCATAACCATTATAATAAGCCCAGCCCAAATTAAACCCAGTGCAATTATAAAATTATTAATTATCAATTTATTTATTTTAAACAAAAATCATAAAACAAAAAAAAGGAAACCTATAAATATTTATATGTATTATGCGTTTAGTACTCGTATATTTTTGGAAACATTATAAATATCAATACAAATTCAAATGAAAAAAAAAACTCAAAAAATGAAGGCAAATTCAAAAGAAAAAACACTCAAAAAATGAAGGTAGATGAAGAAAGAAAAGCAACAGAAAAAATGTTAAAAAAAAGATGGACACAGGCAAGGGTGACCTAGTTTGAACTCAGGTTTAGGCTAGAATCAAAGCACATGGAAACCACCAAGCTAAGCCTGGCATTTAAATATAAATGGGAAATTAAATATAATATAAGTAGTAAATTTATGTTCACATGCAAAAAAAAAAAAAAAAACCAAGCTGGGGAAATACCTGGGGAATTGAAATCCCCGGTCCCGAAATTTCTGGGGATGGGGAGCAAAATTCCTTGCTAGGTCCCAGGACAGGGACTAAGATCCCCGACCCTGCCCTAGGTTTTTGCCATCCCTAGTCTATATGCCAACTGCTTGATTGCTTCTTCTGTTTGCAGATACATTCAAAGTTTTTTTTTAATTGAAAAAAAACCATATATATGAATATGTGCCTTACGTAGAATTTTGTTTCCTTTACTTTTAAAGGATAATTCAATTTACCCCTTGAGATTAGGCCTAAATAGAGTGAGGACCTCAGTTTTTTAAAATCTAAGATTGCCTCTTGAGGTTCCATTGACAACATTAATTTAAACGGATGAAAGGCAAAACCGTACACACACACACAGACACACGCACATTTAGATACAGTACAACTAAATAAAACAATAATATATAATAAAATAATTGTAACTTGTCAAATAAATTTAAATTAAAAAAAACCCTAATCTAATCGAATGCCTCCTTTCTCTCTTTTCACTCTTTGCGTTTTCTCCCACACAAACGCCTCTCTCTATCTTTTTCCACATCGACTTCGTCATTGCTTCCTCTGGCCAACCTTCCCTCTCCCTCCTCTTGTTCCACCTCTTTCCCTTCTCCCTCCCCTCCCACTACCTCCAATCTCTCCCCCACAATGCCAAGAACCCATTCTCCTTCCCGATCACTCCCTCACCTCACTTCCTACCCCTCTCGCTCTCTCGAACGACAACCTTCCTTATCAATGAGTCAACAGGTAGGGTTCTTCATTATTAGTGAATTGGTCTCTCACTAATCATTACAGCTCTGTACTTGCCGAAGAACACTCGAATTTCTTTTCATTTCTTCTTACGTCAGAGCTCTGGCAACTTGCCATAAAACGAAGCCAATTTGTTGCTATGGTGGGAAAATTTTATAATTTTTCAACACAGAGACCTATATCTCTATGACGGTTAGGAGGTTTTGGTGGAGTGAAGATAGATTTTTTCTTCAGTATATGCTAGATTTGGTTGGAGAAAAGGTATGTGAAATAGGTTAATAAATGAATGGAAATGAAGGCACTAAAATTGTTGTTGTGAGATATGAAAGTATAGATCAGTTAAACGGAATATAATAGAAAATTGTAATATAAAATGGCATAGGAGGATTTTTATGGTTCGGTTATAAAACCTACATCCACGGACAGCTTAGAGCTGTACTTCACTAAGTGCATTTATCGTGTTGACTCATTCTTATACACTGACTTAATCTTTGAAAAATCCCTATAAGATCTTAAACTCTAGTGACATTGCTAACCCTCTATTGGTGATAACTAAACAACACACTATTAAATAACATACGACAACCATGTCTGATACTAAAATTAAAAGAACACTCAACTCTCAAATGTAAAATAAACAATAACAGACTTAACAAATTGATGCACGATCTCGACACTCTCATGCATAAATAAACTCACATAAAACAAAATCAAAGACACTTTTCAATATATGTTGAAGCTCTCTCCTCAATTGCTTGAAATGCGATACTATACAAGTTATAGAATACATGTTATATAATATGAGATACTCAATTGCCTTTCTCATTAATATCCTGTGAAATCTCAATCAAACTCAAATGTTAAGTATATGATAATGACTAATATTATACGAAGTAATATAATAAACTCTTGAGTAAACTAGGATACTAAAACAATATCCTAATCTAATAAGGGATATTCAATATGAATTAATAAAATACTTCCTAATAAAGACTTATAGAAATAGTAAATATAGGAAATAATATAACACAAAATTTTTATTATAAGTTTGTCCAAAACAAGTCATGTGCCATGCACATGTATAAGTGTCACATTGACACTAACAATCTCCTCTATTTTAGCAACTTGTGATGAAAACATTATCTTTTTTTTAAGCAATAATCAGCATATAAAAGCATGTTTAATGCAACTGAAAACAAATACATCAAATATAACAGAAAGTAACACTGCAATAGTGATAACAAATTGTCAGTTATCAAACGTATAACAAAAACAGTCATAACAGAAAATGACTGAAATAAGATAACTTTTAAGCAAAGTAATCAGAGCTGAACTAAAATAAAATAAAAAATCAATAACTGATATCATATTAGTTCAATATGGCGAATTTATGGACTAAGAGCTTTGGTGGTAGTCTAGGCCGTTTCTTGGACCTTCCAGCAATTATCTTGAATATGGTGCCCTTAGTGGATAGGGTAGTTTGATCTGAAGCTACTGGAGTTCTTGTTAAGCTGTTGAATCAATATATGAGGCAGTGACTTTAGCTACAATCTTACAGATAGTCTTGTCAAATTTTTCAACAATGGTTTCAACATTTTGAGACAATCCTATGAGAGATTTAGCTACAACTTCTGGTGGAATCTTCTCCTCTACTTTCTCTGGTTCATGAGCTAGTTCATATGGATTTTCTTCATGATAGGGTGGAGTGTGTTATGGAGTAGGAACATATAGTGGTGCATCCTGACTTGTGGTAGTAGAAGCTAGTTCTGCAGAGTATTTCTTCTTGGACTTCTTCATAGCAACTTTGACCTTCTTTTTCTTCTTCTTCTCATTAACCTTTGCCTTTTTCTTTGTTTCCTTTTTCTTCTTTTTCTTCTTGTTTTTTCTATCATCACAGTAGTATATTTATCTTGTTTCTCAGCATTCTCTTCTTTAGTAGTTGGATCGTCTTCATTAATTGGCATTTAAGATGGTGCATCTGCAGTTCCTCGGTCAGCAAGCTTCCTCTCTAACTTAGATTGCTTTACCTTGATCTCCTTTATATCCTGCACAATATTAGCTAAGGCAACATTGATTAGAGCCAATTGTTCTTTCACATTATGTAGTGGATTCGGTCTAACCCTCTTTGGTTTTGGTTAAGGATCATTAGGCAAATTAGTTTTGTCTTACAATCTGGCCAAAAAAAACCTTTTGCAATAAGCTTAGGCATAATTTCATATGTTTCAGTAGTAACCTATTAGAACACCAGTTTGAGCCAAACTACCTTAAATCAAGCAAGGAAACACAAGCAAGTTAATTTCAGATGTTTCAGTAGTAACCTATTAGAACACCAGTTTGAGCCAAAATGCCTTGAATCAAGCAAGGAAACACAAGCAAGTTATAGTCAGACTTGTAAGGAGCAACCTGAACTATCATCCTATATATCCATAAACCCAAATTCATTGGTCTATTTGTACACAAACAGAGCAAAAATTTGACCTATCATCTTTAACTTGATTTTGATGGGTTGAAGGGAACCAATCAAAGTAAGAAATCTTATGAAGAACCCTATACCTTTTGGTGAGATCTTTTTTATCAATACCATCCCTAGGTTTCCACTCTAAATCTTCACGACCAGTTAACTCTTTAACAACACTTTCATTACAAAATCATCATGAACATAATGCAAACTATCAATAGGTATAAAAAAGAAAGTGTTGATCACATTCTGTGAAAATTTAACCAATCTACCCCTGCAATATACCCTTGTGATAATAATAGCTCTTAGGATTATCAATGGAGTCAGATATATTCGAATAAAAATCTTGAATTAAAGTCTCAATAGGAGGCAAAAAGTTGTGTACCATTCTGGTCCAGTATATGGACTCAAGAAGCTTACCTAAGCCATACTTGTTGAATCAACAATCTTCATAGGCTTTTCAATCTGTAACTTCTTCTTTGAAGTATACTTTTGAAAATTTTTCTTATCTTCAACAACGAGAAACTTATTGAACTTGGCTTTGATCTTATCCTTCATTCACCATATTAGAAACTCTTTATCATCTCTCATCGCTAGATCTATGGTAGCCTCTGCATGTTGTTCTTCTTGCTGTTGTGATTATTGTTATCGCATGCTGTTATGACTGGTTTGATTGTTGGAATCATTGGATGAAGATCAGTTGCTTGAAGAGTGATCAGATTTTGTAGTGGATGCCATTGTGATTTTGTGTTCTTGAGAGAGCTATGCAAGGGTTTGATAGATATAAGAGGTAGAATGCAAAACAATTATGATAAAGAACAATAAAACCATAACCGTATGTGATAATCTTGGAAATATAAAATTCTAGTCCAACTCGGTTTCCAAAACAAATTTAAATTTGTTTTTTATTTTCCAAAAACAAACATAGTAATGCAACTAATGACTTAATTTCAAAAATTGATTTTTTCTAAAATAAGGAATTTTATAAAGCAAAGAATTCTCACTACTGAAAACTCTTCCCCTTAGATCAAAATTGTTAACATGGCACAACTAGACACATGGACGCATATGAAAAAAATCAAATCTAAGTCAAACATAAACAACATCGTATGTTATAAATAACATGACATAAAACATTACAAGTAACATAACAACAAGATCTGAACATTATATGATTCATTCTAAAGAAGTATCTTTTAGAGCTATTTATATTATTTTTTCATTCAATTGAGATATCAAAAGATAACATTTTGACATATTCACAAAAACTAATCATATAGCATTATGAATTAAACACAATAGCTTTCACATAATACAGAGATAACTCTTTTCCATTTGAGTGGGTGACCTCAATATATTTCTTATATACCCTAAGGTTTCTCTTAAGGATAGTTTTCACACGTCATTTACTGGTAGCTCTCTTTGTATTTTTTAATTTTAACTAGTATTTCAATAAAAACACAACATAGATTACAACTTACACATACTTGATTAGAAAAAAACTTATGATATTATAGATACAATTAACATAACTAAAAACAATGCTATTCAGAAAGTTTACATGCCTAAGGCCTTTCTTAGATTCTCAAATTTTGAACAAATGTTTTAGTGAACAGGTCAGCTAATTGACTTTTAGTGAAGATGTGTTCAATGTATATCACCTTTGACTTTACAAGCTCTCTTATAAAATGGTATCTTATGTTAACGTGTTTTGTTCTAGAATATTGGATCCGATTTTTGGAAACATTTATAGCATTAATATTATCACAAAACATAATTATATGCTTTTGTTCAATGCCATAATCACTTAGCATTTGCTTCACCCATAGCAATTGTGTACAACAACTCCTTGCAGTAATTTATTCTACTTTTGTAATGGACAAGGAGATAGAATTCTATTTCTTGTTATGCCAAGAAACTAGGTTGGTACCAAGGTAAAAATGTCCACCTAATGTACTCTTTCTATCATAAACATTCCCTACCCAATTAGCATCACTAAACCTTGCAAGATAAGCGTTTATTTCTTTAGAAAACCATGTCCCATAATTATTAGTCCCACCTGGTGATTCTTTTAATTGCTGTCCAGTGGAAGTCCTTAGGATTTACTTGAAATCTTGCACAAAGACCTTCACTAAAACATAAATATGGTCTATTTGCTGTACTGCCAATGATGCTTCTATACAAACTTGCATCATCTTTGAAAAGGTTCAATTTAGTACAGATAGGATTTCTCATAGTTTTTGACGTCTCAAGTTCAAATTTCTTTACAAGATTCTTAACATATGTTGATTGAGATATGAATATCCCATCATTCATTTGCTTATCCTGCAATCTAAGAAAAAAATTTAATTCTCCTACCATGCTCATCTATCAACAAACTCATTAGTCTTATTTTTATTAACTGAGCCAAACACAATATCATCGACATACACTTGAGCAACTATGAAATACTTGTTTGATAAACAAAGTCTTATCATTGCTACCCCTAGTATAATTTCTCTTAATTAGAAAATTTGTTAATCTTTCATACCAAACTCTAAGACTTGTTTTAAACCACACAAAGCTTTATGCAGTTTATACACAAAATCAAAATGTTTAGGATCTTCAAATCCTTTAGGTTGATTAACAAAAGCCTCTTCATTAAGATAGCCATTCAAGAAGGCTATCTTAACATCTATTTGATACAATTTAAAATTAAGCAAGCAAGCAAGAGTAAGTAGTAATCTAATAGACTCAAGTCTAGCCGCTGGTGCAAAGGTTTCATCAAAGTATATACCTTCTACTTCTATTGAACCTTATGCCACTAACCTAGCATTATTTCTAATTAATCGTCCATTCTCATCGGTTTTGTTCTTAAATATCCACTTAGTTCTAATGATATTTGTATTCTGTGGCCTAGAAACTAATTCTCAAACACTACAAGAAATTTTCACATATTTATCACTTTGTATTTTTTTATTTGGCTTTTTTTAAAAAAGTGAGAACTATAACATTAATATGAAAGTCAAACCCATATTTTCATCATACTTGTCACTCGTTATTTTGATTATATTACATATTTCTCACATTTTTAGATAGTGACAAGTAATTAACAAGTAATTAGGATACATATGAAAACAAATAAAGTATTTAAATTTAGAAGTAATTTTTAGGGGTGATTATGATAAATTATAATATATTAGAATCCTATGTAATTTTTGCAACCTATATAAACAAGACTACATCTCCCCCAAAACCTAACCCTAAATTGTGCCGCCGATGACTGCCTTCTCTCTTACGTTCTCTCCAACACTGCAGCATCTCACCGACTCCAACACTAGCAACCCTGCGCCGACTCCAGCATTAGCAGCCCCGCACCAACTCCAACAGCCCTGCGTGGACTCCCCGAAACCTAACCTAAGTCGTGCTGCCCGTGACTGCCATCTCTCTGTCGTTACTGTAGCACCTCGCCAGCCTCCCATTTCCATTCTCCAACCCACGAATTCTTTTAAAGTTTCCCACCTAAAATCTCTCTCTATCTCCTCTCAGCTCGCCAGCCTTCCTATCCTCTCTTTCACCAATGAGAAAGTCAGCGAAACTTACCTCGACCTCAAATCTGCCCCACCTAACACCGTGCCTACCGTCGTCCACTGGGGCATCATCACCGACTTGCAGAACAAGCACCGGGGCACCACGTCCACCGTCAGCACGCTGAGGTCCGAGGAGGAGGGAAGAAACCCTACCCTCAGAAGAAAATCGATCGGGCCCGCCGTGGGTCGATGAGGACCCCACTTTGGCCTGGCGGTGGCATGATTTTCGTGTCGAAGCTGAGGGATTGGTCGATTAAAATCAACAAGAAGGAGAAACGATTGGCGATATCGATGGCGATAGCGAGTGTGACGGAGAGTACGATAGTGGTGCAGGAGTTTAACAAGAAGTTTGAGAAGCCAAAGACGAAGGACTTCATCGAGGCGATGAAGAGGTGCGGCCTGGACTCAAAAATGAAGTCGACGTTTTTGATGATGGAGGTGAGTGAGAATGTGGAGAAATCGAGCTAGAATATCAGGACATTGAAGATGCTAACGTCAAGAACATTAAATTTGTTTGATATTTTGGATGCGAAGACGTTGGTGCTGATCCCTGCCGTTGTTGATTTCTTGAATGGGAGGTATGGGGTCGAGTTTGAAGAAGGAGACGAAGCAGAAGAAGAAGATAATAAAGGTTAGTGTTGAATGGTTTCTTTGCATTTTTCAAATTTTATGTTTTTTTTTTGTAGGAAAAATTGTTTTAAGTTACTTAGTGTAAGAGTTTGTAGTATCGAAATTTGATTGTGTTTAATAGCTAATGCAACTATAAATTGGTGATCGTGTAGCATAAATTCGAAATTTATCCGAGTGTGAGATGTTTCAATATGTTTTTCTATGTCCTAATTAACTGTCAGAGTTATGAACAAGTCGTGTAATTGGAGAGTAGATTTGTATGACAGCATAACACTAATTTGGTTATCTAGCAATGTGTTGAGCTGTAGGCAAAACATACTTGAGAGCCCAACTCCTGGTTTGCAGGTTGAGACATAGTAAAAGAAAAACGTATTTGGCTAAAAAACAAAAGACCCCAAAAATACTTTTGGATTTTTCCTTTTTTTTTTTGTTGTTCAATAGAGGAAATATGTGGAACTAGAAGGGTTTTATTCTTAAGATTTTTCTCTGTAGTTAATACTTTTCGTTCTTTAATTTGGGGTGCAGGGACTAAGTCAGAGGAGGATTCAGCTATAAAAGAATGGTAGTGATGAGTCTTGTAGCCAGCTTCGCTTTTGCTTGACCTAAGATTCATTTTATACGTACCCTCTTGATGCTAGTTGAGTTTTCTGCCTGCCTAAGCTGGTAACATTGTTTAGTTTCACGGGCTACAACCATCAGGTCTGGTTTTGGTATTGTAGGTCATTGTTTGTAACAACTGAATGCTTGTTTCTTTTAAATGTATGATAATGTATCTACCTAGTTGTTCATCCAGCTTATTTTTCTCCAGTGTTTCTTCTTTTCTGTTTGCAGTTTTTTCACTTTGTAGCTATAGTTTGTTACTTCTATAATTTTTTTCAGACTTTTGTTCTCTCATGATTTGAGTTGTTATGCTCTAATGTGGTTGTTATTAGGAAGTCCTAGCAAGAAAATATTTGAACTCAAGAATATTAAGATTATTTGTATGGTGCATCATTCAGGTATTTTCTTGAGAAAAATTGTGCAAGGAAAATGATTTTTTGGGTGTTCCATTATTGAACTTTAAGGACTCTTGGCATTTCGAAGGAGAGCAAGTTGATTTAAGCCATTGGAACCAAAAACTAACCACTAAGGAAGAACATTAATAACTATGGCTTTAGTAAACGTTGTATAAATACATCTGAATAAAATTCAGTTCTTTAGCAAGACACTAGCAATGAGGAGCTCATTCTGAAATGAGAAGAGAAATTGGTTTCTTTGAGGTCATTAACGAAATTCATTTGCAGGTTTAGGTATTGGATCTACAACTTTTAACTTGTTGATTTCTTTATCATTAGTTTTGGTATACAGTCATCTGTGTGAAATATTGTTTTACGATCTTTAAGTCTACGAAGGTCCGTTATGTGCAGGATTGAAGGCATTCATATCTGCGCTATAGTTGGAGTCTCATGAACTTCGGCCCTTCGAGTCTCTCTGCATCATCTGCCATCATCTCCTTGCATAGAATTCCTCTCTGTATCATTTAATATAAGCCTACTAATCCCTACAAGGTGGTTAACATCGTGACGATTTAGTTTTCTATTCATACACTATCCTTAATATGCCATTTAATTTCCTTAGTCCATTTAATTTCCTTGCAGCAAAAGTTTGATGTAGATGCCAGATCGAAGGATAGATTGATGAAGAGAGCTGGCAAAGCATGACACTCTTTTAATACAAGGTTGACACAAAATTTATCCTTCCGTACAAGGATGATCCGAAGAAGTTGCGACATCCTCCACCATTGTACAAGAATATCATTAAACAAGAGGACTGGGAACGATTTGTTGAAAGTCGTTTGAGAGATAAATTTGGGGTAATTTCTTTATTAACTCACTGAATGCGAAATCTATTGTTGATTCTATAAACAGTTCAGGTTTCTTTTGACTAATTAACCTGCTTGTCGATATTATATGTGCAGAAATAGTAATCATTAATATGCCCCTTCGGTATAGTTGTGTGCATCACAAAATATGATTGCACTGTTATAGGTTATTAGTTGTTTGCAATTGTTGATTTAATTCTGCATAAATTGAGATTGATACAAAATGCATCAAATATTTGTGACTTGCAGGTGAATTTTATAAAAGAGTAATTGGTGCTTAATGTTGTCAATTTTTGGGTTGAGTTCAGAATTATTGTGTTCAGATTGGATTGATATACTGTTCTGTCTATGTCATTAAAGTTTTCTGTTTATATTTTCAATGACGTTAGTTTTTGCTGTATTTCCTAAATTCAGGGTTATGTTATAATGTTTTATGAAGGAATTCAGTGAACAACAACGGGAAAGACGTTATGAGAACAAATACGATCATTGTACAGGCAAATCAGGATATGCAAAATCGAAGAGGAGATGGTAATGAAAATTCTGATTGATGATAATGTTGTTTTAAGTTGTTTGAAATCCATTACACTTTACTCTTCATGTTCAGTTAATGGTTAAAATATTTCACTACAGCGGGCAGAGTCCGGAGATTGGGATTCGCCTATTGATCGATGTGACCTATGGAAAAGAGTAAGAGATCTCTTATTGAATTGTGTTCTCTAGTGGAAATTTGGAATTCTAACTTAACATTTGTCAATTCAAAGCTGATTTGCACTTAAGAAGCCATCCCATGTACATGTACACATATGATAATATGAAACATAGACATGAGACATGAGTGCTATGATGAATAAGTACCTTTGTTTTGAATGTGAAAGTGTGCTTGTTGTTGGTACTATGTGCGCATGTGCTCATGTGCATATAAACTAGTTCATGTTTCTTTTATATGTAAACATTTCTTATGTGTATGTTCATAGTTTTATCGGTCAATTGAAAATCGCAGAGGTCTTCTCATATGTATGTTGTTTCACAACGGCAATCATTTGTCCCATTGTTGTGGGAATCATTGTGTCAGCAAATTCAACTGTAATAATTGGCCTTTGGCCTGCACATTTTCTCTGGACTTACTACTGTATATTGAGGTATGCCTAGATCCTTCAAAATCATTACATAGTTGTTTAATTCAATTTCAGGTGCCTCTTGTTTATCAGTAACATCTTTACTTATACTCTCATTTTCTTTATGGGATTATAATTTCAGAACCAAGAGGCTAGGACCAGTTCTGAAGATTATGGTGCTAATAGCATTGCCAGTGCCTCTGATTTTTTGGCCAATTATTTAAATTGTTGGAAGTCTTTTAGCTGGAATAGGATATGGGTTTTTCGCTTCCCTTTTTGCAACTTTCGAGGCTATTGGAGCAAATGTCACTGACAAATGCTATGTACCACTACTTTGTTGTGAGTTTTTCTCTCTGTTTTAGGCTCTGTTTAAGTAGCAATGTAGTTGAAATTTGTCTTTGCATTGCTTGGGTGATCAGAAAGGATGAAAAACGTTTGTGTGCCAATGAATTATAGATTATTAATAATGGATTTTCCAGGCAATTTATTGATATTTTAGATTTCAGATGCTTTTTGTGAGTTATTGTTTTATAACATTTCACTATGATTGCATTGTACTTATAAAACGTCATCAAAGTATAAATGTAACTTAGTCTGATCCTTATGGTTAATTATTTCACTCCAGAGATTTGGGGAGGCTAGTGACTTGATTTTAATTTGATATTTGTCACTCATATCAGCAGCTTACTCATTGAATATCAGGATGGTTGTTTTTCCACTATCAAAGAAAACTACACAGCAATGCAGGGTTTCATAGATTTTTGCTTTCATTCTTACAAAACCAAATTCATTGTTCAGAAAGTGCCAAATATGACAAAATTCAAAAAAGTTAACCATTACAAATCCATACTTATCGTTCAAAAAGCGCCAAATATGACAAAATTAAAAAAGTTAACCGTTACAAAACTATATTTATCGTTCAGAAAGCGCCAAATATGACAAAATTCAAAAAAAGTTAACTGTCACAAAACCATATTTATCGTTCAAAAAGCATCAAATATGACAAAATTAAAAAAAGTTAACCATATTTATCGTTCAGAAAGCGCCAAATATGACAAAATTCAAAAAATTTAACCATTTCAACACCATATTTATCGGGCAAAAAGCACCAAATATGACAAAATTCAAAAAACTTAAACGTTTCAACACCATATTTATCGGGTAAAAAGCGATAAATATGTTGAAATTCAAAAATGTAACTGTTACAACATACTAAATTTGACAATAAAAAGTGACAAATATGACATTTTTCTACAGTTTTTATGTTATTATACTTGGAGCTTTTATGTGACAAATATAGTTATTAATATATTTGGCGTTTTGACCGATTGCCAAATAGACTATATTTGGCGGTGCCATTGGTGTCGCTTTGTTGATCGCCAAATTTGAGAATTTTTCCTGTACTGTTAAAGTTCATTTCTTGTAAACTGATCAAGTTCATCTTGCATGGTATGAATGCAAACATTTTTTTAAATCTTTTTTCATATTCTTGAGCTCAATTAAGAAAACATAACAAGCAAAATTTACTTGATTTCTTATCTTGCTCTTGGTCATCATCATGTCATCTAGACTTCCAATGATTGAGCTGGTTGGATGTGCCTTTTGTATCCAAGTAGGTGGATCTCTTTTCTCATCATCATTTCTGATTAAATTCCTGTCCAAGTCTGTGGTATCAAATGTTGCTGCTGTGTTTGATGTAATAGCAATTGTTTCCTCCTTTATAACAGAATCTTCCTTACTGTTACTACTGATTAGTGCTGGACTTTTTACAATTTCTATGAAGCTGGTTATGCGTTCTTCATGAGAATACTTTGTATAATCATCAAGATCATCAAACACCACATTTGCAGACTCTATTATAGTCTCAGTTCAAAGGTTATAAATACGAAATGCCTTTCTATTCAGTGCATATCCTATAAAGGCTCTTTCATCACTTTTTGAATCAAATTTACCTAACTGCTTTTTATCTTTTAAGATGTAACACCTGCATCCAAAAATATGAAAACACTTCAAGTTAAGTTTTCTTCCTTTTAAAATCTCATAAGGAGTTTGATTAGTGCCACATGTAAGAAAAATCCTATTTGAAATATAACGTATTTATAGCTTCAACTCATAGCATTTTGGTCAACTTCTTATTATTAAGCATCACTTTAGCCATTTGTTAAAGTGTTTGATCTTTCTCTCTACAACATCATTCTGTCAAGGTGTTTTGGGGGCTAAAAACTCCTTAGCAATTTCATGGTATTTGTAGAAATCAACATAGCTAACATTTTCAGACTCTTTACTATGGTCACTTCTTATCCTTGCTACCCTACCAATGTCCATCTTTTGCTCATTTTCAAGCTTAATACAAAGATTCTTGAAAGCTTCAAATATGTCAGATTTTTCTCTAATAAAATCAATCCAAATGTATCTAGAGAAATCATCAGCGCAAACAAATATATATCTCTTACCAGAAATTCTCTCAATCTGTATAGAACCCATGAGATATATGTGAAGTAAATAAAGTATTTTAGAGATGTAAGATATGACATAGACTTATGTCATAATAAATTTGATGGGATATGTGAACAATGTCAATTAGGAAAACAAATTAGATATCCTAACTTAGTCAACTTAACCAAGCTAGTCTTTGTAGTTTAAATGTCATAACTTTTGATGCCACAATTTCAAATCTGATATCCTAGCACGAAATGCATTTTCTACCAAGTAACAATTATTAGAAGATCTATTTCCTTCTAACATACATTTTCCTATATCATCTAAAACCATGCCTTTGTTTTGAGTGAAGTTAACAACATACCTGTCATCACAAATTTGACTAATGCTAATTAGATTAGCTTTAAGTCCATCAACAAGCAAAATATTTTGAAATTCAAGTAAGCCTTTAACATTTAAAGTACCCTTACCAATCATTTTACTCTTTATAACATCACTAAATGTGACATTTCCTTCCTAAATGACTCAAGATTTTTCAAAAAATTCTTATTTCTAGTCATATGCTTGGAACAGCCACTATCAAAAATACCACATATCATTGAGAGACTTATCAAATGTAGTAAGAGCAACATTATATGTTGTTTTATTTTTCTCAGTCCACTGATGTTCTGTTTTAGGTAATTACTTGAACTGTTTTGATCTTTCATGCAAAAGACTCAATAATTTAAAGCATCTAAGTCTGATATACCCTTTGACACCACAAAAATAACATGCTGAAATAAATCTTTTAAAAGTACTCACTGGAGACACAAAAACTTCATTACTTTTCGAACTAGGACTTGACCTTTTTGAGCTATTTTCAAAAGTATTACCTGATGTTGAAGCTTTCACAAACACTATATTTGATGAAGATGCAATGTTACCTTCTGGATAACCTAAGCCATGTTTGTTGGAACTGTTTCTTCCCAGACTCAAAACTTGGTCAAGTTTTACAGACCTAATTCTGAGTCGCAATACACTTTCTATTTTCAACCAGTTCTACAGTAATTTTCTCAACATTTTCTGATTTGTCTTTCTAGGTTGACTTCAGTTCACTAATTTAGTTTCAGTAAAGGCTTTTTCACATTTCAACACTTCATTATCCCTCTTCAGAATCTTGATTTCTTCTTTTTTATTTAGCTATTCAGCATAGAGTGTATTGTAGTTTCCTACAACTCTTCATAGTACTCAGGATCATTGTCTATGTCTAAATTTTCATCTCTAGTTCTACACTGTTCTGTTATATTCGACATAATAGCTTTCCTCTTGTTAGCAGCAGATGCTATGAATGCCACAAAACTGCTAATTCTTGGTCATTTGAATTGGTCTCTGAATCGTCACTTTATGTAGCAGACATCTTTTTATTCTTCTTCTTTTTGAGATTAGCACATTTTGATTAAATATGTCTATAACCAAAACACTCGGAGCATTGAATTTGCCCTTTTCTATCAAGTTGTTTTGAAGTCTTCTTGTCATTCTCCTTGTTGAATTTCCTGAATTTGTCATCATTTGAACTTGACACCTTTCCTTGATTCTTTTTTTCTAAAATTCTTTTTAATAAACTTAACATAATTCTTTGTTAGAAAAGAAATTTGTTTTGAATCATTTTCATCAAACTCATCATTACCTCCGTCATTGGATTTTTCAGCTTTGACAGTGAATATAATGCTCTTACCTTTTGGCTTTCTTGTGTTATCATTAATCTCAAAATTCTGAAGAATTCCAACAAGCTTATCAACTCTCATCTTATCAATGTTCTTGACTTCTTCAATGGCAGAGATCTTTGGTTGAAATTTATCAGGAATAAACCTAATGATCTTGCTAACAATTTCTACATCTATAAAAGTTCTACCAAGCATGTCTGCAAAATTTGTAATATGACACAACTTCGAATAAAAATCAATTATTGATTTATCCGCATGCATCATTAGATTCTCAAATTGCGAATTTAATCTTATCAATTTAGATCTTTTAATAGAAACTATACCTTCATGTTTTACCTCAAGAATGTCCTAAGCTTCTTAAGTCACTTGGCATCTAGAAATCTGACCAAAGTTGTTAGGATCAACTGCTACATAAATCACATTGAGTGTGCCTTTGAATTCCAACTCGAATGTCTGCACTCTTCATCAGTCCATTCCTCCTCAGGGTTAAACTCTGTAGCTCCGAATGCATTCAATTGCATTCGTGGTGTCCATCCTCTTAGAACACTAGTCCATGCTAGATCATCAAGTGATTTGATATACATCATCATTCTCACTTTCCAATAGGAATAATTACCATCACCAAGAATCGGGGGTTATGATCCAGATCCTCTATTTTGTATGAACTTCATGCCTTCAAATCAACGTGATCTTTCTTCACTTGCATGTCAGTGAACCTAATCTGATACCAATTGTGAGATCTGAAAGTATGGATTAGCTAAATGTAATATAACAAAAAATTGTAACATAAAACGACATAAGAGGATTTCCGTGGTTTAGTTATAAAACCTACATCCACAGACAACTTGGAGCTACAATTCACTAAGTTCTTATTTGTACAATCTTTAGGTACATTTATAGCGCTGACTCACTCTCATACACTAACCTAACTTTGTAAAACAAAACCTTACAAGATCTTAAACTCTTATGACACTGCTAACCTTTTGTTGCTGATAACTCAACGGCACATTTTCAAGTAACATATGACAACTATGTTTAATACTGAAATTACAAGAACACTCAACTCTCAAATGTAAAATAAATAGTAATAGACTTAAATAAATTCATGCACGATCTCAACACTCTCATAAATGAATAAAGTCACATAAAACAAAATCAAAGACACATTTCAATATACGTTGAAGCTCTCTCCTCAATTGCTTGAAATGTGATACTATATAAATTATGGAAATAACATGATAATGTAATATAGTATGAGATACTTAGTTGCCCTTCTCATCAATATCCTATAGAATCTCAATCAAACTCAAATAGTAAGTATAAGATAGTGATCAATATTATAGGAAGTGAAATAATAAACTCCTAAGTAAATTAGGATACTAAAATAATATACTAATCTAATAATGGATATTCAATATGAATAAATAACTTCCTAATAAAGACTTCTAGAAATACTAAATATAGGAAAGAATATAACATAATGTTTTTAGTACAAGTTTGTCCAAAACAAGTCATGTGAATGATACATGTATAAGTGTTACGTCAACACTAACAGTCGTTTTTATGTAAATTGAAGGCTTTGCTTGAGAATTAGGATAGAAATTTTATTTTTACTTTTTTTCCTGTGAACGGTGAGAAAATAAAATGGCCAGTTCATGTTGTATCAAAGGCATCTGAAGATGCAGGAAAGATGAAAAACACTTAAATGATGTTGCTTGTATTCTTGGAGGAAATGGTGGGAAAATACAACATGAACCGGCTATTTTACTTTCCCACCGTGAGAATTATGCCCTGTGCTACTAGATTTTTTGCTGGGTTGGAATGTTTGTTGTTTAGATCTTTTTTTTTGGATTTGTTGTTGTTGTTGTTGTGTTATCTTGGTGGATTTTTTTTTTTTTTGGGTTGGAGTGTTATGTTGGTGTTGTTTACATTCTGTTATGTTAGTGTTTGTTTAGAATTTTGTATTTCTTGTTGTTGCTGTGTTGATGATAATAGTGATTAAATTAGCGGTGGCATTGATGGCACTAGGTGTTTTGGCATTCTTCTATTTTTTATTTTTATTATTTAGATTTTTATGGGTAAGAAAAGGGCTTTTTTTGTCTCTTTACTGATTGCCATCAACAGTTAATGGTTAACAGGCATTAACGTTGTCTTCTAAGTTTAGAATTCAGAAAACTTTGGTCCTCACCATATTTAGGCCTAATCTTAGCGGGCAAATTAGAATTATCCCTACTTTTAAAATCTTTCATTCACACCTATATGTTGCTCTCCCATTGCCATACTATTTAACCAATAATATTGTTTATGATGTATGGACCAAGTCGATTCCAAGCTATTACCACAAGAAGCAGCCCTATAATATATCCCTCTATATTAGACTTTCCTATAAACATTTCTATGGGATCACCTGCTAGCAAGCTGCAAGCTCGAATTATAAACGTGCTGTACGTTGGTCTCTATTTAGTAATATAGAAACTTGGTTAGAGAGCAACCAAGACAGCAAGCATACAAGAGAACCAAGATTAGAAGCAAGCAAAAGATACTCTGTTGACAGCAATGAGATCAACAACGTTTGTGTACATAAAACAGTTAACTAAAAGAAGTTTCCTTTTTTATTATTATTATTTTTTTATTATTTTATTGTATGAGAATTACTCTTTAACATAAATTTTCTGCCTCCCCTGCTTCTAGAAAGAAATAATTACAACCCAATTAAAATTCAAACAAAACCACTGAAATAACCCAATTCAAGTACGAATACGTGTCTGCACAGCTGTAAGGGTACTTCCAAGTGTCGATGGGCATGGTTGGTACTTGCTGGAATTTATTTTGTCAAAACAAGGGGAATTTGAAGTTTCCCAAGAAGGAAATAAATTGTGTTATCATTAACAGTAGATAGTAGTTGGTACTTAAAATTGAGACAACGTACCCAAAATAACAATAACAATATCATTAACCCTTGGCATTAATGAGGCTACTCACCCCAGTTATCATCTTCTTTTTCTCAGGTTTTCAAGGCTTTAGAGTATATGGTTTTCTTGTTTGCCTTGCTCTCCTGAGCTAACTTGTAGACCTGGACCTGGACGATTATGTCGTCCCATAAACTAAAATTTAGGCGACAGCTGAAAAGTAAAATTAAAGATCGTTTTCTAGATGTTGGAAATTGTAGTTTAGCTTGCAAAGATGATCGATACAGCCAAATAGATGAGGAAACAAGGAGAGTACGAAATTTCAGAAATGACTGAGCAGAGTACTATGGTGTCACCCACCAATTATTTAAGTTTAAACGTGAAACTGTAACATCAATACAATTAGGGTATCTTCCATTATTGATATTGAAACCAAGTAAATAATAGTGATACTTTAATAAAGAATTGATCATTAATTCGCATTTCATGAAAGTGGCAGCAATAGTATATTAAACCAAAGTTTAGTATCAGAATTCAGAATACATACATGGCCACAGAAGGGAAGCAGGCAAGACAAGACTTGCTTTTTACCAATATAAATGCATGCAACGATCGCAGAGAGAATTGGTTTTTACTGGGAATTTTCACAGTAATGAAGGAATGATTCAGGGGAACAATTATGTTACTACCAGGAATATAATAAATATATGGGATGGGTTATATGTATAGCATTTATGTGTGGATATTGACAAGTGACACAGACAACATGCAAAATCATCATAGTACACGCGTCATCCAATGCCGCCGGCATCCTCCGGCTCCATAATTTCGATTGCAGATTGAAAGAAAAGGCTTCGGTTATTCTTTTTAACCAAATTGGTTGTTTCAGGACAAGGTCTGTTGACAGCTGATTTACCCTCATCTAGGGAGAGGGGCCGCCCATTTCTATGTAAGTTATAAAAGAGCAGAAATAATTGATTTTGTAATTATAACAAGGCCTAACCACAAGAAGTTGCTAGCTACAAACAAAAAGGAAAAGATATGCCCATTGAAATTCGACAGGTACGGTTCCTTTATAGAAGTGCTTTCAATATTATTATTAGCTCTACCGAGAAAAATAAAAGATAATTTATATATATATGTGTGTGTGTGTGTAAAATTGACAAACACTTTTAGAGTCGAACATGCTTGAAATGTGGAAGCAAAAACGCTATTTGAAAAGGCATCTTGACTTTTAGGACTATTTTTTATTAATTATGTGATCTCTTTAACTTGCATTTGCATAGAGGTAATGATTCCCTTTGCTTTATGTTTTTGTTATATCTGCTTAACCAAGTGGTGAAGACGTTATCTCTATATTGATGTTGGAAGTAATTGAAATCAAAGCACATATTATTCTGCCAGCAAATTTAATCAACATAAGGGCCCTTTAAAACCCATTTTGACCTCCATATATTTTCCATTGCAGGCAGACTATATGCATGTATGAATATATTTCTGTGCAAGTTTTTCTTTACGTAATATAGATTTCTGGGCCAACCAAAAAGTTTGGCCGTATTTTGGAGTGTCGTTATGCATATTCTTTATCTTTCACTTGATGTTGAATCCTATGATGGAAATCCACAATGACTAGTGTCCACAGGAGTGTGATAACAATACAGTGTTTCTTAGCTGGATCTCAATGATTGTAGCCAATATGCTTTCTTATCTTGCATATCCCATCCTAAATTTACTTGACAATGGTTGCGTCCTCACCGTGAATAATTGGAAATTGCGCTTGCAAATATATATCTTGCTTCTACTAACATCAAAAAGAGTAATGCCTAGCTACTTGTAATTGGACTAGATCTTGGCATAATCCTAACCTTTATAAGGATCAGATAATAAGTATATGATTTTTTATTTTTATTTTTGGATGCAATTGTTGCCGAGTATGTTGGGGTAAATATGTATTGAAATTTGCTTAGTAGAAAATGTGTGTACGACAGCAAAATCTGTGCACAGAAATAAGCAAAGAAATTGGTATGCTTTAAGTAGAGTTATAATGTCATTTTCCCTAAGACATTATTTGTCTCTATCAATTGTATGATACAAATTTGAGATTGCATATTAATACTCCTCCAAAAACACTAGTTATTTACATTGTTTTTGGAGGAGTATCAAGGAAAAAGAAATTAGAAATTAATAGAATATTAGGTTAGATGCAAAAAAATAAATAAATAAAATAAAAGAACATTGGAATATAATTTTTATTGAAGGAAGAGAACTTTTAGACTCCTGATTTTGAATTCTTTGTTTCCAGCAAAGAAATCGTAAGACACTTTATTTGTCTAAGAAATGAGTGTCTAAGACTAATATTAGGAATAACTAAGATATGTAAAATGGTTTTAGAACAGTCCTCCTTATAGATACTCATGTGTCCTCTCACTTGCGTTGAAACAATTCATTTATAAACGCAACTTCATTTGTGACCACTAAATTTACATTTAAGTTAAATTAATGGTCCAAAATAAAGCAACAAAACTCTTCTAAAAAGCATATATATATATATATGTCACTTACATACATACCTTATGTACATACGTGTCTTGTACAATTTATTTTCAAACTCTTTCTAGCAAGAGAGTTATTGATCATGGAATGATCTAGGGTTAAGTGTGTTAAAAATAATCAAATCATGAGTCTTTTTATTGCCTAACTAATTGTCCGGCCTCTTATAGGCCAAGGGGCGATAAACCTCTACTCCATACATACATGGGACTTAATAACCAATAATTATATATGTTGCACTCGCCAATTTGCATATAACCTCTACTCCATAAGCTACACTTAACTGGACCATTTATGTCTGCTTCAGCCAGACCCAATTGAGGTCAGTCAGGCGAACTATTCCCATGATCCGAGAGGTAACGAAAAGCATAAACATAAGATTTTGATGTAACTGAAAGCAACAAATTTGAGACCCTAAACTATCTGGGCTACTGCTTGGGAGCACATCATTTAATTTCTTTGACGAGTGTATATGCAGAGTTGAGATTGGACTACGACGAAAAAGCAGTTTTGTGGGTGAGTAGGTGACGATATCTATTAGATATAATGAAAATTTATTTACCCAATTTGTTTGCATGGATCGATAAAATAAACAAAGTGATGCAGAATGAAAATAATGTACGTTTATCAATAGGCTATATATCTAGTACCGGCTAAACAGTAGATTTTATCATCATTATCTTTTGGCCATGTGTATAGTACTGTCCAAGTTCAAAGCTATAAAAAACAAGTTTCTCTTTGGAAGTATTTCAGATTCCAAACTCGTGTTAATAATTTTAAATCTCAACTCAAGGATCTCCTGCTAGTACCAGAAGTATATATACGTACTATTCTGCCAAACAAGTAGTGCCACAAGTTAGGTATTATCAAACCCTAGCTTTTAGAAGGACCCACGGCGAATTAGGCAAGCTATTGTGAGTTAATTAATTGATCAATACACACACACACACATATATATATATAATTTAAAATTAAAAAAAAACAAAAAGTACATGATAGTAAAACCATTTAGTGCTCCTTTATATTTGAGAGCTTAATAGCAAGACTACTTTGCTTGTGACAATTTTCAAGCTGTCGGCGATGAAACATGGGTTAATGTGTTGTCATCACTTTAAATAAAGTAACTTTAACTCACTTAAAGAGTTCAAATTATCATTGGTTCTAAGCCAGGCCAGCCCTTATATATATATTTCTCTTCTTAATCTATTCGTGTTCTTCCTTCCTTTTTTTTTTTTTTTAAAAAAAAAAGGTACGCTTTGTGTGTATCTGCTTGTTATTTGTGAAGAACTTGTTCATATATAGTCTTGCAAGTCGTTAACTTGAATTTTTTCTCCTAAATTCATCAACTCTCGCTAAGAACAGGAGTGAAAAAAGTTGGGAGTCTTGGAATGAATACTAATTTTACACACAAACTGAGATTCAGACAAGATTTGCAAGTTATATTGATATAGAGACTTTCTGATCTTTATTCAACTTTTTCTTTTGTCCCTGCTCCCTTTTTCCTTTATATTTGTTTGTGCTAGATAGCCTAGCTTTAACATGCCAGTCTGTGCTAAGCTTGGGATTTAAGCTTGGCATCACACTAGGTAGCTGCATACATATGCTCTCTCATTCATCCAGCTTCTCCACTTCTCAAATGCCCTTTACCGCAATGGCAAGCAAAACCAATAAACTTTACTTGAGAGCTAAAACTTCTACCTGCTAGCTATATGTTTTTTTTTTTTTTTGTATATGAGAGTAATTTAATTACTAAGTCCCATTAGATTGAGATTCATGGAAAATAAAAAACAATGACATAATAAACATCCATCTTATTAATTTCGTAATGGGCATATACATTACAGAAGCTTTGCTGCCTAATAACAATCCTATGTATACATTTTTTTATATATATTTTAATTGATCAAATGGTGAACATGCAAATATATACACTAGTACAAGTATTCTTCATCGTATAAACATAACACAAGGTTTGGAGAAGAAAAAAAAAAAAAAACTGTTGAGGGTAAAATTTGCTTCCTAATTTCAAAAGCCAAAAAGCAGCTATTTGGGTTGACCTCAGTATCTCTAATAGAATACCGACACTTTCTCTGGGATAAAAAGCTATTTATAATTATGTTGGAGAAAAAAGTCCATAACTTGTGCGACCAAAAAACAATATTATTTGGATTTATCGTTAGAAAACATTTTCAATAGACTACATCTCTATGTGTGAAAGGCATGTTAGGGGTGGTGTAGAAAGTGGACTCCATGTCATGTGACCCAAGAAAGCATCTCTTCCCAATCCTACGTATATAAGGACCCCATAATAAAATAATAATAATAATAATAATAATGCATGGCCAAATCAAATCTATGTGCCATCTCCATCTCCATCTCCATCCCTCTTTCTGTTTCTCTTTAAGTACTCTCTCTATATTTGCTCTCTCCAACTCCATATCCCTTCTGCTCTCACACATGAACAGTTGAGGGGAATGTTGTCTGGTTCGAGATCATTCATAACAAGCTGATCAGTACACATGTATATATATGTTTTCTGAATGATTTCGGACCAGGCTTCATTCCCCCCAACTCGGTTTAATTGCTTGCCATTGTTGCGGCATGTGAAGCATTATTTGTCATCCGTTAGAGATTTAATTATGATCTCCTCTTGTCTCAGCAGTGTTTACTGATGGCTGAGTTGAATTATTTGGAATTCTAATTTGATGCAGAAAATTAACGAATGAAGGGATGGCAAGCAAGGTGAAGAACAACCGGAGTTCGGCAATTTCTGAGGAGGAAGCAGTTGGGTATGCATGATTGATTCAACCTTCAACCACTTCATATTTTGTTTATGTATTTTTTGTGGTTTAATATGTGACGTACATAGCTGTGTTAATGTGAACATCTGACTCATCTAAAAACTTGGTCTTCCTCACTTTCTCGTTTGTTCATCTGCTTTTGGGATTTGGAAAGTTAGATTAGGCTAGGTGGGCTTTTCTTGTGGAGGAATTACCAATGATATATAAGCAGGGACTGGGGTACCAAGCCATCGGTAACTTTTATTTATATTATTTTTCTTCTTATGAGTGTGTGATAGGGAGAGCCTAATAGACTAAAAGTGAGCTTTGAATTTACCTCTTTTCTCCTCTTCAGGATCGGGACTCATCATAACATCTCCTTTGTCCATGCCAAACTATATCTACCCAGTGGGGCAGATATTAAATCTATGTGGGTCAACCCCAACATGAAAAAACTAAATCTACCGTGTGAGAGAGTCAGATTTACATGTGAAGCTAATAATTTCAGGTGGGTCATATCTGCCGGAGGTGTCATATGTTAATTACTACCGTAGCTCTCCATGGCTACTTGATCAGATAATTCATTATAAGCATTTACACACACTTGCATTGTTTAATATCAAAGTCTGCTTGTAGCTCCTGAATCATTGCTTTGTCATTGTTGCGATCCTTATGTTAGAGCAGCTATAGCAAGACAAGAAAGTTGAAAATTGCAGATAAAAGAGGAAAATAATTATATATATAAAAAAGGTGCCAGCGGGGTGCCAACAGGAACTTGACAATTTACGTGACGACTTTTCCATGCATCATGGAGGGCTACTTGCTTAGTGTCTAGGGTTAGGGTCGCCAAACTTGATAACTGAATGAAGTGAAAATGGTTTCTTTTAATTTTCTTCATGATATGATCTATTTATATAATAAATTAATATTTATTATCTCCTTCTCATGTTAATCATGTCCTTCAAACTCTCATTTATTCCCCAGCACATGATTTGAGGTTATTGATTTGTTAATTTCATGGCTATATTTGAGTCCAACACATGACTTAGAGTTATTTGATGGCCGTGTTTGACTGATTCCGGAAAGTCTCACTTCCGTGCCATGCCCGCTTCTACCTTCTAGTACATAAACAAGTAAAAGACAGCAAAGGAAAATAGATCTATACATTCTATTAAGCCAATGTACATGTAATCATTTACACACACACAAATATTCATGATTTTTTTTAGTTCTACATTTTATAGTGTTATCTAGTTGCCACATTCCTTATATAACCTCCTTATCTCCTATTGAAATATTGTACGTAATCAACAACTTGCCATAAAGCAAAGTCATGATGAGAAGAGAAATGAGGGTAGAGTTAATTTGGATAATATATATTTTTGCTGAAGATGTGGATGATGAATGAAAGAGCAGTCAGTTGATCATGACAATTACTTTGGGCAAGTCAGTGTTGTTGTGATGTATATTTATATGTGAAATAACGTTCACCAAAATATAAATTGTATACCTAAAGGGCTCTTAAAATATTTTTTTTAACAAATTTCATCTCGTGCAAAAACGGTTTGCTTCTTTTGGGGTTCAACCAAATGTCACTGCAGTTTGATCTGATCACCTGATCTATCCCAGCCTCCCCCGCACCTTTTTGTTTGAGAATTGATCAGAGAAGTTTAAAGGGAAATTACAAATTAATCTTATTGAAAATTTTCCTTTTTTATATTTAATTGCACAAAAAAATACGAATCACAAATATTTTTCTTTTGTTAATGATACGGATAACAAAACCTGATGTGTAGATATCATCTTCGAAGTCATCAGACTAGTCAAAAAGAAGAAACTAACTAATACTACGGAGTCATATGTCTAAAGAGCAATTTCCAAAGTGAATTACATTAAATAAAGCATCCCTGACTAACACACCTCAAAGTAATAAAATAATTATCATGTTATCATCATTCTGTTACTTTTTTGACTTGCATGCCAATCATAACCCACAAAAACATTGAACAGGAAATACGAAATCAATTCAAAATTCAGATTATCTGTTAAGCGTCACAGTCATAAATTAAGCAGACTTGCCTAAATGAATAGTATAATCTCCATGATTGAATATTAGTTCTGAAACTGTGGTCTTCCCAATCATTAAGGGCGCTTCTAATTAAGCTCTCATGATTGCGCTAAAGAAGCTAGCTATATGAAGAGTCTTACCCAATTAAAGCCATCAATGAATATTTTATCATGATAAAAATGGAGGAGAGACTCCTTATGGCTCCGTCAGATAGAGCACAAGGACAACTTGTCATGTAGGGTGGACATGCAGCGCCCTGTCTGGAGACGCAACATACAAGAGATCTTGCAGGCCAGTGAGATATTCTTGTTTGTAAATCTTTTAAGCCTTGATTGCTGCACCTTATGGAAACTATATAAACCATCTACTACTTTATATATGATAGTGGCTTTGTTCAATTAATTAACAAACTAGATGGGTGGTGAGTATCTTCACGTTCCTGCTACTTGCCCAATTGTGGGTCTCCTAAATTTGTATAGCATTCTTATGGGCATTACGAGGACAGCCTTTTTTTTTTTTTTTTGATAGGAATCATTAGGACAGCTTTTGATCCTGAACGATAAGAAAAAGTTTGTAAATTAATGATTTGGATTCATATTTCATTGGAGAAAGAGTGGGAAATTATATATGCAATATACATGGGTAATTAGACAAGTAGGTTAGGCTTAGATTCTTGCAAAGATTTTGTCTAGTGATCTCTTTTTGTGGCCAAACTTCATCCATGTTTGTGGAGCAAATTACTCTTTTTCTCTACTTGTGAATAACTGTGTCGAACGTGAAGCAAAATCATTGGCATGGGAATAGTTATTATAAGATTCCATATATCACTTCATTGTCAATTTCATCTCCAATCAGGGTAAATGGGAAATTTTTTCAAAGAATTTGGGATTTTCAAACATATATTTGGGAAGAAGCTAAGGCAATATAGTGCAAGCCTATTCAAAAGCACGAAACCACTTAAAAAGTGTCAATGAAGTGACAAGCGGCAATTATTCGATAAGTTTTGACGTGATGGGTTTTTTAAGATAGCATAACACTATAAACGTGTATTTACTATGAATTGTAGCTAGCTGTAATATATACAATTAAATTGAAGCCAGCATTACTTGGAATAGAACCTTGAGCACAGATTGAAAAATCCGGCATCCAATAACATGGTTAACTTGGCATGCACAGCCTGCAGCACCCTGGTGCAGATTGGTTATCAACCATGCTCATTCTGAAATGTCGAAAAAGGTTGTTGAGATGATTAATTTCTTGGTTTTTATCAAGGCTTTGGGGAATTTAAACTGACATACACACAGTGCTGAATGCAACCAGAAAGATCCGAGTTTCCCGAGGAGATCCATCTCGGGCCAACTGTAGTCCAATAAACGCCAAAGGAAAAGCCTCAATAATAAGCCTAATGAAGAAGGGCAACAAGGGATTTCATCGACGCAAATGGAAGTGATACAAATATATATATATATATACACACACACACACACATATACATATATATATATATATATATACACACACACACACACACACACACACATATATATATATATATATATATATATATATATATATATATGCTAAGCATAATTTATTTATTTACATTTATAACTGGCAAATCAGAGAAGTGTTTACTTGATCATTAATTTAATGGCTATTTAAAGCAAGATGCTAAAATTCATGTCAAATAGTCTAATTAATGAGGAGGCCTTCGGTGGTGTAGGGGCTGCACCCAATATTTTTTTTTTTTTCAATATTGAATAATTTCCTTGGCTGCACTTATTTGTAATTTTTTTATAAAATTTTACACAATATATCAGTACAGCAAATGTACTGTAGAATGACCTGAATAAAATAGATGTTTTTATCAACATCTCTTATGTTCATTTAATTAAAGTAATATATTTATCACTAAATATTTTAAAGATTGATTGAAACCCTATCATTAATTGAACGTCATTTAAATTATTTTAAAGGTACTACATTAAAAGGGAAAAAAAAACTTAATTTGCCCCAAGGATAGGATACCTTTTCGGTACATTATATATTCTCCAAAAGTAAATTTTTGATGGAGTGAGTAGCTAGCGAAGGATGTATTTGAAAATTTTGAAAGATTCAGTGAAATAAATTGTAATTTAAATAAGTCTTGATGAAATGAGTAGCATGGTAATTAAGGGAAAAGTTAGGTTGATAAAGTTTGTGCAGAGCAAGAGTTCCTCCTAATAATTCAAGTTTGCATGCCATTGCCATGCATATGCATTTAGAATTTAGAGGCCATGAGCTGATTACATGTGTCAGTCCCTGAATCTTTTATCCTGTTAGAGATCCCTCATTTCCAAACAAATATAACGATTAACATGCAGCTACAATAGCGTAGCAATGGCAATGAAGATTTAATTTTCTCATATTCACAAATACTAAATCAAATAATAAAGAAAAATTTTGTTTTCTGTACATCCTGGAATTCTGAGACATGCAGAAAGGTAAACCAAGACCAGTCAGCCTCATCCTCTTGGGCATTAACTTATAAAATTCTTCTTTCGTTCATTATCCACACAAATACATATATGTATGTGTGTGTCTATATATATATATATATATATATATATATTCTAAGTCAATTCCTATACGTAATTGCCTCATGATGATCTCTGATATTGAATTTTCTTCAGATAATAGCAGCAGCAACAAACCCACCTTCACACAGATCCTTGTAGCCTCTTCGTTAGGCTTGATCATAGCGGCGGCGATGCATTTCCGTATTCGAAGGCTAAGGGATCAAAAAATCATTCCACGCCGAAGATCCTCGGACTCGGGTCATGTTGAGAAGCTAGAAAGGTTCCCCCATTATGTAGGTAATGTAATAACTTATAAATGTATATATGATCTCATTAAACATTAATTCTACCACCATGCATGCGTGATTTATGATTCAACTATATCCTAATAATTTAATTTGTATTAAAACTTTGATTTTATGCATCTCTCATTCATGAGTGCATGCTGCAGCAAGGCAAATGGGATTTGCAGATAAGAGACAGTGTCCACAGCTGTGCAAGTTAGCCGCTGAATATATTAGAAAATCTGAAGGCTGCGAGGATGATATATATACATTCTTCGCTAATGAGCCGGGGGCTGATTCCCTCTTCATAAAGCTTGTTGAGGAGTTCGAGAGATGTATTCTTAGTTACTTTGCATTCCATTGGAGCCATGCTGATCTTATGATTAGTCAGGTGATGATGATTAACTAAGATCTAATAATTAATTAGAATCATCCATGCATGATTAGTTACTCTCTTTTCGTTAGATTTTAATCAAAGTCTCGTGCTTAATTAATTTATTAACATTAATGATAAAATTCAGGTGTTGAGTTCTGATGCCGAGCCCAAAAGGAAGCTCAAGCACATAGTTATGGCAGCAACAAGGTGAGTAGGTGACGCTTTGTTTGGAGTTGTATCCTTTTGTTCATCGTTTGTGGTTGCGGAAGAAAAGTTTTCAGAATTCTGCCTTTATGTTTTTAATGTTTCAGGGAACAGAGGTTTGAGAGAGTGACGAAAAATCTGAAGGTGGCTCGAGTGTTCACTACACTAGTGGAGGAAATGAAAGCAATGGGAATTGCGGCAAATGATGACTCAAGGTGTACAGAGGTGATGGCTCCTGTGGCCCTGAGCGATAGAAGTCCGGTCCTCCTTTTCATGGGCGGTGGTATGGGAGCCGGGAAGAGTACTGTGCTCAAAGAAATTCTCAAAGAGTAAGCACAATTGATACTTAATCTAGCCCTTCAAACTATTCAACTACTTTTAAACTAAGATGACAAAGACTAGGAGCTTGTATTACTATCCATCTAGTGGTTCCTGGAATTCAGCATATAACCGTGCATATGATAAATTTCACAATTCACATTGCCATCATAAACATATCAGATGCATTTTCCGCAAAGGTAATGCCTTCTCGTATTGAATCATATAATACATTGGCATATATATAAAAGTAGCTAAGAAGGACGAGTTCTCTATCATTATAATTCCCCCTCCCAGTAGCATTTCCGTTCAGAATCTTCAAGAGTGCCAACTATTAAACAAACTTGAGAAGATTTAAGGGGAAGATCGACAATACTACTCTAACAGAGATTGTCTTGTGTAAAATATGACAGACCATTCTGGGCGGGAGCAGCAGGAAATGCAGTTGTGATCGAGGCAGATGCCTTCAAAGAATCAGATGTCATCTACAGAGCTCTTAGCTCCAGAGGTCACCATGTTGACATGCTTCAAACAGCTGAATTGGTGAGAATTTGAAAATCTCTTGACCCCCTACAAGACAAAAGCACAAGCCGTCCACTTCTATATAACACATAAAATTGTTGAAATTAATTTTAACAATTAATTTATTTAACTAATTCTATAAAACAAATATCTTTCTAAACGAAGTCTATGGTAACCAGGGGCAATAAAGACTGAATGCCATTGATGTCACACAAAATCACCATTTTTCAGTTAATATTTCTTTGCTAGTATAGCTGGGTATATAAATTTTAAAACACAAACACCTGGCTTTGGCTAGGGTGGGTGCAGCAGCTGCAGCCATGCCCAGCCCCCAAATCCCCAGCTTTTGGGGCCGCTTGGCCCACTTGTATGATTTACTTCAGCATTCACTTGGATGTATAAAATTAGTTCAAAATTACATGAAAATAGGTGTAGCCAGAATAATAGCATATCAGCTGCTTAGAAATAACAGAAGTACAAGAGACCAAAACGCATGCAGGCAAGTAACTTAAAAGGCACCTGAATGCTTTTGCTGCCTCAAACTGATAAAAAGGGCCATAAATTTGAAGCAAATATGGTTTCTCAGGAGTTCCCTGTCTTAATCACCATACACTCGTAGCAATGCTGTCTCCAATCGGAAAAAGCCTCTATAAATCTGATGCCAGATAAGATTCTTCAAGAGTTCTGAGTTCCCTCCCTTGATCACCCTATTCTCCTATTCAAAGCATTCCCAAAACAGTTTACTGATTGAAGTTTCTATTTCATTTACAATCATGCAATGAGAAAATAACTTAAAAATAGCTTATTTGTTTACAAATTGTCAATAAACTAAAACATAATTGATTATAAAAAATTCAATAATTGATCCAATACAAATTATTCAAATAGGTTCACCAATCATCAACAGACGCAGCATCATCCCTCCTAGTAACAGCACTCAATGAAGGCCGGGATGTGATCATGGATGGCACTCTGTCATGGGTACCATTTGTTGTGCAGACTATAACAATGGCCAGAAATGTCCACCGCCACCGTTATCGCATGGGAGCTGGTTATAAGGTGGCTGATGATGGAACCGTAACTGAAAACTACTGGGAAAGAATTGGAGAAAGGGAAAAAATAGAGGGAGTCAAAATGAGAAAACCATACAGGATAGAACTTGTTGGGATAGTTTGTGATGCTTACTTAGCAGTTGTTAGAGGCATCAGGTATGCTTTCAGGCACTAGATTTTCTTGATATTATGTCTTCATTTTCCTAACTTAATAGCAAGAAAAGAGGTCTTTCTATTGAGATACTCTATTGAGATACTGATATTTTACAATGTTATTCGAGTAACTACAGGAGAGCTATAATGTGCAGAAGAGCCGTGAGGGTGAAGTCACAATTGAAATCCCACAAGAGATTTGCAAATGCATTTTTAACATACTGCCAACTGGTTGACAATGCCAGGCTATATAGCACCAATGCTCTAGAAGGCCCGCCTAAGGTACACTCTCTGTTCCTCTAATTTCATCCTGCTTTTTTTCCTAGGCCCTTGATCAGGCAGTGTAAAGTACAGTAAAATGCCATAATTGGCTCATAGTTCAACTCAGGTTGGCCAACACCAGACCTATACCTGGGTCAGTTATCATGTATTTAATAAATAAGAAATAATAATATCCGATCAGTTTGGGTCAATTGTCGAGTATATGATTTACAAATGATAGACCTATCATAAATTATAAATGAAGCAAAAAAATGATGACAACAGTAGCATTTAGAGAAGTCAGTAGAAATACTATTCACCTGGCAAAACCCAAAGTCGGTGAGGTTAGGTTTCCCTCACAAACCTGGGTTAACTCGGGTTCCCTCTGACTGCTCAATTTAAGGTCAAGTCAGGTTTGGCCTAACTTAACCTCGAGATTGTCCATCCCTATCAACAACTAGAACTCTAAATTAAAAATCAATAGTTATATAATTGCAAAGAATGATACTAATCTTACACATTTTATATACAAACTCTTGTATATAAATTGATATAACATGAAATAAATAAAACATAAATCAACAAATTAATGATGATGAATAGAACAACTTAAATGAGTAATGTCATATTAGTTTGTTTAAAGAGTTTATGTACAAAGTTAATAAATAATGCTAATGCAAATATTTGTTTAATCAACTCCTACCAAGTTGTTGGGATTAACTTGGATTGAATCAATCCCAGCCAAGTTAAAGGAACATGGGACTAGGCCTGCGACTTAAGGGTTCCACCAGGTCATCCTGCAGTTGTTTCTAGAATATGTGATACTGAAATAATATTTTGTTGTGAAGTTGATAGGATGGAAAGACAGAGACAAGACTTTGCTGGTTGATCCAGATGAGATAAACTGTTTGAAGATGGTTGGACAGTTGAATGAGGATGCCGAATCCATATATGAACTTTACAAGCACCCCAACCCAGCTTCTGAAGCTGGATCAGTCTGGAAAGATATCGTATTATCACCTTCCAGGTTAAACATTCAACAGGAGCTTAAGTATTCGATCCAGATAGTTGAAAGACAAAAATACTACACCGATAAAGCAGGACAGACGGAGTTACAATCTTCTTAAGATTCAAGGAGGAACAATAGAGAGCTCAAGGAGGTATCGAAAGTTTTTTGCTACTTTTGTGATCCAAGGAATATTTACCGGCTGTATCAAAATTCTGGAGTTTAAATTGCTTTTACTAGGAAAGTTCAGTTCAGATCACAGAACTGAAAATACAATGACATTTCTATTGATGAATTGTACTTTCAATGTAACAAATTATACAGAAACAATCTGGGCACCACAATTTCACACAAGAAACAAACAAGACAAACTACAAAAATAATCAAAAGGACTCCAATACTTCCGAGTTTTTCTATTGTATCACTAATTTTTAAATTTGCAGGTATTCCAGTTTTACAAGTTCATTGGCTAGAAATTCACATCAAAAAGTTTTACCTAATACATGTTGGATTGAAGGAGAAATGGGTATTTATATGAAATATAAAGAGGTATATGAAAGTCACTGAGAAAATTCACGTTACCGTAAAATTTTGACAAAGTGAACTGGAAACATTTTAGAGAAAGTAATTGGCTATCCAGAACTTAAAGAGTCCTCAAGAGGATAACTGAACTGTTAAGCCTCGTGTTAAGAGTAATAGAAGTATCAGTCCCTCTCACACCTTACCTAAATCATCAATAACACATAAGCTGACAGAAGTGCATACCTTTATTAAATCAGGTAATTAAACGTAATCTCACCAAACTTTTTCTTGATGGTCTGAAGCAATCAAGTAAAAATTGACGAAAGGGAAAAAAATTAAATAAAAATAAAGCTCAAGGAAAAATAAAACACAGGAATTAATAAAGAGAACAATGGTGGATGATATGCAAAATTGGATTGATTAAATAATCCTGCTTTTTGAGGGTAGATGAAGGTTCTTTCAACGGTCCAAAAATCAGTCAGATATGACATAATAAGGACCCAGCTTTGGTCAAGCAATAAAATCACCAAAAAGAAGCAAGATTGGATTCATCAATCTTAGTATTGTGATTATCATTTGCACATCAGATACATATCCTTTAAGTTACACTCGAGGGTGAACATCACAAGTTCAATATGAATGGTCATACAGGTTGTTACAATTCCAACTATTACCAAGGATCACATTCGGCAATCTCTCTCACCTATTCAGAAATGACAAATGGTAAGAAAACAAAGTTACTTTTAGTCGAGGCATTTCAAATGGTTCGAAAAGAGAGGTAGAGGAGACAGCTAAAGGTGAAGAAAAAAAAAAAAGAAACATATATATATATATATATATTGGGAGGAGTACGAGGCTTAAGAGGCATAAGGAAAATCTAATGCAGGGTAAAAAAACATAAAATTTTCCCAGGGAAACTAACGGGAAATTTGTGTCCACTAACCAAATGCCAAGTATGTACAGGACAGAATATTCAATTAAAACATATCCACAGGGCTCCTGACTACCTTCTATTGGTCATCCTGTTGTCCTCATAACTCCAATTATACCATTTAAATCTCTTTTGCTGCTGTAGATGTCCATCTTGAGTGGCATAAAGATTCCCTCAATACTAGCCCAGATTACAGGTTTCACAAAATTTATAACCATGGATAGCCCACACGATATCATGCCAGATAGAATAAAGAAGATCCACCTTACATCTTGTAATTGCACCTAAATATCAATAATAAGGTATATATAACGGACCTGTGAAGGAGGCTATGAGCTATCCTGAAATTTTAGGACACAAAAGGCCTCATACGAAATAAAGCTTTGTTTTTCTATGTAAATAGCAACAAAATTATCATAAAATTAAAGAACTTCTTGTCCTTGATCTTTCCCATGAAAATCCCAAGGAAAGACTTCCATGGTAGAAGCGTTTACAAATTGAAAAATATATATATACACTTTAAAAATAAAAATAAAATTCATATATGAGTCACCAAATACTTTTTTTTTATAACCCAGAAATCCCCCGTCCTTTCATCGTTCGTTGAGTTTTTAACTTAGGGGCTACGTCCACACCCTACAAGTTTGATAATCGGGAAACATGTTAGATATATACATGTCCGAAGTACATGGCCCCAAGGGGATTAGAACACTTGACCTCAATGATGGGGATAAGGGCTACTTACCAAATACATCACAAGCACAAAAGACTTCCTATAGTGTTTGTCCCAATCCATTGCCATGCATTTCATTTCTCAATAACCATTGTTAAATAATAAGCTGTTCCCGTCCTGAGTCTGAAGCAAATTTCCCCCATGATAGAAAACCGTGCATGACACTTGAGCCCAGCGCAAGGAATCCAAGAATGTAAAACCAGGCTTGTTTTAGGCAAAATAAATCTAGCATTCAATTTTACAGCTTCACGTTCATTAAATAGTAACATCCTATGGATGAAAACACTAAGAAGATTTTATTAGCCAGAAGCTAGATGAAAAGATGCCCAATCAATTGGGTAAGCCATTAACTGATAATATGTTCATTAAGATTTTGTTTTAATAATCTCAGGGCTGGCAAAGATGAGCCTAAATATCTCAGAATTTAATGTCTTCTGGGACCTCAAGTAAATCTCTCTTCGTATATATATCTGACGACTTTTCAACAACCAGAGCATCTAAAAGGTCCCATCATCACAAGAAGGCCGTCATGTCAATAGCTCACCACCCTAACTCCAATTATTTTAGGGTCTGTTTTCTCCTTGATTCTTCAAGTAATACCAGATCACACATTCTAGGTACAGTCATGAAAACTCCTTCCTACCATCACTAAACAATAAGAATACAAGAATGATGAGCACATACAAAAAAGACGAAGATTTTTGCAAAATTCTTATCCAAGAAAAAGTTCTGGTGGGCAAGACTATTTCTCAATTTAATTGTGTAATCAAAAAAGGGTTTGATACATCCATGATATGTATCTACCTTTCTGGCACAATGGTAACAAGGTATGTAAAATCACCTGACGTCGGTTATAGGAAGGAAATGTTTAGATACGACCAAACAAAAGACATATTGCGAGTACTTATTAATCAAATAGAAATTAAAGTTGCAATAAATATAAGAAGATTACCATGTTACCAAATCATGTTAACTTAGTCCTTCATTAATAAAATCCTGGACAAGGAACACCAGTTATACCGGTCAAAAGTTTGAAACTTTTTTTTTCCCTAGGATCCATTAATAAAAAGCTATAAACACATACAAATCATCATTGCTAATAACATTCCTATGAACACAAGGAAATTTTATAATCAACATATTTTCAAGTTGTTAATAGCACAGACAGTGAAGGAAAAACCATTATCTGACTAAGATTCATGGTAAAACTTCTCCGAACGTTTATAAAACCAATCAAACACATAATATTGCCTAATAATTATTCCTAGAGTTTTGCCATGCTTACAGCATCTGGTATTCAGTTCCAAAAAACGGTTGATAAGGAATCAACATGCCAAAGTAACAAATCAGAAAATGTTAGTTGCTTGCCAAGAAAATGACACTAACAATGCACCTGTATACATAAAACTCACCTATGCTATTCCAATTTCTGTGTCAACACCTCCAGCAGTTCTCTTCAACCTCATTAGTTTGCCAACTTTGTTAAAACAATCAGAAATAGTCTAACAATATAATTTTGTTATCTTTAAATTACCAATATAACTTATAGATGTTAACATACTAACACATAATGTATCATTGCCAAAAGCTTCACATACTGCCATGTTGCATCTCAAGCATGCAGTCATCATTCTTCAGCACATTGCAATATTGCTATCAGTCTTAGCAGAACTTATGTGATTTCCATTTTTATCTTACCATCAAGCATTTATTTTCTTATCAATCATAAAGCTAAAAAGATAACTTATTCAGTGACATCCACTGAAGTTAAAAGGATAAAGCTGTGAGGTAGTACCTTACATATCGTTCAAGCATTTGCTAAATTGCGGTGACTGCCATATCACAATCCTGCCATATCATAATCCGATCATGCTATAGCAACGACAGTAGGCGCAATGGATAACAGGAATATGTCAGCAGCATTTCATATCTTCAAGGATTCCCAAGCCAAGAAAATCCATGCTTCTAGTTAATAGTTGACAATTTCTTCAATGATTAGCATACGCCAACCAAGTTGACAACAAACTTGGTACAACAACTGGAAGGAGCAGTTTGAAAATTTCCTATTTCATTCAATATTCATCTATCTGGCACCGTCTAAAGTTAAATAATAGGTTATCCTATCTTTACTCTTCACTTGCCTTTTCTCTTTTTGGTTGGTTTTTTCCAAACTCAGATATTTTCGACTCCTCCATCTTCATGAACAACAAAATGAAAAAAAGAAGCAAGTCAAATTCATAGAATGAAAACAGTATAAAGTTTTTCCCGGCAGAATTGAAACATTAACCTCCAAGAACAGACACAATTGCCGCGAAAATGAAAATGAAAACACTTGCACAAACAAATTTTTAAGAATAAGATTGAATAAAATTACATGGGAAATCGTGAAATATGATTTAAGGATGCAATAGACTCACCATTGTGTTCCAAGCATTCTTTATTCAAAGGCTAAGCTGGCTATAACGAGTATGCTTTAGCTTTAAGGTTGTTTTGTCATCGGTAGATTGCGTTGCTTGTTGTTCCCTTCCCGAAAAACTAGCAGTGCAAGATAAATGCTTCCAAGTAAACAATGGTAAATTGATTTTGAAGCGTGAATGAAATCAACGGAATCTTAAGCTCCTACATCTTAGACAATTTTTATCAAGTCCTACAAAACATAAAACCGTTAACCGACTCGTACACTCGTTATAATGAAGTTCACTAAACAAACTGGAATAACAAGCGAAAGGATAAATTATCTCCGTAACAGATTTTGCATTTTGGCTACCAATGGAGAGCACAAAGATGCACACTACTTCATGAATCAAGAATGGCTTCATACCTTGTGTGCTCAAATTGACTTTTGACTTTGTCCAGTCTAGGTAAGCTCGAAATAAATCGAATAGTAGAAGACAAAGTTGAAAAAATTGATTCCCTTAAAAGTCGAATCGCAAGTCATGAGCAAATTAAAAGGAAACCCCAACCCTAATGGAACTATTGATTTCAGAGATTGCGAGAGAATATGTTTAGTTCACAAAGGAATTGGTGAGAGGTGAGAACGAAAAATTGTAAGTAAGCGAAGCATCAGCTCTAACTGGTCTCATAATCCATTCAACTGAAGTCTGAACATTACATCTAAAAACTGTTTAAAATCCCTAGGAAATTTTTAAAAAAAAAATGAAAATTAAACCCAAAAAAATAAAGAAAAAAGATCCGATGTCATATTTTTCCTGGGTATACAAGGACCCTAATACACCCACAAAGATAACCCAAATTTACAAAACTACCCCTACAAACACTACCCTTCCCCCCTTTCTTCCCTTTCACTTCTTCCCCTTCTTCGCAGTAGCCTTCTTCGCCTTAGCCGGTGACTTTACGCTCTTTGGCTTCACGCTCTTCGCAGGGGCCTTTTTGGGAGCTGGGGCCTTCTTCGGAGCCGGCTTGGGAGCCGCAGCCTTTTTCCCTGGAGAAGTCCTTGTCGATGTTCTTGCAGCCTTAGCAGGCTTCTCCTTTGGCTTCGGCTTTGGTGCAGCCTTTGGCTTGGCAGCTGCAGCTTTCGGTTTGGCGGCAGACTTAGCTTTGGCAGGAGCGGCCTTGGGTTTGGCAGCCACAGCTTTAGTCTTGGCAGCCGGCTTGGCCTTGGGCTTGGCAGGTGGCTTAGCCTTGGCCGGAGCTTTAGCCGGTGCCTTAGTAGTCTTAGCTTCCTTAGTCTTAGTTGCGGCCTTGGGCTTGGGTTTTCCAACAGCAGTCGTCTTCTTCTTCTTCTTAGCCGGAGCAGCAGCAGCAGCAGGAGCCGGCTTGGGAGCAGAAGCCTTAGCCGGTGGGAGCTTAAACGAGCCTTTAACCTTGACAATCTTCCCAGAAGCGACAAGCTTCTTCAAATGAAACAACAACAGCTTCTTGAAGTTGGGAGGCAATTGCTTGTGCTTCTCCTCAATAAACTTGGTAATTGCGTACTGGCTCGAACCGGTTTTCTCCTTCAAAGTAACAATCGCGTCCTTGATCATCTGCAATCAAATAACATAAGAACACCAACATCAGATCTAAAATAACAACAAAAACAAAAACGAATCAAAATGAAATTCAAATCTACCTCTTCATAAGGAGGATGAGAAGGAGGGCTTCTGGGTTTCCTAGCAGCCGCTGGTTTCTTAGCCTTGGGCTCCTTAGGGTTCTTCCCCTTCCCTTTGGTGGCGGGTTTGTCGTCAACGGCCTCAGTGCCAGCTTCAGGAGCAGCGTCAATAGCAACGACAGGATCCTCGGTGGCCATTCCGAATTGGATTTAGAGGAAATGAGTGGTGAAGAGAATTGAGTAGAAAATCTAGAAAGATAGAGAAGGATTGGATCTACTAACACAGGTTATGATGTGCTGGTAATTTTTTTTATTTTTGTGTGAGAATAAGTGACGGAAACGCAGTGATTTAAATAGTCCATTGTGAGAGAGACGGTATCCGAAAGTTCAACGCTGATTGGCTGATTCTACTAACACACGGATCGTTCCCTTTCTCAAGTTTGAATGTTGGCCCTTGGATAAGGCGCTATCTACGGTTGTCAATCTTAGATGGAAGAGTAATTCATTTAGGGGGTTTGAGAGGATAGGTGTTTTGGTCACTTTAGGTGTGCTTTTAGGCTTGACTCATCTGGGCATAACTTGAGCTACACTTAATCAATTTTAGTGAAATTTCTTTCATCTGAAAGCTTATTATTTGAGCTTTCTAATGAATATTTTTACGTGCTTTTTCGATTAGGCGTTTGGAAGATATTTGATTTTGAATCTACAATGGTCAAAACTAGGGTTTACTTTGATGTTATTGAGGTTTTCATGAATTCTAGGAGAATGCTTGGAACCAAATCAAAATCTGTGTGTTCCTCTTGATAGTAGCTTAACAAAGGAATCGATTGGTTCAAGATTTACAAAAATCCGATAAGATTTTGATAGAAAATTATTGGTTTGAATGTCTTCCAAGTTGAACATGTTTTGGTATAGTTGAAAACATGTTCTACTTCTTTGTGTTTATGTATCTCATTTGCGGACAAATTAATGCTGCAAGTATAATGAATCTTTATAACGTGTATATATACACAATTCGTCCGATTAATAGCCAATACAAAATATTAAAAAGAACTCTTGTTACAACTTAATATTTATTACTTGTTCTGAATAATAACAAAGTGGCCTTATAGTACATGAATGTTTGCTTGGCTTGATACAAGATATATCCCAATTGAATGATGTATACTTTCTACATCATTTTTAGTATACAAAATCGTTCTTGAATCAAGACTGGTATTACATCTATGTCACGATCGAGTGTGTCTCTCTTGTATACAAAATTATTATGTTGTAATCAAGTGTATTATATAACATACCTTGTTCTAATTCTAGCTCTTTTACATTGTTTAAAAATCTTTAGCTACAAATAGGAATATGATGAGCACTAGAATCACTTCGAGATGTTGTGAATATGAATCGATCAAATATCTTCAAGGTTTATCTCATTTAAAATGTTAATAAAAGCTTGCAAAAGCAAATTGGGTATGCACATATACACAAAAGTAACATAGAAACCTTTTGTTGTATTGTTTGCTTTGTGGGTTTCGTAGTCTGCTAGTAAACCACGAGTATCATAGCCTTTGCGACGTCAGTATGACAAACGTTATCGCTGGTTTATCTAAGACACCAAAAACTATACATTACCCGTTATAAAAACCTATCAAATGATGACTTCAATTAAATTTACTTGTCGGCATCAAAATTTCATCATCAGGAGTGCTAGTAGTTTAACTGTGAGCCAATTTTGTGATGAACGAGGACTCGGATGGATCTATTTTGTATGTTTTATGCTATGTATCTGAGTAGTTTCTTGAACGTGCAACTTTTCAAGCTATCTATTGCATCCAATTTCTGCAATTTAAGGCCTGCACAAAGCAATAAAGAAGAGTTACATATGATGAACTCTTAGAAGCATAATATCACCAGGGCTCTCAAAAGTATCCATGGTGAAAACCAAATTAATCTCAAGAACTCTCATTTGGAGCAAACTACTTCAAGGTGCGTGACCTCCAGAATTACAATTTACAAGTAACCTTTACAAGTATTTGCTAATATCAAGGCATGTATGCACATGTATAGCAACAAGAGTCCGGGGAGCAATCAGAGCAACAGTACTACAAATAGTTTTATTCAGCAATTTTGCTACCACTATATATTTTCCTTCTTGTTGGACAATTGTAACTTACATATGCTACAACCGCGCATATTCTTCATGATGATTTTAGAAATATATCACATAGCCGATTATAAAGCTATTAAGATTAATTCTTACACATTATACATGTTCATTAAATATATGTGTTAATTATGTGTACCTAGTATATACATCTCCTTGTTGACATATCATACATCATGTGATTCGTTTCAAACCTTAGAGAGTTCCATTTTAGTTATCTACCTTGAACTACAAAGATCCCCCTTTCTAGGCTTTCTTAGAAAATATAGCTTAACAAAGGAAGTAATTAACCCTTATTATTGAAAATTAATCCTTTAAATCAATAAGACTTGATTGTGAAATTAGCGTTTGGAATCAAATATTTGTGGCATTTGTGTTGTAAACATTTTTCTGCTAGCTTAACTACCATAAATACAATAATTAAGCTATAATATCTCTCTTAATTCAGTTGTTTATGTAACCATTAATCATCTTTCTTGTTCTTCAATAGCAAATATAATCTTACTCGTTTTATTTCATACACTATTATGTTAACATGTGCATGCTTTGTGCCCTATACTATACGGATGCGTGTTATTCGATTTTCATATTCATATTCAGCCTTTACCCAATAGTTTTATCCTGTTGGGGTATAATAAGTTAACATAATATTAGGTTAAACGTCCTCTGATTTGAGTCTCTTGATATATCTGTATTGGTATTTGGGTATAGCTTTCACTAACACAAGATCTACTGGACCTTAAAATTAGATTGATATTACCTAATAACCTTCTGGTTTGTGCTACTCAAGGTTTAGGAAAATTTTCTAATTTACATGTTGTAACGAATAAATGAACGATACGAAAATACCAAATCTACCTTTGTGTATGACCATCGTGAAGTAGACAAAACTCTCAAACAATAATTAAAATAAAGAAATATTCTGTTTTTTTCTATAAGGAATTCTTGGAGTGATTAATCCAAACCTAATCATTGAAAAGAAATATGTTTATGTATGTCTATGTCATATGACATTTATAATTAATGATTCAAACCTTTAACACAAAAAAAGTCTGTTGGTGTCAACGTACATGTGCCATGCACATGATATTTTTGTACAACTTATGATAAAACAAGAATATTATATTGTTCCTTATTTTATTATTTCTAGAAGTATATTTTAGGAAGAATTTGATTTATAATAAATATCTTCTTAGATTATGACATTCTTTAATGTATCCTAGTTAAAATAGGAGAATATTTATTTCTGTCCTAATTCCTTTGGGAGTTAATTATATCACTTCCTATTATATTTGCCTTTATCCTAATATGAGTTTGATTAGGATTTTTACAGGAATCTAAGGAGATTTCAGTCAGACTTCCCACTATATATGTTGTTATGTTTACATAACATATAGTTGGTTGATTGTGTGAGTTTATGTCACGACATTCCAAGGATTAAAAGAAGAGCTTCAACGCAAATTGGAATGCTTCATTAATTTGATTTTATGAGTGTTTTATTCAAGTATGAGAGATTGTAATCGTACATGAATTGTTGATTAGGTCTGTCTGAGTTCGTATACACTTGAGAGAACTTGCGAATTAAGTGTTTATGTAATTCAGTGTCAGACGTCGTGGTTAAGATTTACTTAACAGTGTGTTGTTATTTTTTTTCAGCAATAAAAATTGAGCAGTGTCACTAGAGTTTAAGATCTTGACGAGATTTTGTTTTACAAGGATTAGGTCAGTCTGTGAGAGTGAGTCAACAATATAAACAATCCTAAAAATTGTACAAACAAAAACTTAGTGAATTGTAGCTCTAAAGCTGTCCGTGGATATAGGTTTTATAACCAAACCACGTAAAAGCCTCCTGTGCCGATTTACATTACAGTTTATTGTTGTATTACTTATAACTGCATGCTTCTAGAACTTACAATTGGTATCATAGCAAGATCACTAATAGACAAGTGAAGAAATGATCACGTTAATCTGGAAGGATGGAGTTTATTCGCAATGGAGGATTCGAAACACAACCACCTATTCTTGATGATAGTAATTATTCATATTGGTAGGTGAGAATGACGATGTATATCAAATCTCTTGATGACAGGGCATGGACCAGTGTGCTTAAAGAATGGATACCACCAACAAAATTGAATACTTTTGGTGATGCTGAACCCAAATCTGAGGAGGAATGGAGTGATGAAGAGTATAGACGTTCAAGCTAGAACTTAAAGGCTCTTAATGCAATTTTTGCACTTAAACAATTTCGGACAGATTTCTAGGTGCAAAGTGGCCAAAGAAGCTTCGGACATACTTGAGGTAAAACATGAAGGTACCACATCTGTTAAAAGATCTAAATTGATGAGACTGAATTCTCAATTTGAAAATTTGATGATACATGAGGATAAGTCAATTTCTGAATTTTACTCTAAGTTATGTCACATCACAAATTCTGCATGCATGCTTGGCAAAACTTTCACTGATATAGCAATTGTTAGCAAAATAATCAGGTTTGTTCCAGATAAATTTCAACCTAAAATTTCAGCCATCGAGGAAGTTAAAACACTGATGAAATGAGAGTTGATGAACTGATTGACATTCTTCAAAACTTTGAAATTAATTAGAGTACTAGAAAGCAAAAAGGAAAAAGCATTGCAGTCAATGTTAAAAGTGAAAAATCTAATGATGAAAGTAACGATGAACTTGAAACTAATTCTAAACAGATGCTTTTCTAACGAAAAATTATGTCAAGTTCATGAAAAAGAATTTCAGGAAAAAGAATTAAGGAAAGCCATCAAACTCAAATGAAGACAAGTTCAAGAAATTCAACAAGGAGAATGACAAGAAGAAATTCAAGTAATATGACAAGAAATGACAGATTCAGTGTTATGAATGTTCAGGTTATGGGCATATTCAATCTGAATGTTCTAATCTCAAGAAGAACAAAAAAGGCTTGACAGCTACCTGGAGTGATGAATCCATATTTGATTCAGAAGATCAAGAATGCATGAGTAACTTTGTTGCATTCACAGCATCAACTGCTGATAAAGGGAAAGCTATTATGACTAACATAACAGAACACTGCAGAATCAATGCTGATCATTCAGATGAAGAAAATGATCTAGAATACTATGAAGAGTTGCAAAAAACTTACAATGCACTCTATAGTGAATGGTTGGATCAAAAGGAAGAAATCAAAACCTTGAAAAAGGAGATTGAAGTATTGACATGTGAAAAATCATATGTAGAAAATCGTATCACAAAACTAGAGATTGTTTTGACAGATAAAACAGCACATATTGAGAAAATCACAATAGAATTGATTGAGAACAAAAGATGTGTTGATCAACTCAGAATTGGGTCAGCTAAACTTGATCACGTCTTGAGTCTTGGAAGAGACAACTCCAACAAACAAGGATTGGATATTCAGAAGGTAATGTTGTATCCTTATCAACAACAGTGTTTGTAAAAGCTTTAACATCAGATAAAAATTCTAAGTCTAACTCAATAAGGTCAAGTCCTAGTTCAAAAAGCAATGAAACCTTTGTTTCTCCTCTGAATTCTTTCAAATCCAATCCTGACAAGGTAAGAAAATTCATTCCAATTTATTATTTTTGTGGTAAAAAGGGATACATTAGGCCTAAATGCTTTAAATTGTTGAATCTTTTGTATAAAGGATCAAAACAATTCAAACTATTACCAAAGTCACAACTGCAGTGGGTTAAGAAAGAGAAGACAGTATGCAATGTTGCTCTTACTGCTCTTAAATAATCTTCTAACAATTTGTGGTATTTTAACAGTGGCAGTTCCAGGCATATGACTGGAAATAAACAGTTTTTGAAAAATTTTAAAACATGCAGGGAAGAAAATGTCACTTATGGAGATGGAGCAAAGAGTAAGATCATTCGCAAAGGCACTTTGAATATCGAAGGCCGACCCAAATTTTAAAATGTCTTTCTGGTTGAAGGTTTGAAAACTAATCTAATTAGTATTAGTCAGATATGTGATGACAATTTTAGCAAATACATTTTAGAAGGAAATAGATCTTCAGATAATTGATATTTGGTAAAAATTGCATTTCAAGCTAAGATTTCGGATTTGAAATTGTGGCATCAAAAATTTGGACACTTAAATTACAAAAACTTGGTTAGATTAACTAAGTTTGGTGCTGTAAAAGGAGTTCCTAAATTTGATGACAGTGTAAATGAAATTTGTAGACCATGTCAAATGGGAAAACAAATTAGAAGTTCACACAAAGCCAATCCACATCTTAGCACATCCAAAATACTTGATTTGCTACGCATGGATCTTATAGGTCCAATGCAAATTAAAAGCATTACAGGAAAGAGATACATATTTGTTTGTGTGGATAACTTTTCTAGATATACTTGGGTTGATTTTATTAAAGAAAAATCTGACACTTTTGAAGCTTTCAGGAATCTTTGTGTTAAGCTTAAAAATGAGCAAAACAAGAACATTAGCAGGATACTGAGAATAAGAAGTGATCATGACAAAGAGTTTGAAAATGTTAGCTATGCTGACTTTTGCAAATATCATGGAATTGAGTATGAATTCTCAGCTCTCAAAACCCCTGAACAAAATGGCATTGTGGAAAGGAAGAATAGAACTCTTCAAGAGATGGCTAGAGTGATGCTCAATAGCAAAAAGTTGATCAAAAGGCTATGGGTTGAAGTAATAAGCACTGCTTGTTATTTTTCAAATAGAGTTTTTCTAAGACCTGGCACTAATCTGACACCTTATGAAATTTTAAAAGGTAGAAAACCTAATTTGAAATATTTTCATGCTTTTGGATGGAGGTAGTACATCTTAAATGACAGATAGCTGTTAGAAAAATTAGATCCAAGAAGTTATGAAGGAATTTTTGTGGGATATGCACAAAATAGCAAAGCATTTTTAGTTTACATCTTCGAACTGAGGCAGTCATGAAATCTGCAAAAGTTGTATTTGATGATCTGGATTATTATGCAAAGTACTCACTAGAGGAAAGCATAACCAGCTTTACAGAAGATACAGAAAAATCAAATTCAGACAGCAACAGTAATAAAAATGATTCAATTATGAAAGAAGAAACAACTGTTGTTATATCAGTCATAACAATCAAAACTGACAACTCATATCTGAACAAATACTCAATCAGAAATGAAGATAAAAGGAAAGATCCACCCACTTGGATTCAGAAGGCACATCCAACTAGCTCTATCATTGGAACGCTAGATGGCATGATGAAAACCAGGAGCAAGGTAAGAAATCAGGTAAGGTTTGCATGTTATGTTTCATTAGTTGAACCAAAAAAATGTGAAAGAAGCTTTAAAAGAAGATGTTTGGATTTAGGCAATGCAAGATGAACTTAATCAGTTTAAAAGGAATGAAGTATAGGAATTAGTTCCTAGGCCAGAAAATGCAAATGTTATTTGAACTAAATAGATATTCAAAAATAAAACTGATGAAAGTGATCAAGTAATAAGAAATAAAGCTAGGCTAGTAGCACAAGGTTACACACAAGTAGAAGCTATAGACTTTGATGAAACTTTTACACCAGTAGCTAGACTTGAATCAATCAGATTACTACTTGCAATTGGTTGTTTGCTTCATTTTAAATTGTATCAAATGGATGTTAAAACAACATTTTTAAATAGCTATCTCAATGAAGAAGTTTTTGTTGAACAGCCTAAGGGTTTTGAAGATCCTAAACATTCTGATTTTGTATACAGATTGCATAAAGCTTTGTATGGATTGAAACAAGCTCCTAGAGCTTGGTATGAAAGGTTCAAAAACTTTTTGATCAACAGAGGTTATAAAAGAGACAGCAATGATAAAACTTTGTTTATCAAACATGTATCTAACTATTTTAATATTTATTGTTGCTCAAATATATGTTGATGACATTGTTTTTGGATCAACTAACAAAAGTAAAACTAATGAGTTTGTTAAGTTGATACAGGAAGAGTTTGAGATGAGCATGGTAAGAGAATTAAATTTCTTTATTGGATTGCAGCACTACAAGAAAAAAGCAAATATTTGACTGTTTTTAGCCGTCAAATATGATAATACTTGACGGTTTTTACGTGTCATATATGTCACCGTCAAGTATGATAATAGTTGACCGTTGGTCAAACAGTCAAATATTCACTATACCATTATTTGACTCTTACAAAACAGTCAAGTTTATATCCGTGGTAGGCCATATTTGACGGTTTATTGAAGAAATATTTGACATTAACCGTCAAATATGACAAAATAACGGTCTAAGTTTTTAAATTTTGTTTATAATATTTGACAGTAACCGTCAAATATTATAAACCTAACGGTCGGATTTTTTAAAATTTGACTGCTTTAAACCGTCAAGTATTGTGTGGTAATTGATCTGACCGTCAAATATGTGAAAATATATATAATATTTGACTCCTTTTGACAGTCAAGTATTAATACTTTAATACTTGACTGTTTCAGCACTGTCAAGTATGACTATGACAAAAACGAATTCTCCATATTTGATTTCTTTTAACCGTCAAGTATGACAAATATTTTGCCTTTGAGCGTCAAATATGTCCTTTTGACGTATTAATATTTGACTGTTTTAGTACGGTCAAGTACGAGTAATGAATTTTTCATATTTGATTGCTTTTGACCGTCAAATATGTTAGCTATTTACTTGACATTTTCAATACTGTCAAGTATGAAAACCTAATTTTTTCATATTTAATTCCTTATAACCGTCAAATATATCCGTATTATTATCGTATTTGACTCTTCTCATATTTGACTGTTGTCGATTTGTTCATATTTGACTGATTGTGTCGAATATATCCCAATTTTTAGCTCATATTTGACTGTTTATTAATAGGTAACCGTCAAATATGACATATTCCGCCCATATTTGACGTTTTTTATTTTAGGAAAATGGCCTAATCATTTGAACCTGAACCGTCAAGTATGTATATATATATATATATATATATATATTATATAAATTTTTTCAAAAAAATTATAGTCTTTCTACATAATACAAATAGAATTGATTGATACATTAATTGAATAATAGGAGAACAAGAACCAAAACTTGTCAGAAAAATAATCTTTCATCCTGACTGGCATTAAAATTATCAAGACATATATATTATAAATTTTAGACCTATATATATTCAATTTTTGGAAAAGAAAATTCTGACTTAGATTTTCAAGCATACTCAAACATATATACAAGTTAAATGTGATTTCAAGGAAAGACAAAGCGAGGAAGGGCCTAAAGCCTGACTGATATTCACTGTTATCTCCACCCATAAGCTCATATTTAGGCGATTTTGCATTAAAGCCATGAAGCCAGCGAAAATGGAAAGAAATAATTTCTCAAAGACACATGCTTGGTCTAAGCATACCTCGCCAGTATTAATAGTAATGATATGTGGTGTAAAATTAGCCCCAACGGAGCACGCAACCCATTCACCTAAAAAAAGCAAATCTGAAAAGATCAGAAACCATAACTGGGAGTTCCCAATCTGCAACAAACTTTTAAAACCATGTAAATATACCACAAAGCAAAACTCATAATTTCACGCACAATTTAAAATGTCAGCCAAGCATAAAAGACCTTATCGATTTGTCAGCTACTACATTAATTGAATAATAAGAGAACAAGAACTAAAACTTGTCAGAATAGTGTAAACTTCCTATATGAACAACTCTCATGCCAAAAACTTTTGTGTAAATAGTTCTCCATCTATAATAAAAATACTTATCTAAACAAATTTAAGATTTACTAAAAGTGAGCTGGTTGCAAAATAATTTGATATCTTCATTGCCACGCATCAGCATCAACCATCACTACCACGAACCCTTGTTCATCATCATTTACTATCCTTCATCTCAAAATAAGGAAAATATTGAAAGGGAACACCAACAGACAAGAGAGTTGAAGTGAGAAAAGAGGAGAGGAAAATCACTAGTCCAATTTTTTAAATTATTGTTAAAAAATGTTGTCACAATTTAATTAGTTTACCATATTTGACTCTTTAATATAACAATTACTGACATGTCTCATGCGGCACTTAGTTTATAAGCTAGCTACTTGGAAGCTCATAACAATTGATTTGACTCTTTAATATAACAATTGATTTTTTCTTACTCTCACGTCTAGCCTCAAGTGAAGAAATAATAAAATAAAATAAAGAACAACAAAAACGTGGCAAAAACTACCAAATGAAGCAAACACAACCTAGTATCTAACAACAAAGTAGAAAAACAAACAAATAAAAATGGAGACGAAGAGAGATCAAATCAAGAGACGAATACGTAGTGAGATTCGCAACTTTTATCTCGCCTTACCCAGCAAAATTAATGTATTAAATAAATGTATAGTATTAATACATTTTAAATTAATGTTAAAATTTATTTTTTTTATTTTTTCCACTGAAAGCCCAAGTTGTATTATTTTCCTTTTCTAATTCACTTAGTAATTGTTCTTTTTTATTTTAATAAATCTTACAATGGAATTATTTTACTTTGAATATAGTTAAAGATCATGAAGATTTCTTAAATATCAATTAGAAAATATAATAAAATAAACTTTAAAATTAAGTAGAGCAAATGAGATAGGGCGGGGAACCCTCATTTACAAATGGGGACTCCTAGTCCTACTCCAATTCTTAGTAGTAGGGAATAGGGTAGGGGTGAGAATCCGAGAGAGTATGGGGATGGGAATTTCATCACCCAACCTGCTCCACCTATTGACATCCCTACCAAATGCACAAGTTCACCAATTCCTTCTAGAAGCTATGAAATCTCAAGGGCATTTTACAAACCAAATGGGAACCTCTATTCATTGGCCAATAAAATCAGTTCTATTTTCTATTCCATCTTTGCACTTGAAGGAAATTAATTTAGTTCTATAGTTCAATTTTGTAATGCAGTTCCAAAATTCAATTTTGTAATTCAGAGATGGAACTTAAATTTTCAAATCAATTATGTGATTCAGTTTTACATGGCAATATTAATTCTTCTCATTTGCTAATAACAGGAATTTTGCAAAGATGTTTGCAAACCAATATCACATACCAGTATATATATTATTTTTATAATATTTTTCTATTAAATATTATTATATACAATATTATTAAATATTTTGTGTGTGTGTGTATATATATATTATTAAATACAATATTAAGTTATTAAAATTTTTTTGGCTATAGTTTTACTTTTCAAATTTTTTATATTTTTAGATAAAAGTTTAATTATTCTAATATAAAAGTAATATCTGTAAACGGCATGAAAAGTATTTTTTTTTTTTAATATGGATAACCCTTTCATTCATAAGTGAAATATAAAAGACACTCAAATTGAATGTACTTTCTTAAAAAAAAAAAATTAAAATCTTAAATTTTTTTTATTCAATTTCAAGTGGCAAAATATATCTGTATTTCTCAACTTCACAGGTAAAATTTAACAACTCAATCTTGTGCTCAACAAACACTTAATATCGTTGGCCATTTTTATACTTAAGTTAAAAAAAAAAATTGTGACAAAAGATCAAAACCAAGGGATCACATGCTAACAGATTTAGATATCAAGACAACAATTTGATATACTGGCAGACTAAAAAGTCTCAACCGTTAAAAAGACGCCAACGCAGAGTGTTTTATTTTATTTTATTTTTAGATTTGGGGTGGCCAGGAAGAAATAACAGCAAACAGAGTGCAATTTCTAGAATGATCTTCGCACAAAAGTTAAGCTAACAATTAAAATAATGTGGTCAGATTGAGGTCTGAAGATTTTTACCTCTTGCACTTTGTTTCCTGATCGAGCAAGTAATTTGTACTGATTCTCAAACATGGATGCCATATAAACCTGCACCACAAGGTAAATGGTAAACTTAAAGTTTATGAACTCCACTCTTGACTAGAGAAACAAGTATAGATGTCTAAATGATGGATGGCATACTCTATTTCATATATCATTATAAACCTAATAATTGGACTGTGGGAAGGCCTACACCAAAATGTGTGTCTTTAGTTAAATATTTGACAATAAATCCAAGTACTAACTTATCCATGGCTTTTAAAACAAATCTGAGCCAGTTTTGAGAGTAAAGAAACTGTTATAAGACAGTTTATTGAAGGATACATTCTTTAGTGAAAATAAACAATTCATTCTTGGTAATCTAAATACAAACAAATTTACATGAACATTTGACATTTAAGACCAGGAACCAAACAGGATTAAATTGGGTTGTTGGATCTGTTCACGGTTATTGCAAATTTCAATAGCCATTCAGTGACAAGAAGCAATTTTTTAGAAAGGAACCGTAAAGAATATGCTGCACATTAAAGCCCGCTTATTTTTGCTCATACTCAAAGCTAGGATGCTGCAACCTCTATACAAAATAAGAAAGCATTAAATGGAACTGTCAATCACTCCTAACATTCCTGTAAATGACTACTACACAATAAAAGGAGATCGCTCAAGAGCTTAATTGGAAAAAGAATCATCATTCAATGGTTTGACAAGTACTCACATAACTTGAAGCAACAAATAAGTTGGTATTCTACAAAGAAAATAATTCTACATATTATTTAAACAACTTTTACATTAGTCCACCACTTGAAGCTAGGTAGTATGATCTCCATACCTGAAATGTTGGCGCTAAGCCTGGGCTCACAAAGAAACGGCCTTTTGTTACAGACTCAATTCCTTCAACCTTTTGCAATTCTTTAATAAGAGATTCTGCATCAGTCCACTGAAAATTTTGGGAATAGAATGCAAGTATTAGCGATAGCATAGCCATGTAAAAACGGGGAAAACAAAATAAAGCACTAGACAAGAACTGATCAGAATCTTTTTACATAAAAACACAAATTGAAGTATTATTTGGAGTTTTAATTTATAAATCTAGACAAAATCACTTACTGAGCAGAGAGACGGCACGCAGCAACTGACCGACGATCGGTGTGATGAGCGAGCGACTGAGCGGCGAAAGGCTGGTTCACGACTTAGACTACAAAAATATTATTTTAGAAGTTAAAATATTAATTTTAATCTTTACCTAAAAGCTTAAGAGCAAGTGATTTTTCAGCATAATATCAAGCTTCTTTAAGTCAACAGATTTCTTAGACACATGTCTATGAAAGAAACAAAAATTATTAATTGTTAGTTCTTTAAATCGACAAAGTAGTTGATGAAGCGGAAGGGAAAGATAAAAAAGTCTTCTAACATGTAAAGGGAAAGATAAAAAAGGGGCAGAGATCTAACAATAAAAATTGAATTCAAATTGCAGAATGAAAAGGCTTTATTACCTCCTGTACACCTCGAATTTTCTTTGCCCTGTTTTTCCTTTCCTTCAACTGCTTCCTTGACTTTTCCACCTTAGTATCCAGTCCATTCAACCATCACAAGAAGCAAGAAATTCAGTACTGACAATGGATTGGACAAATGCACTAGTGTATGACAGGATTGCGTGATAAAAGAATCCACAAATAAGAAAGAAAGAATATTAAGGGAAGTCATGAATTAAGACCCATGCCCAAGTAACAACAATGCAAAAATAGTTAAACAGAGGCCTTTCTAAACTCTTCATGTCAAACCAAGATTAGATTGATATCTAAAAGTATACATAATAGAATGCAAGAAATGCTTAGCAAGCAATAAATAACATAGATGAACAGTCCAGTCTCCAATTGATTTGTTATCAAGTTAAAATTCAAAGTTAAAACTTTAAAAATCAAATAAAAAGAAAATCAAATCTAAAGGCTATAAAGGCTACACGCATCTCATACAATATCACTCTAATTCCCTTCCTACTGGGCTATAAAGGCTATGAACAAACAAAATCACATCATCTATTTGCTCAGGTAATGAAGCCTACTTCTCCTTGCAATTCTTTATTTCAAAGTACAAATACATCTGACAAAGAAATTTTCAACTGAGTGACCAAATTTAACATAAGAAAATAGCCACAATTGTTCTTAGTATTCACTTGCAAAAAAGGGGGGAAAAAAACACACACACTCTCTCTCTTTATTTTATTCAATCTATCGGCTTGCCCTCAACATTTCACCAAAAGCCATAAAGAAATAGGCCACATTCACAACTCCGAATGATGCATGACAGGAGATCAATAACATACAAGAATACTAGTGACAGTATATCACATATCTGTATATCACATATCAAAATCAATTACAAACAAGAATACTACAGTTCCATACTTGACACAAAATTAGAACTATCAACAATACAATTTCACGCATAAAACTACTAAGAAATACATAATCAACGCAACTGAACAAAACAAGCAAGCAACGAAATAAAACAAGCAAGAATTGATGTCCATCAATAACTTTTATTGTTAAAAATGAATTAAATTATTCAAAAATATATGCCTATTTAAAATTATTATGACTCCCCAGTCATGCTTAAGGGGATGCAAGAATATTTAATTCCTAGCGAGGCTAAAACTCATATTTAATTAATACTCTGGCCACCATTTGCAGTTTTTTAACTCAGATTTAAAAGTCGACGAAGAAAGTCTTGCATGAGTCTCTCTTTTTTTAATTTCCATTTTTTGGCCATTCACTAAGATGTTAGTTTCAAATCGACGAACACCCTTAGTGCAAATAGTCTCACCCTCACTAAAAATATTAAGTAATTTATAAATCTATCTTATTTTACTTTTCTTATTTCTTGTTTGTTGGAGTTTTAAGTTATTTGGAGTTTTAATTTATAAATCTAGACAAAATCACTTACTGAGCAGAGAGACGGCACACAGCAACTAACCGACCACCGGTGAGATGAGCGAGCGACTGAGCGGCCACAGGCTGGTTTGCGACTGAGACTACAAAAATATTATTTTAGAAGTTAAAATATTAATTTTAATCTTTACCTAAAAGCTTAAGAGCAAGTGATTTTTCAGCATAATATCAAGCGATTTTTCAGCATAATATCAAGCTTCTTTAAGTCAACAGATTTCTTAGACACATGTTTATGAAAGAAACAAAAATTATTAATTGTTAGTTCTTTAAATAGACAAAGTAGTTGACGAAGCGGAAGGGAAATCACAAAAAGTCTTCTAACATGTAAAGGGAAAGATAAAAAAGGGGCAGAGATCTAACAATAAAAATTGAATTCAAATTGCAGAATGAACAAGCTTTATTACCTTCTTTACACCTCGAATTTTCTTTGCCCTATTTTTCCTTTCCTTCAACTGCTTCCTTGACTTTTCCACCCTAGTATCCAGTCCATTCTACCATCACAAGAAGCAAGAAATTCAGTACAGACAATGGATTGGACAAATGCACTAGTGTATGACAGGACTACATGGTAAAAGAATCCACAAACAAGAAAGAAAGAATATTAAGGGAAGTCATGAATTAAGACCCATGCCCAAGTAACAACAATGCAAAAATAGTTAAACAGAGGCCTTTCTAAACTCTTCATGTCAAACCAAGATTAGATTGATATCTAAAAGTATACATAATAGAATGCAAGAAATGCTTAGCAAGCAATAAATAACATAGATGAACAGTCCAGTCTCCAATTGATTTGTTATCAAGTTAAAATTCAAAGTTAAAACTTTAAAAATCAAATAAAAAGAAAATCAAATCTAAAGCTAAAAGCATACTACAGTTTTTTGAACGTTCTAAGTAAATTTTTTAAAGGTTAGGAAATCTCCTCCAGTCCATATGGTTTATTTGTCGTCAAGAAAGTTACCATCACATAGGCATCTACTTAAATATTTCATCAGATCAAGCTCGTACAGCCATTCCAAGATCCACCATATAAATCATACACATGATATCACTTCACAGAGATTCCTCAGCACAACTTTGACAGCATATGACACAAAAAAAGTTGGATTCCCTTCAAAGAATCTGACACAATATTCATGAAGCAAACAAAAGACAGAAAAATAGTTGCAAACCAGAGTCATGCAGTCAACAAACACCAACATCGCATAAGTTTTTAAATTACCCTGATTAAAATTAACATAGCATAACTTTAACTCTCTTTGCGTATTACGTTCACTTCTTGTCGATGCCGTGTGAATGTGATGTGAAATAGTGTGGTACTTGCTGATACTGTTCCTGTAATGTGACCAATATGATGTCGTAGGGGGGCTTGAAATGTTTATACTAGATTCTTTTAGGGGGCATATTTTTTTAAGTTCCTTTTTTATAAGTCTACACGCATCTCATACAATATCACTCTAATTCCCTTCCTACTGGGCTATACAGGCTATGAACAAACAAAATCACATCATCTATTTGCTCAGGTACTGAAGCCTACTTCTCCTTGCAATTCTTTATTTCAGAGTACAAATACATCTGACAAAGAAATTTTCAACTGAGTGACCAATTTTAACATAAGAAAATAGCCACAATTTTTCTTAGTATTCACTTGCAAAAAAGGGGGAAAAAACACACACACACACTCTCTCTTTATTTTATTCAATCTATCAGCTTGCCCTCAACATTTCACCAAAAGCCATAAAGAAATAGGCCAGATTCACAACTCCGAATGATGCATGACAGGAGATCAATAACATACAAGAATACTAGTGACAGTATATATATCACATATCAAAATCAATTACAAACAAGAATACTGCAGTTCCATCCTTAACACAAAATTAGAACTATCAACAATACAATTCCACGCACAAAACTACTAAGAAATACATAATCAACGCAACTGAACAAAACAAGCAAGCAAGGAAATAAAACAAGCAAGAATTATTAATTGTTAGTTCTTTAAATCGACAAAGTAGTTGATGAAGCGGAAGGGAAAGATAAAAAAGTCTTCTAACATATAAAGTTTTGGACATATCAAATCCACGATTAAAAAAAAAAAAAACTTCCAATTTCCTATCATAAATCAAGAAAACTCAAAGCTGAAAACATACAACACCAGAAATTCAATTCAATTACTTGTCAAAAACACTAAAAAGCGTACAGATTCAATCATATCTTCATAAACCCAGAAAATTCAAAGCCCCTACAAATCAAAACCAACAAATTTAAACCCCACGCACTGCAATTGCACAATCAAAGCCGTGTAACCCAGCACACAACTAGAATCTCCTCAACCCTCTTTCAACGCAACCGCACAGCCAGAAGCCCTAAATCACCGTTTACGCACATGAAAGCAATCACATTCAAGTGAGAAGAAAGTGAAAACAAGGCAATAAAGATCAACTACAAGTTAATAAAGATCAACTACAAGTTAATAAAGATGTTAAAACTTTGTGAAATAGGTATTGAAGTACATACCGGAAATGCCCGGAAGACATAGCATATAATTTTATTGCAGTTTGTATTTTCACTAGCTTAGCTAATTTCATGATCTTAAGATCAAAAAGCCCCCCGTTTATTGAACAAATTCTAATTAATTTCTACAAACTCTCTTCAATAGCCACATTGTTTGAAAAAACTGCCATGAAATTTACATAAGCATACAACAAAGATCGATTTGCCTTCGATGTGATTTTTGTTGATCTTAATGTGACAGACGATTGGTCTCTTACAATTATCGAAAATGTTGTTTATTGAACTAATAATTCTCTTAATTTATAATTTCTTTCTTTCTTTAAATTTATGTAGTAAACTCTTACAATTAATAGTGAAATTTGAAAACACTAATGATTAGAATCCAAGAATATATGGTACAAAGATACAATTTCTTTTTACTTATGTAACTGTGACTCTACCCAACAACAACTACAAAAATTTATTTTTAGAAGTTTAAATATTAATTTTAATCTTTACCTGAAAGCTTAAGAGCAAGTGATTTTTCAGCATAATATCATGATTCTTTAAGTCAACAGATTTCTTAGACACATTTTTATGAAAGAAACAAAAATTATTAATTGTTAGCTCTTTAAATGGACAGAGTAGTTGATGAAGCGGAAGGGAAAGATAAAAAAGTCTTCTAACATGTGAAGTTTTGGACATATCAAATCCACGATTAAAAAAAAAAAACTTCCAATTTCCTATCATAAATCAAGAAAACTCAAAGCCAAAAACATACAACACCAGAAATTCAATTACTTGTCGAAAACACTAAAAAGCCGACGCCCTTGAAACACAAGGACAGATTCAATCACCAATCATAAACCCAGAAAATTCAAAGCCCCTACAAATCAAAACCAACAAATTTGACCCCCACAATCGAGCACTGCAATTGCACAATCAAAGGCGTGCAACCCAGCACACAACTAGAATCTCCTCAACCCTCTTTCAACACAACCGCACACCCAGAAGCGCCAAACCCCCGTTTACCCACATAAAAGCAATCGCATTCAAGTGAGAGTAAAGTGAAAACAAAGCATTAAAGAGCAACTACAAGTTAATAAAGATGTTAAAACTTTGTGAAATAGGTATTGAAGTACCTAACGGTGGTCGTTCTTCCGATATTTGGAGAGTAGGCAAGTTCGCGGCAGCGGAGCAGCGGTGTTTGCTTCAAGTTAGGAGGGGAGTCTAGATAAAAGATAGAGATCACTTACTCATATTATGTTAGTAATATTTTATATATATATATATATATATATATATATATATATATTCGTTAAATAAAATCTCATAACACACACACACACACACGTATATACACATATAATCTCTTTTCTTTTAATCCAATTACATATTATATATAGATCATACAAGCATTTTAATTTCCAGGTCAACCCTAATGGAAAATTAATACTAGTTATAGGGTGGAGAGAGAACAAGTTGCAACCTTTTTAACTTTAATTTGTTCAGATCCAATAATAGTAAATATGTTGGTTTTACTACTTTTTTCACATAAAGTATTGAACAATTTCCATTATTTTATTGCAAATCAATGTCAATAAATCAAAATCACTCAAGAGAAGACGACGCAAAGTTGGAAATATAATGCTAGCGAATATCTGTGATTTTTTCAAGTTGTATAAGTTAATTTACTTCAATTGCAGGACCGTGCATGTCGCTAGCACTTATAACTCTACTGATTAATTATTTATAATAGAAACAAATTTTAACAATATGTTAAAAAATAATTATTTTATAAAATATAAAACCTATTAATTGCTGATAGATTTTCTTTAAATCAAATGAAAATTTTTAAAAATTTACTTTTAGCCTTATTCGATCTTGGCAAACCAAATGAATCAATGGTATGTGTCATCACATTCTAAACAGAAAATAAATATAATAATAATTCATCAAATAATAGAATTATAAACATAATTTTACAAAATTAAAAAGATTAACCAGTACTTTTAATTTAACCAGTGCTTTTAATTACAAAATAAGAAACAATTTAATGAAGTTCAAATCTTTACAACCCCAAGGTTCTAATTTTATCTTAAGATTTTGTAAATTAAAGAGATAAAATATAATGACATTAAAATTGCTGTAAGAAATCCTAATCAACTCAAAGATCTATGGTACAATTTAGAGAGAGGAAGTATTTAAAAAGTCAAACTATCTAATTAACTTAATATCTGAGTGATTTATTTTTTTTGGTTAAAATCAGTACTCATAATAAAATTAAAACTTATACGGTAGGAATGGAACCAAAATTGACGGAATGAGTAAATGTGTGGTTTTTTTTTCTTTAAACTATTACTTTAAATATGACCACAATCCTAGATTAAAATACTACAAGAATAAAAATTGGATTAATTGCGCTAGAGTTATGACGTTGTGAAAGGTAATTATCAAGCAATTAGAGAAAATTGAAAAAGGAAATGAATTTACTGCAAATTTTTATGCAACATATCAATTATTTTTATCGTTCACCACATATATTAATGATTGAAAAATCTAAATAAAAATTTGAAATAATTACTGATCTAGTAAACTATTTTTAAACAATTCAATTAGGAATCCAAACCAAAAGAAATTAATAAATTAATTATCGATTTGGACCTTATGGTTGTATCAATTAAATAGTGACGGTTAGGAGCAAAGCAGCTTTTAGCAGAACTCTTCATGGCAGCCTTAACTAGTTCCGTTATGGTAGTGCAAAATTGTACAGTGCTAGTTCTTCAGTTCTTAACTAAATAATCAAAATTGTAATATAAGTCGTTAAGATCATCAATGTCACAAGACAATTACTGTCAATGATAATTTGCAATATTCATACAAGATTTCATGCTTTGAGTATTAAAGTTAAGGTCTCATACCTAATTAAAAGAGATATATATCCTAAAGTCACCACAGAGTGCTTCTTGACAATCTAGTCCTTACAAATATTTATGAACCTGCATGCAAAGAACCACACTACTTAAGAGACTGCAATATATAGCTAATAATAAAATATTACCAAGGGCTAAACTGTAAAATCCAATCTCCATCTCACGTGTAATTTCAATAATTAAAATACTCGATTATGATAACCCAGCACAAGGCTAATCAAGAAAACTATATTTATATACAATCTAAAAAATAAATCCCGAAGGTTGGCTTTAGTGGTTATAAGAAGTCCTTTGGATCCTATCATTGATTATTGATCAATATTTTTGGGATAAAGCTTTCTTCATTTATCTTTTCTTTTTCTATTTCAAATGTATATAATTATCTTTGATTAAGAAAATTCAACTGAACATAGTTGAAGAATTGGTTATTCAGCATTTGTTAGGCTATATTATGTTTAGACATAAAATTAGTTTTCGACCTTCAATTGAAGATTATAAAACCCCCTGATGAACTGTTAATGAGAACTGCACTTCATAATTCCTCCTAGAAAAATGAAATGAAATGAAAATGACACTTCTCTATGCGATGTAAGGTAAGCACTACAAGAAAGAGTAAGAAATTAAAAAAAAAAAATAGCAAATCAAAACATAACCACAAAATCTCAGTTAGTTTATCATCTTCTATTATTTTCCGTATTTTCTTAAAAATAGAAAATCGAAAAATGAGCAGCAGCAAAATTAAATGTTTAAGTTGATAGAACACAACCACGCATATGTACCGTTTGGAAATGCAAATCGGCATGACCCTCAGATTCTTGCGACATGTCTTATCACTTATGAAAAGAATAACAAATGAAAACTGAGAATTAAAGGGCTAGGAAAAAAACATTAGGTAGATTAAACAAAAGTAAAATTAAAAAAATACTCTAACAATTGTTTCGAAGTAATTAATTAATTGAGTGGAGCTAATATATCAGTTTCCAGAAGATTAATTAAGGCAGCCGTGGACCTTCAAAGCAGCAAGATCAGAAGCAAGATCAGAAGATCAGAAGTCCATATAAGCAAGATCAGAAGAAACTCAACAACAAATTGAGTTACCATTATAGAAAGTACATAATTTTACCAGCCCCAAAATCTGAAATAAGCCACTCAACCCAGCCCCAAACAAGAAAAAAAACGGCTCACCACGAAAATGAAAGAGAAGAGAGAGCAAGAGAGACAAGAGGAGAAGAGAGAAACATACACAATGATGGAGAGACTAGAAGCGTGAGAAATCAAAATCACTTAGTTATTTTGATTTTGTGAGTAAGTTGATGCATCAGAAATCTATCACATGCACGAGAGAGGAATTGATGAGGGAGTGAGGAAGGGACCAAGGAAGTGACGAATCGATGAAGAGAGGGAGGCGAATGAATGAAGTTCAGTGAGGGAATGAGAAAAATGTGGCGGCTAGGGCAAAATAGAAGGGGGAAACACGAAAGGAAAAGTGAGAAAGGCAAATAGGCAATACTCATATATTCAAATAGTGTCAATTCTGTAATTATATGTGTTAAGATAAGTGTCAAATAAATAGAAAAATCGGGTTGACTTTTTTAAGCTTCATCATATTTGACTCCTTTTAGGAAAACCCTCAAATATA